>VXAA01002967.1:588850-711203 GCA_013399115.1 Anseranas semipalmata | reverse complement strand
GCGGGTCCCTTTTGGAGCCGGCTGGAGCCGGCTCTGACCTGACATGGGGCAGCTGCTGGGCTCTGCTCACAGAGGCCACCCCTGTAGCACCCCTGCTACCAAACCCTTGCCACATAAACCCATACAATCCTCTGATGTTAACAGTCTTGTCCGTTGCAGCTAAGCAGCTCTAATTTTAATTTACCCTAACCGTCACCTATAAGTCATTATGAATATGAGGGTGCGGGAGATGTTACACAACCTTTGAAGCTCTCTTTGCATTTGGAGCAGCAACCTCCAGCAAAGAGCAAGCAGACAGCTGGGAGCAGTAACTACTTCAGCCGTCCTCATTTAATCTGCTATTGCATGTGAGCTGACATCCCAAGCTCACTGAAATCACTCCACATAAAATACGTTCCTAAGCTTTCCAAAGAACTGCAGTCTCCTCAGTGTTATCACATTTTCTGTTTTTTGCTCTCTTTAGGAAAGTGAAAGAATGAAATAAAACTATTCCTGCCTACAGGCTAGAAGCCCACTGACTTTCAATCTTTTTAATAATCATTTACAGTCAAGAATATTTGTTTTGCCCCTCCTCCATGTCCTCACAGATAGATCTGACCTGCCACAAATCATTCATTGAGGACTTAAAGAAATTGCACACACAACTCCAGCTTAGCCATTAGTGTCACCTAATAAGTCATTTATAGCCTTTTATTAATTGAATATTCAGATAATGGAGAAAAAGTGAGCACTGTTAGTATGTCTTCAGGTCTGTTTCAGGGCTTGTGTGATAGATTACATGTGGAAAGGCTTGTGACTTGAATATGAGCCAGTTGTCACATGAATAACGATATCAGACTTCAGCCTGAGTAAACAAAACCATATCAGTGAATTCTGCTTTGATTTTTTTTGTAATCAGTTTTAAACAAACCTCCTGTAGCAGTTAAGCATCTGGTGGTAGAGCTGAAAGATATTGATGTTAATAATGAAGCAAACCATTCACTGCCAGATTCTGATAAACTATACTGTATCTCACTCCAGTGGAGTCATTTAAGGAACAAAGTGCTATTTAAACAGAATAAGAGTTTAAGCATCTGGACCAAAGTATTTAAAATGTATATTTACAGTTACCAGTCCCTACAAATCTCAGGTATGAAAGAAGTGCTTAGTAAAGGCCAAGTTTATGCACACATAAATTATATTTTGGCAGATATGAACAGAAAAAGTCCCTCCGAAACTGATTTTTTTTTCAGTCCAAATTACACGTGTTACATTAAAACTACACTGGAAACTGCTCTCTGAAGTAAACTAGTTAATAAAGTTGACAAACATTTACTGACTGTTGCTTTGATACATGGTGCTGGGATTTGTTTGCACTTTATTTGGGATAGTTTAGTGTCTTTTTTAATAAAGTGAAGAACTGATCAAATACCCCTCCTTCAAGAAATCCCTCTGTTGCTCAGAGTTCTGCTTCCTTTGGAACAGTTATCTGCTTCAACTGTTACCAATGAGTACCAATTGCCAACAGAAAAAAATAACAAACCAAACTACATTCTGATGAGTAAAAATGGTCATTCCAATTCTGTATTCATTTTGATAATTTTCATTGCTATGTAATTAGCAACAGACATTGTCTTGATTCATGTGGAAAAAGTTATCAGCTGAACACTGACTCCAGAGAAATTTAAATGTAAGTGACGTAATTGGAGGCAATGAACAGAAGAAATATGAAGAAACTTAGTTTCTGGTTCTATAGTGAACACCCCCTCTACAATATTGCAAATGCATGTGTGCATCAATACAAATACCTGATGTGATCAGACAAGTCTAGCAATGTAAATATAAGCCTTTATTCATTATCTTATTTCCTCATAGCACTGCTGGCCTCAGCCCAGCTAAGGTTAAAGATGTATGTAATTTTCAGCACGTCTGTAGCTCCATTGTAGTCCTTTGAGGGTAAATCACAACTTGTAGTTATTTTTCCACATGTACTGTAAATAGTACTGCAGTAACATGAAAACAAAATGATTCATACAAAAGGTTTGTGTGTTTCTTGTTTTAGCTCACCATACTATTAAATATCAGTACAGAGGCCTCTTTCTCCCACTTTCCACCTCTGCAATTGATGCCTGGGTGATTTTAAACTAGCATTGATGGGGGAGGCAGTATGAAGTCATTAGCACATTGTAAATTGAAAAGCCTGCTTTATTTCACAGCAACATCCTTGTACAGATAGGACTCCTGTGGCTCCTTGAGGGGGCAGATACACTCAATACCTGTGGACCTGATAACCTACTAAAAATGTGAAGTAAGACAATGTGACCACCCAACAGAGTAGCCTGCATCTTGGTCAGAGGACAGGATGCTTGATCTGAATGCTATTGACAAATGAAGGTGAAATGTTGACCAACTGGACAGTAATTTTCATCTTTAAACCATAATGGTTTCTTAATTCTAATGCATATGCAAGGTCTCTTTGAAAATGTCTGTTTGCCCTGGCTTCTTCTGGTTGTTTAACATGCTCAGTGATGAAGCGGTCATGTAAATAATATTACTAGCTATAGTAGTGTATGCAGATCTGGTCATATCAGCATTTTCAGAAACAGAATCTGATGCGCTTAGACCTCATCTGGTTAGGAAATTTATGTTGTATGTTGTGAATCAGAGCCTGCACCTGCAGTTCAGATTCTCCTTATGTCGTAATAGAGTCTAGTTGCAGCATTCTAGCTTCAAGCAATCTGGAAGTATTTTAGGAAGATTACAGCATAAAACATAGCTGTCAAATGGAAGAATTTTCAACAGTTTGCTGCCAGCAGGGTCTGTATTTTCTGCTGTCAAAATGCCACCATATAAGAGGGCTGACCATATAAGATGTCAGACTATTAGACAAGTTCGACAAGGGCTAAATAGAGAGTTTCAAATATGGAAGAAGGTTAGGCAAAGTTTTGATATTCATGATCCTTTCAGCTCCAGTGTTTTCAGAACAGAAGTGTGGTAGGAAATTGTTATTCAGCATGGGTAACCCAAAATAATGGATGTAACTGCAAAGAGCTGCGTTTTGGACAACGTAACATGAGGCTGGGATGCAAAAACTGGAAGATCACACTCCTTCCCGAGTAGCAAAGTGCTAGCAAATGTTTGGAGATTGTGTGTAGTAGGCCCCACAAAGTTGTCAGTAAGTTGTTGCAGGTCTTGACATTGATAACCAGTGTTATCAGATGGGCAGGGTAAGTCAAAGATCTATCAAGAGAAACTATGAGATAGACCAGTATTTCATGAATCGAGAAAATAAACTTAATTACAGAAGAAATTATGATAGTGAAGCATTCAGCTGTAAATGCTGTTTATGACAGTATTACTCCTAAATCAGGTTTCTAGTTAGTTTCAAGGTCAGAAAAATCCTAAGACTGAATGCCCGAACAGATGTCATCAAGTTAGATTATTTACGAGCTCGAGTTTCAGGCAGATCGTTGATGTACATGTTTAGAAGTGTTGGCACTATTTCACAGCTTAGAGGTAGTCCTTTGAGTTAAGGTTTGCCGAGTGCCATTCATGAAGACTTCTGAGCAGTGGTTGAAAAAAGAAGCCCCAAATTTAAGTGAACTAACTCAGGACTATTTTAGGAGGTTTCGCTAGAGACTCAGTGAGCCATGCCATATTAGTAGGTGGAAGTCAGATGCAGGAGCATAGTATCGCATTTCACCTTTTTCATTAATTTTCAGCGTGGGTTGCCAGTGGAAGAACTTGATCATACATACTGCAATCATAGTGAAAATCAGCTAGTTCTGCAATGAGAAAGATGTGTATTGTTGACAAGATCCATTGAAGGATGAGATATTCTCATGCTTTGTAGCAAACAACAATCAATGTTGCAGCATTGTAATTACCTGTGTGGGATAGATGCTACCTGTTATTTACAGGCTGGTCATCCTGTATTTAGCAATCTGGATCTGAGTGCAAGGACCAAGATATTTCATGAATTGCCTTGCAGTGGTAGCAGCTTTTAAGTCCTTGCATGCTTTCTTTAATCTGCTCATTAAGATACATTCTTCAGTGTTAGTGTACACAGTATTAATGTATGGACTAATAGATGGGATTTGGGGCTGTGACTTAGAGGATGCACAAATAATCTCAGCTTTATCCCTGTCCTCTTGGTGACCACCCATTCAGAGGTTAATGCCCTGAATAGGGCTTGTAGAGCTCAGAGGTTAATGCCCTGTATAGGGCTTGTAGAGCATTTCTGGTCTGGTTACGAGTACCTCACAAGGACAATCTCAACATGCTAGTTTTGTTAAAATAAATGTCAGGAAGAGAGTTGAAAATAAACAAGATACCAGGGACAGCATTCATTTTAATTATGTTTACTTTTCCTCATGCAGAAAGAGGTAGTGCTCACCATCTATTTTAGTCACTTACTAACTGCATAATTAATAGGGCTAGGTTAACCTTGACTGTGAATTTCCTTTGGAAACTGGATGCCAACGTGTTTGAAGTTCCTTTGTTCCCATCCGAATGGCCTTGTAGAGGGAGTGCTTCCAACACATTTAGTGAGATGGTCAGTCCTGTCAATTTATTCTCATTTATTTTATAAACAGGGAATACAGTACAGACTAGATTGGTCTGGGACTGTACCAAGTAAGAGGATATCATTTGGATGTAAAAGGATTTTTATCTTCTAAACCCTTGTCTTTAGTCCATGTACTCCTTATGAATACAGTCCCATCAGAGTGAGGTGAAATGAGACACTCCCAAATATCTGCTGTGGTTCTGCACAGCTTTTTCCATTTAAGGACAGATTTAAAGGCTTTGCTTCCCATTGGTTGTAATCTTTCTGCATGTTCTCTAAAGAGCAAGTTACCAGCTCAAAGCTGAGAGTTTTCTTGAAGATTTGGTGGATTCCTCCAGGTACAGCAACAGATCTAAGATCTTTGGCTCTGCTCTTTTCCTTCAAAGCCTTGTTTATCTTTTCTGGTTGAGGAGAAGAGATAAGCCACACCTATAGCTCTGCTGTGGGAGCTTGCAGTTTTTACAAAGCCACTGATTTCCTCTGTGCTAGGTTGTGAATCATTTTTGTAAAGTGCTAGATAGAATTTCAGAAACTGGTCAGTGATCGTTTTTGATTAGTAATTACCTTTGATCTAATTTAGGTGACTGGTTTCAGATCTGGTGGGTTCTCACCTTTACTCTGTATGGAATAAATTTGTCTTGCGCAAAGCCCCACATGACAGAGTTTTTTGTTTGTTTGTTTGTTTTAAAGAAAAGGGTAACTTCAGGTTGAACTGAGAGAAGCCTTTTTAGTTCATGTTAGTGCTACTTTTATAAGATTCTATTGGGAATATCTGTCTGAGAAGTCTGGTATCAAGCAATTTCCCAAATCTATGACGTGATCCTAATGGTCCTCCTTCTGCTTATCTAGGACAGAACAGTGTCTGATCCTTGTAAACCATTTTTGCATTGTTCTATACATTGACATTTGTTTTAAGGAAAATAACCCCAAATAGCCAGAGCACTTATCTTTCAAAAAGAAAGAGTGCTAGTCTCCATCATCCTATGCGCTGAGAAAAAAAAAAAAAACAGAATCTTTGATGCAAATAAGAGATTATAACTGGCTTAATTTCATTATTAGGTATTGAGTCCCTTTCATTTTCAGAAGTGGTGCAGAGGAAGATATCTGTAGAAATGGGGGGGAACAGATGTTTTAAGAGAGCACTAACAATCTCAGATAAAAAAATTAATGGCTTATAAATATTGTCATGAATGAGACTTTAGCATATCAAATCTCCTCACAAGAAGTGGGTGAGCTGAAAAGCTTCTCCAATAGATTAAAATTAGCATGCATTACTCAGGCATGAATTCCCGTATGAATTTTCATTTTACACAAATAAACTAGATGTTTCCAGACTTACAGCAAAGCCCAGTGCTAGGAAAACAGTTCAGACGCAGTGAAATCACATGAAGAAGGATGAAGGAAGGGTTGGAAGTAGTGTGTAGCTGAATTTAAAATGTCATTGGCTAGAGAATTCGGCCACAATTTTCTGTTGAATATTGCCAATCCAGAGGGATGAGAGGAAAGCGGGACTGGTGGAACAGTCACGCTTGCTGCCAGGAACTGTAAGAGGAAGAAGGGAGAACTCAGGCAAAGCAAGTGTATTCGTGTTGTGGATACTCTGGCGCACTAACAGCAGCTGCTGAAGCTAGTCCTTGTTCTCACTGTCTGGGGGAAGAGCAAAGATCAAAGTTTAATCGAAATCAGTTTCTTTTCCCTACACATTTGCTCTTCCACCTGCTCCCTCTGCTGGCAAAGTAAAGGAGACCGAAAAAAAAGGGAAAATGAGAGTGAAAAGGGAAGACAAAATGGTGGGCTGAGCCTTTACAGTTTGACAACTAACCAAAAACTGAATTTTAGTACAATAGTAACCCATCTTTTAAAACATTTCATGTCCTCTTGTCTTCATTATCTCCTGGTGGAGGGTTCGTCTGCTGTGGTAATACTGGATCTCCTTCAAACTTTCTTTTCATAAAACAAAGCACCCTGTTCTCCTTCTTAAGTTTAAAAGTTGCAGGAAAGAAAGTAGCGTAAGCCAATTCCTGACTTGTCGAATTTTATCCTCTTTTCCATATTTGTAAAGCACATTGGAAAATCACCAGCACTTGTCTTTTCTGTGATATAATTGAACATTCCAGTCTCTTTAAATTCTCTTATTTCTTTTTAAACTCTTAAAACCAAAACCAGAGGTTTAGTTTAAGGGAACAATGGCTGTCCTCTTTTCTAAAGGTGAATATTCACTATACAGCTGTCATAAAACAGATCAGTCCCATCTGCACCTTTCTCTCCAGCCCACTCTCAGTTGCATGTCCTATTCCTTCCTTTGTGCTGGCTCTACAGTTCTCTGCAGTTCCTCCAGCTGCAGAGTGAGCCAGTTTCAGCTTTCTGTTTTGTTTCTGCTAGCTTCATTTTATCTCATTTTAATGAGATGGATCAGCTGAGCACAAGGTAAAGAAGACAGCCAGAGACAGCTCCAGAGATGGGGCAGTAGCATGCAATGAACTATCAGATCTGCTCAAACGGTGTGGTGCAACTTTCGTGCCAAGTTCTGGTTGAAAGAAGCAGTAAACATTGCTGGTACATAAAACTCATTCAAGTCTCTCTCCATGTAATTGGTCCTTTAATAGGCTTGGGATTAAATGTAAGATTCTTGGAACTTTTTCATTGAAGCTAGTTGCTGGTAGCATCAGCTGATGAGCAGCATGACTGAAAAAGGCATAAAAATTTCTTGCCCTTCCTCACCAGCTCCTTCTAGGGTTTGCCAGATTACGTTACTAAAGATGACCTGTTGTTCTTGCTGAGCTCTCCCTAATTACTGGCTAACAACACAGTGCTCCTTTTTTTACACTCCCTCTGAAAGATCACAATTCTCAAGCTGTTTCTCCCTGATCTTCCCTCAGTCCCATTTTTGTCTCAATAGTACTCTTTCTGGTGCTGTATTTGAATTCTGCGATGCTTCTTTTCACAAGGAGGTTCTATTTTCAGCTTCCCTTGTTCTCAGTGACCAACCATGCATGCTCCCTTGATGAGGTAACACTTGTTACCTCAGCAACATGCTCAGATATTTTCTCAAAGTAATTTTTGTCATGAAGTAACATGGGAGGGTCAGGTGCTCCTTGTTCAGTTATCTCAAATACAGAGGGAGTAAATGACAGCCTTGTTTTTTGTAGTGAATCTGGCAAGGAAGGAGCTCCCTTAATACTCTTAACAAAAAGAGAAGAAGAAGAAAAAAAAAAAAAAAAAGGAAAGGGCTGCAGAGAAGTATTTAATTGGTGAAAGATGAAGAACATATGATGCAACTGTTGATATGTATAGTAGGAGGCAGAGAAGGGAGCTCTGGAGCTCTGCAATTACTGTTTGTTTCCTATCAAATTACTACATGATTTCTAACCATCATATTTATCTTTCACACATTAACTAGGTGAGCATGCAGAATACTGGAGAGTTTAACATGCAACATAGAGCATGAGATGACTGCTTTTAAAATTCATTTTCTGCAGACATTTTATCACCTAAATGTTCTTAGACAGCAAACACAAAAGGACATGAGAACAATCAAAGTTAGTTCTCTTTTACATTTAAACAAAATGACTCATGGAAAATATTTTCTATGTGGAATAGAAAGCTGTCTGGAAAAAAGATTTTGTACTGTGAGGAGCCCTGTACAGGATGTGCCTTATTATGGATAAAACTGTCATCCTACATGTTGCCACCTGTGTTAGACATATCCGTGATTTAGTGATAATTTACATCAATCATTTTAAACAAGCCTATAAATTTACATTTCCTTTCTAACTCTTTTATTTATAAGTGAATGCCTATATCCTTATATGGAACGAGAAATGCTACTGAATTATAGGGAATAGTAGGGCAAACTGTTACTCTATTGCCTAATTTTTGATATTTTCAACACTTTTTTTTTTTAAGTTTTCCCAATTGGCTACATATCTCTATTGCATCAGCAACAGCAGATGACTATTGAGTTTCTTTACCCTAAATCTTCTCTTGCCTTTAAATTTCCTGCATGAACTTCTTATAGCATGTATGCTACCTCTGTCCCCATGAATTCAATGTATGTGGGTTTTTTTATTTGTTTTTAGCTGAGCAGTTCCCCACCTTCTTTCAGTACACATTTATAATTTCCCCCTTCTTGTTGATCCAGTTAAGCTATTTACTGTATACACCATACAGCAACTCCTAATTAGCATATAATGTTTTCTAATGTTGAATTGATGGCGATAATGAAGATGAAAGGATGAACCTAACAAAATTATGACCATCTGAGAAGTGATTAAACAGGAAACTCCCCTGCATTGTGATAGAAAGGAAATGAGTGGGTGTCAGCCTACTGAGTTGTTCCATATGAATCAAGCTATAATGGGTCTGTTTTTCATGTGTCTTAAAGGAGGGCTCAGAATCATCCTTTAAATCTTGTCTGTTGACAATTTAGAGCAAAAACAAGTAAGCTCACAGTCCTGTGCTCCCAGCCATCAAGTAAATGTTGACATAAGTATGGAGCAAACATGAAAAAAGAGCAAAGGATTTCTTATGGTCCCTAATTCTGCTGAGCAATTACAGTCTTTGCTTATCAACTGCCCTTTCCTTCCTCTAATTGTCTGATGTAATGGCTTCATGTCCTAAATTTCTTTTGTAGCTCATCTGTTTCAAACATATAGTCTATAGATGACCCATTTCTCCTTTTTTAGTCTCAGGTGGAGAATATTTTCCTTCAGTAAATTATTACTTTTTATTTTCTGGTTCCCATACAATATAGCCAAATTTTCCTACAAACTGAGCTTTAACCTTTCTGTAAATTGCTCCTTCTTATAATACAGGTTCAAATTGGTTAATCTGATTGTTTTATGAATTAACTTACCATCTAGTATTTAAGGATTCCCCTAACAAACCGTCTCCATCATTTAAAACAAAAGATCATAGCATCCTAGATCTTAGGATCTAGGATCCATAGATCTTTTTAAAGATCATAGCAACCAAAAGAGGTCCCTGGAGGACATTTGTGTAGAGTAGATTCACTCCTCTGGAAACCTGTGCACTTTCAAATTGAAATGATTCTTGAAGGAATGTCGTCCTGGTGGATGAATACAATATGTGTGAAGAGAGAATCCATGAAGAGTCCGCAGACTGATGGAAATGAATACATTATTAATGAGTGGTTAGCTGTTCTAGTCAGTCTGTCCTGGTCTATGTATCATATGTAATGACTTACTGACTCTTCTCTTCCTTTTATACATTGTCACTGGACTCAATCTCAATGCTCTGTTTCTTCGCATTTCAAGAACCTTCTTTAACCATAGTAATTATTTTTATGAGTTACACAAAGAAAAGATGGTAATCACAATGAAACGTGAAATATGTTGTGCCCTGACTACCATTATCAATATCAAACTGATCTATATACATGTAGATTTACACAAAGACTCAACACTAAAATTCAAAATCCATAGATGAAGACAATTTTTCTTCATATTTCCATCATCAGCAATGAATAAAAGTACGTAACCGTGGCTTGTGTAGTCTGGTCAAATGACAAGATTTAGATTAATTTAGCATTCTACATGTTTATACTACAGATTTAAAATGAGGTGCTGCTTGCTGTTGTGTTTAAGCATCATTTAACTAGATTTGATTTTTGAAAAAGGACATGTCTTGTATTGTCTGTAAAAAAGCATGCACATTGTGAAACCACTCTCCCTCTGAAGAACAGATGGAGACAACCTAAATAGCAGATAGATGCCACAGGTTCCAACATCTGCAGTTAGTAGAAGACCTGGACAGTGTATTTTAAGCAATGCATTTTAAATGGAGTTGTGATTGGGATGAGATTCATGTTGGCAGGGGCAGATTCCCAAGAAAGAAGAATCCTAGTGTCAGGAAAACTCTGTCATGGCTCTCTTTGGCTTCACACTTGGAGAAATATCCAAAACATGACAGTCAAATTCTGTTGTCATATGGCAAGAAAATGTGCGCTCATATGAAAATGGCCCACAACCAGGTAGGCCCCAGTAGACGGTGATTTATAGTATGAATTCTACCTGGATGTGAGCAGGATATTTTAGTAAAAGCAGTCGAGTCATGTCTTTGAAGGCAGGATTTCCCAGGCTACACAGAGAAGAACGGGTTCTGCCGGTTCCTGGGTGCTCTCAGCTCATACCTCCACCACACCCATTC
Source organism: Anseranas semipalmata (assembly GCA_013399115.1). Taxonomy (NCBI): domain Eukaryota; kingdom Metazoa; phylum Chordata; class Aves; order Anseriformes; family Anseranatidae; genus Anseranas; species Anseranas semipalmata. Next base: position 700,489 of record VXAA01002967.1, on the reverse strand, counting down.
CAGGCTCCCTGCACCTCTGAAACACAAACACAGCAGGTGAGATTTTATCTGCTGAAATATTTTCAAAAACACTGGATTTTGGTCTTTGAAGTCACTGGTCTCTACTTTATTGGGAGAGTAAGGATTATTTGGATAACTATTGCTATGTGCAAAAATGTTCACATCCTCAAAATGACCTCATCCTTTTTAGCTCAGTGATTGTTTTCTCTGAAAATATGGATACATTTTAAAAGCATAATATTCATCTCCAATTTAAAAACTCAGCCTTGAATCACTGAGCAGAAGCAGTGCATTGCTGAAGGGTTTGGTCACAGCCTGCCAAATTTTGTTACACAAAGTACAAGTTCGCTCAAAACACATTTTCATACAGGCTGCTCTCCTGATCAGTCTTGTTGATTCATTGTATGGACTGTCGTTGCTCATCAACTGCAAAAGCATCCCACGTAAAATTCAATATGATAGGTTATAAACTGATTTTAAACTATTTACTATAAAAGGCAAATCATCATCAAGCAGTTACTGATAAAATCTGCACATTTCACAAACTGTGGGGGAGTGCTGAATTATAATAAAGACAGAACATCAAGACAGTGACATGAATTATTTGCTATACCAGCTGCAAGCACAAAAGCCAGACATCTTAAAGGATATAGGTCATCCTTACAGAAGGTGGGACAATAGTATGGAAAGTAACAAGTCTGAAAAAATTAAGTATTGTGAGGAAAAATAAACTCAACAAATCTCCACAGTATGATTCAGTGGTTAGAGTGATCCTTGGGAAACATCAAGTAAGATAAGAAGGCTATGTTACCACTGGAGCAAACACTGACATAACCACTGGTAGACTGTTGTCTACTGAAATGTTGTCCATCCAAAATATGCTCTTGAGAAAATTGTTAAACAGTTGCTTTGGAAGAGAAACAAAATGGTTAAAGAGAAGCATGACTTACAGTGAGAGACGCAAAGAGCCCACCGATGCAGAGGTACAGGAGTGATTTGATTGCTGTCTATGAAGAACATACACTAGAAGGCAGCTATTATACCTAATAAGTAAAACATAAGATGATTTGATGCTGAAAGTCACAGCTAGAAATAAAATGAAAATGTCTTGGGATAAGAAAAATCAGCATCAGAACAGCTAAGCAAGAATTGTAAGAGATGTATCACTGGAAATTTTCAAAGCAAGATCACTCTTGGATTTGAAGTAGGAACTAATTATAAGACTTGTAGCCTTTTGTGGTACAGGGAATCATTAGTGCAATATTGTGTGGTACGATATTCCCTTCTGTGCTTAAAATCTATGAAGCTATGTTGTTTGTAGATGGATTTACTCACAATATGATAGAAATTTTGAATAGCCTGATAAATACAACACCAAGTATTCATTGAAATAAAAAGGTAAGAGGTCTCTAACTATTTTTCAGCATTTATCATTAATTCTCCATGAGCTTAAGTATATTGAAAAATGGTTTGAAAACATGTTAAAAATGATGGCAGTACATCTTACATTACTCATCAATCTCTATGAACATTATTGAAGTTAAGAGAATTTATACAAGGAAAGAGCCTTAAATGTATGTGTTCTAGGGAAATACTACCCCATAAATGCACTCATGTAATACAACAGTGACATTAACCTATGTTTACCCAAAACTTAAATGATGAAGCAATAGCTCAGACAGCAAGGCTGTGGTCATAATATAAGAACCCAAACAGAACAAAAATTCAGCCAGTTAAGCTTGTCTAAAGGCAAGCTTAAAGACTACAGAGATGATGGAAAAGACTATGTAGTAAAAGAAATCTATGGCAAGGTCTGACTAATATTTTTGATGACATGTTGAAAAATGAGATTTTATTGAAATGAGGTTCTTTGTAAACTCTTTTATACTTGTTATGAACCTGGCATGTAGGCAAGCAGCTCTTGCAAAGCTGAAGATTTGGCAACCTTGGAAACCTTGATCACAGTGTATTATACCTATGAAAGAAGCCAGAAATTTGATAAAAGATAGCTCTTTTCAACTGAATACAAATTCAGTCCTTATCAACAGAATAAATGGACTAATGTCAATATACTCTCTATCTCCCTTTATGTTTACATTCTTGAAAAAAAAATATAAAAAAGGAAAAGAGAAATCACCCAGATAACTCTGAGGAGTCTTTTAGTTTGAATGCAACACCATATAAAGTTGTGGAAAATATTGGAAGGAAAGAATAATTAAAGCCCTGAAGGCAAATGCAAAATGGGATAATCCTGGTTTTATCAAATGTAGATAATGTCAGACTAAAATCTTTTTGGATAAGATAATTGACCTTTTAGACAGGGACAATGCAATAGACTGAATTTTCACACATGTGAGAGCAGCATTTGTTGTAGTGTGAAGGCAAATTATTACTGAAGTGGAAATGATGAGGATTACCACAAGAACTGATTAGGTCGATAAGGCACTGACTAGCGTGAGACTGCAATGTATTAAAAGAGAAGTTCTCAAGATGGGGAAGGCGTTTTGTTGGCACTTCCTCACAGAACAGTCTTGAGGCTTATCCTACCCTGTTTAATCATTTTCAGCTTAAGGACAAGTGGAAGAAATGGTACCGGGTCCAGTAGCACAAAGTCGTGCACTTACGGGATATTAAGCCAGCCAGAACATTGCAGTGGGTCTGCCTGGGCATTGTTCTTATAGTGATCTCTCCAGACTAGATAAAAAAGGCTTATAATCTCAAAAGGCCAGATTTTACTTGCATATACACTAAAACAGTTTGCTGTAAAGAAAGACTGCTCAGCAGCTAGGTGAGATGCAACAGAAATTAAAATGATTTTTTTCATTCAGGAACTTCCCTCCTGCCCACAGTATCTTTGTTGGCTGGATCCTTCCTTTTAGTTGTGATTTCGATCCACTAAGCGGCTTTCTGAGTTGCAGAAAACTCTGTGTGGTCCTCTCTTGGACCACAGCAAGCCTCTTTTTTACTCAGTGTAGATATCTAGCCTTGGTTCTGCTTCCTGCTCCTTGTAGAGCAGTCTCTCAGTCCCTCTGCTGCTCTGCGGGATTTTTTTGCGTCTTCCTCTGCCAGCCTCACCCTGCTGTCAGGGAAGTTTCTCTCCTCCAGGCAGTTGCTCCAGGGTAAGAGCAGTCTCCCCTTCTCCACAAGGTGAGCATGAATCGGTCCCTTCTTTCTTAAAGAAATATGACATACCAGCACAAACTGCTAAAAAACACCACCCATCACAGGGAAAGAAAGATTTCAGCGTATTGTTATTGGAGGATGACTGTTAATGACATTATGAAGCAGCTGTGAAATGCAGTTTTAGGATGTGTTGGCTGAGGTATTGGTAGCAGAGATAGGGATGCAGGGGTTTCGGTGTACAAAGCACTGATAAGACCTTCTTCAGAGTATTGCATGCAAGTCTTCACCTGTGATCAAGAAGAGGAGATTAAAATTGAATAGCTGCAGAGGAAGAATGACCAAAAGAGAATTAAAAGGGATGGAAGTAGCTACTAAAAAGGGAGACAAAAATATACAAATATAACAAAATCAAAGAGTTATAAGGCCATTGTGGAGCATTTCAGATCAAAACTGAGAAAAAAAGTTCTGATGGATTTCTAGGGCATGGCTTGGAATGATCTTCCAAACAAGAGTAGTGAGGGCAAGAAGCCAAAGATGTCTTAAAGTTTGACCTTTATAGATGTAGATATGGGACAGTATGGTGGAATGAAAGAATTTCTGGGGATGGGAACTTAAGATCCCTTGAGTACCCAAGGTATTGGTATCTCCAAAAAAGTTTTGAGAGAGGCTGAATCACTATTTGTCTGCACTATTCATAGACAGTGAAAATCCCACATTTTGTGGCTTCCACTGGTTGCCTGTAGAGGTCAGAAATCCATATGTTCTCCTCATGTGCTCAAAGTTAAACCAACGGTGAGATTTAGGGTGAAGGCAAAACCTTTCATTTAGGACGTATTGACAATGACCATTAGCTTTAGGTCTCTTTCTACCCTCTCCTGTGAGGGCCATTTTCTGTCTCCTAAGATATTCTAGGAGTTTCATTTAAGAACTACTTTGCTATTGCAGGATCATAGTCCAGTGATGATAGCATTGATTTTTTCCCTGCTGTACATTGTAGCTGTGGATTACCCCAAGTTCTACATTTGTCACAAGGTTTTGGGAAGTATTTGTCACGTGTTGTAATTAATGTTGTGATTGTAATTGGAACTAGATGTGTAGTGAATGGTTACCAGCAATTATATGTGACTGTAACTGATGACCCTTAAATTCTTATTTCTGAGTGATACTCTGATTTTGGAACAAGAATGTTTACATAGACAGTAAAACTAGAGGAACTGGTATGCTGACAAGAAGTGATATACTGGTAAGTCTTCCTGTGTAGGCAAGACCTCAGTGAAGTTTGAATCAGTGCAATTTCCGAACTGGGGGGTTCGTATGGATTCAAAATGAACTCAATAGTCCTTTGTCTGCATGCTTAAAACCAAAACAGAAATTAAATATCTGCACTTCTGTCTGGAGTGACAATTACTTTCAACTTGTCTCTCAGATGAAGCAGAGGAATAGAAATAAATCAGAGTGTAAGTAAGAAAGAAGGAAGCACTGGAGCCAGAAGCAGTAACATTTGGTGCCATATTGGGGGGCTAAAAAAATACATATTTTTAACTACAGTAATTTAAAAAGAATTGGGGCCATCTGCTATTCACAGGATATTAATTATTAAAACTTATGAGAAACTGAAAGCATAATGGCTGATACATTCTAAATTGTTATAAATCTTAGTCGTGCTCCTTCCTCTATTCTGTCTGATGTGAACAGCTGATCAGCAAGCAGCAGAAAGGATTTCATCAGAATTACAGTGAATTTAAGGATAACATAGCAGCTTTTGAAAATAGGTTGAAAGACCTGAAGAATGACTTCAGTATAATTTTGTAATGTTTGCCCCACATGCACACAAAGTTGCATCTGTTTAAAGATGCTTTAAACATGCTTTAAAATTTAGTTAAATTCTTGCAAAATCCCATGTGTACATTTTTGATTAGATTTTAATCTGTCTTAAATTCATTAGAATTAACTCAGTTCCTTGAAGGGTTTGAGGTTTTCAGGCATGTGCACAAAGGAATTTGCACCACTGTCACTAAATTAAACCATTGATTGTGGTTCAGTAAGTGCAACATTTATGTAGGGAAAAGCTCTCCTTTATTGATCAGCCTGAGCTGCCAATTGTAGATCCAAGTCCAAGCCTCAGTAAAATACTGGTATACTGAAATACTGGTCCAGGCCTACATATTTCTGTTGGAAAGCATGAAGTCATTCACTCCGCTAAACCCTCCTGTGTATTTTTGCAAACTCCTATAGTGAAAAAACGTGATTCAGTTGAGATCAAATCTATGGGCAAGAGTAGTTTTAAACAAACATAAAATTGTGCAATGAGTCTGCAGTACAAGTGTATCCACGCCATTTAATTTAATGGGGTGCTATACATTGCACAGAGACCAAGCCTGTCTGTAGGATTTTCCCAGATTATAATGCTAGTAAATTTGTATTAACTGGGCTTCATCTAGACAAAAAGCAATATACAAGTAAAACCATACAGTCTTCATACAATTGTTGTCTTTGTATTATGTTACACAGTTGCTTCTGCAAGGAGAAAGAGCTACTCAGAATTTATGGACAACTGATGTTCATCCATGGGTAATGCTAGAAATAGACTGTTGGCATATTAAGGCGATTTATGTATTCTGATACTCAGTATATTTTGAGTCTGTACCATTCATGAGATCCAAAGCTCAAAATGTAGTCAGTCACATAAAATGTATCACACTGTTTGTAGCAGATGAAGAGAGAAAAAATTGGCAAAAGGACATCCTTTACAGGTAAAGAATTACAGGCACTGTGTTAGATCAAACAGTTCTCCAAAATGACTGTTAAACTACCAGAGAAAGCAGAGAAAGAGATTATCAGATATTATGTTATTATGGAGCAAGAGCTTAGAAACTAAATGGAATAGAATATTCTGCTATTCTAGGACATATTCTCACAACTGCATATGCCTGAGCAGTAACCGGTGACAGACAGATGGTACCATCCAGAAAGCCCTTCTCAAAGTAATAGCTAAGGGGACTGCTCTAGAAGCCAAAAGTAAAATAAAATCTGCTTATGAACAGCCGTAATTTCAAAGTTAGATGTTCAGTATATACTGCAGTTATGAGTGCGTATATAGGAGTAAGACTTCTTCGTGGGCTAACTGTGGTCACCTAAAGTTTTGCTTCTTCTCGGTGATACATTTAATATTGTGGTGAGATATTTATTATGCCTGAGCAGTTAACCTATAGATATTTGCTATAGAAACTTTTTGTTTTGCTGGCTGCGTGACGTGAGCAATCCTTTTGGACCAGACTTACAAAGGTGTTTGTCCTCCCGGGTACCTGAAGCCCTTTAGGCACCTAACCTCTTCTGCAGAATATGATAGATGCCTATTTGCAGTATTAAACAGCTGAATACTCTTCTAAATCTGTCCTTAGGAGTAGTCTTGTCTGTAGGTGTACTCCTTTGATTAACCATTATTAGAGTTTGGTTTCCTTTAAACAAAATCTCAACTTGCAAATACATTGCAGTCTTTGTTAGTAGGAGGCAACCTTCTCCATCATTTGTTCTTTGCAAAAGATTCTGAAGTAATCTTCTGTCTTACGGCATCCTATCTTTATCAGTAGTTTATTGAATTGGACGGAGCTTTCCATTACAAATATGAATACATTGTGATACATGGATGGAGTCTATCATTGATTATGCAGAACCATACATCATACATGTGATGCTCTAGAAAGTATGTCCTACTCAAACCATCTGATACATGTAACAATTTTCCTAGACAGGTGTTTAATTTCATTTGTTGTGTGTGGAAAAAAGACTTACTGAGAAAAACTGGACTTTAATTTTGATTATGAATTCGTATGCAACTCTAAGGAGAAGAGTGAATTGCTGGCTGTCATCATCACCGACCATAGAAAAATGCTGTGACAGCCTGACATCACTATCCAGTAGTTTCAGTATAGTGAGCTATTGCTGAAGTCAGTTTCTGATGCTTTCCGATTGCTTGTGATTACACTGCATGTCAGCGTCATATGCAAAGGTAAACTGATGAAATCATCTCACTCCAAAGAGCACAGCCAGTGTAAATGTGGCACTGGATTCAAAAAGCATCAAACTCATGGGGCAGAGAACGTGTTTAACACTGTGCTCTGAATGCAGCCTTTGTCTCCGAAAGATCCTAAATGGCTGACAGTCAGAAGGCAGGGGACTGTCATAAAGGAAAGATCTCTCTATACATGCTTATCCTCTTCTTTTTCTTTGAGTCTTCCATAAGTAGCTGATACTGGCTGCTGCCAGGCACTCCTCTCCATGGCAGAACCCTATTAAACTAGCAATTGATTTGGACATTATCTTTGCATAATGTGACCCTAGGTCTCCTTGGAGACCTGAGAGCTTTGCAGGGCTATCAGTCTTCAGAAGCAGTGTCGCTTGTATATTTCTTTTTACTTTCAATAGCTTCGTTTTGCTACATTTTGCTATTCTTCAGCATTGCACGATAAATGTTATGAACTTTTATTGCCTTCTGATAGGTTATTGTTTCCTTTTGGGAATGCAGTTGGTCAGCTGGATTAAGTAATTTGCATCTTTTGTTTTAGGTATTTCTTTAAAGTCTCTCTTTTCTGTGTCAATATCACCCCACCCACAACTGGTCACATTCCTACAGGTTGAAGACACAGCTTACCCATGTTACCACAGCCGCAGCTGCCTCCATGATTCTGCTACAGTCAAACAGGTCACTAATCTCACCACATAGCTGCAAGCAAAGCAGCTGAGTGTGTGCAGTTTGCAGTAGAAAATCTTGATGCCTTAAGCTTGTGCTACAGAGAGTCTCTTTTTCGCTGTATGTCTGTACATTCTTACTGTGTGTGTCGACTGCTTCTTTTATTTATTTATTTGTCAGCTACAGCACTGGGATATGAAATTAATCTTGGTTTCACATCCATAAAATCCTTGCCCCCAGGCATCTTTCAATCTTCTTTCTGTACTGCTTTCCCTAAGAAGTCCACTGGATTGTTGTCTCCCTTCCTGTCCGGTTTGTTTCTGCTACCTCTGTTCCTTTGGCTTTAGAATTTGTTCTGAGCTGCGGCTGTTGTTGATTTTTCCCCTGCAGCAATTTTTTAGATGAATTGGACTTCCATTTTATATACTTTTCCTTTAATAAGGAATTTTTTTAACGCTTTAGAAGTAAAATGTGGATAAGGCCTCTTGCCACTGAAGTGTAATGCTTTTGGGGGTAAAAAGTGTGTATTCTTCCACCGCATTCAGCAAACACCTTCTTCTAGCACTTCCATCATACTGGTCAGCTGCTTAACCAGCCAGGCTTCATATCCTTCCCATTAGTTTTTTGCAGGGAGAGAAAAGAAATATATACATTGCTTTTCCCTACCACTTGCTGTCTGTGGACACGGTGTTTGTACCTGCTGGAAACCCTTCCCTCCTGCAGCCTGTGCCTTTCTCTCCCAAGTGCCAGGCAAGTAGCTACTTGGTGAACATGAGAAAGAACAGTAAAATACACAAGTTAGGCAATCGCCCGCTGCTCTGCTGCAATGACCTCAACCAACGCCGTTGCACAAGAGGGAGGACGGCTTTCACATACTGCAGACCGGAAGGTCGGAAAACCAAGGAAACCAAATACTCCCTGAGCCCTGGTGCAGGGCCAGACACAGGGCTGAGACCTGCACGTGGAGGGGTGCATCCCCACAGGGAGGGAGGATATTTGTCTTCTGCTTGTCGTCAGTTGTGGCCCTGCTGGTCCACAAGCCAGTTCTCCAGAGCCATTGAGGAGCTCGGCCTCAGGCACTGATGGTGCCCCTTTCCTCAGCCCTCCTTGGCCCACCATGGCCAAGACAACCAGCTGTAGCCATGTACGCCGTCTCCCTCCTCCTGGCTTTGATGCACAAGTCTGCCTGCTAGGTTTCCTTCCCTTCCTGGCTTCACGATGGATCTACTTCTGGTGTGTAGGCCTGTCGCTGCCAGGGTGGCTCTACAGATGCAACAAGGAAGTGGCTTAGTCCAAGAAAACTGTTTTTCTTACTGGAATTTTTAAAAACTGTTTGGTAGAACTAAAACACAACATTAGTAGTAATGCAGTGTAAATGCTTGAACAAAAACTATAATTGGTCCTTAAGCCATATAAATATCCCTGTAAATTCTTACTTAAGGGCTTTACAATCCACCTCTAGTGTCTCTTAACTACTTCTCCAAACAGACAGATTAAAGATAATTAGGATAAGGTGGGATAATTAGATATAATACACTCACAAACAAAAATTCTGTAAGAATTTACAGCTGTGTAATTCCAGTTGATTTCAGTAAGGTGGAACGGGACTTTATACCAATGCAGAATTAACGTATATGGCAAGGTCTTAATGCTCCACACACCACAAATATTATGCTTAAAAATTCCAATTCTTTGTCAATGTTTTATATAAATGTTAATAAATGATACGCATGACCCTACCTCAAGAGCCTACCAGAGCATAGGAGATGCCAGAAATGGCTATTTCAACCAAGCATCAAGTCCAAGTTTCCAGCTTCCAGGTGAGTATTTCTTGCTTAGCCATCTTCTCCAACAAAACCAGTGACAAAATTCCTCTAAGCACATAGACAATATATATATCGCGATGTTGTTAAATATTAACTTTGCAAATACTTGTGAAGTAAAGATGGGCTTTGCTATTGAATAATAAGTCACTTGATGCTAAAAAGTCCTGTTACTTGATTTTTAGAATTTGGAAATATAAATGCAAGGTAAAGTCAATTGCTCATACTGATCCACTAAGAAGAATGATATATCCTTTCTGAATTTATTCATTTGCTGTCACATCCCAGTGGGGATATCCATTTTTCCTGTTATAGAAACTAGACCTGTTAGGTAAACCAGTCAAAATTAGAATTAGGTTTTGGTTAATAATTACTTCATAAACTCTTATTGTAAGCTGAAGGTATTAATACTTGAAAAAAAGTGAATGCTTGAATCTGTATCCAGCTGAGAGTCTTCTCACAGATGTCAAGAGTACTGACTTGCCTTGAAGCAGCACTTATCTTTAGGTGCAAGGGTCACTGATTTTGTTGTGAGAATAGCAGAGATCTTAATTACCAAATTAGAGGAAAAAATACCAGAATTAGGGAAAATAAAGATCTACATTTCGGCTCACCCTTTCCTGCCACAAACTAAGTTGTTTAGATTGTTGGCCAATACAGAAATAAGCTCTACTCCTTGTTCTGACTTTTGGCAAATAGTTTGGATTTGCAGCCTGTGTGATCCATTGCTTTTCATGTGATTAACTACAAAAATCTGCTTTATGGATGCTAAAACATAAAGCTGCCATGGAAGAATTTTCACTGTCATTGTATTCATTGCCAAGGTCATGGAAGGCAGGAAAAGTTCAGGACAATTATTTATAGTGAAACAAAATCTCAGAGGATTAGTCTTTCAAAATTGTACATACTTGTGAAATTAGATTAAGTTGATTTTGTGAAAACTATCAGGCTTTTTTTTTTTTTTTTTCCAGAATTCGCTTTGCTTGCAAAAATGTATCATTCAAATAATGGGAGTCTCCATTCTGAGTATATTGGCTGAGACTACCCTGGGCAATGCTTCTGAATAAAACAAACATTTCCCAGTGCTCTCAGATTCTTTTGGTACATACATTTTCAGACAGCAGGGCCAGAAGAAAATAGTATTTTTTCCAGTCCCTTAGCTGTCATGATAAATTGATTAAGTTGTAATAATTTCACCTACATGTGGTACTTAGAACAGCCTGAATTTGGAACCTGATTTCAATCTGTGGTTTGTACAGACATCACAAAAAGGATGCCTGAAAAAAGGAAGGAAGCTATTTCTTTCTTTGTGTAGCTATATTACATAGTACCTCTACCCTGAATCTGAAGACAAACTGTTGTTTATCACTGTAGAAAAGTGCACTGAGGGATACTTCAGGTGGCAGTTATAAAGTATGTAATGGAAGATCCTTTCCCAACATGCATTGAAATTTAAGTGTAGGTGGTATAATAATATTAATTAATAAATAATGAAGTGTCTCGTTTCAAATCACAGATACAGTTGAAAAGAAAAAAATAAAATGAACAACCCAGGACTTTCTCTTCAGAAATGCCAGTTACAGGGATTACTCTTTGAGGATGGTGCCAACAAAGCCCTGTGCTTCCTCCCCCAGCACTGCTTCTTGCTTTCCACCCAATTCTCAGTGAGCAAGTATCTCTGGTACCTGGGCGTGGTGGTCTTGCGCCACTCTTAGTTTGCTCACCGCTGTGGTCATCCCAAGCGTACCATATGAACAAAACAAGATTGCAGCTTGATCTCACTCTTCCTAAATGGAAATGTTCATGACGGAATGTACCCCAGCTAAGTGCAGAAGCACAGCCGATGTTACTCTCCAGCACCATGGATCATAGCTAGCTTGCTTTTTCCCCTGTCACAGAGCTACCATTACCCCAAGGCTGCATGATATTATTTCATGGCAAGCCCTGCTGTTAAGATGCCATTCATATGCTTATTTATACGATTCATTTCCCTTGCATGTCATGAGTGGACTAAGCCTGCGTTTTGGAATGTTGGTTGCCACATTTCTCTGTTGGAGTGTCTTCTAGTTTCAATATGCACTTACAGAAACAGGAAATTCAGAGGCATCAGTAACCAAGAATACATTCCTAAATGGTATTAGTTTCCAAGCTAAGTAAATAATACTGAATGGTTTGGGTTGCCAGGCCCATCCTCCAAAGAAATTCTTTCAGGCCTGTCTTGAAGATAAGATGTGCATAGTAGTGACCTGTTACTACAGACTTGAAAAATAGAGCATTCTTTAGGGCAAACCTACTTGTTGCCAAACTCTCTAGCAGTAGTATTTTTGGGACAGACTAGTTTACTCTTTGAACTTTCTTTCAGTCACAGTGGGAGCATTTTTTTAGGCAGCAATTCTGCCCACCAGTTGTCTAGCAGCAAAAACAACAGCAGTAGAGTCCTCATAGCCCTGGCCTGAGTACTTTGTCTTTGATTCTGTGGCAAGTTTATATAAAGTGATTTTCCTCCATCACCTTTGGCCCTGTATACAAAACTGTAGTATGTTAATGTGTGATGCAAATGACATGAAATAGGTTCACTTTTGAAGAGTGTCAGTGGGTAAGCTCACTCTGATTTTTTGGGGAAAAAAAATAGACTTCTTATCTGCTTTGTCTAGATTTATATGAAAAGATATTGACCATTCTTGGAAGAAAGCAACTTCATTTCCTCTTCATGTTAATACTGTTGAACATGTCAGATTGAGAGAAGCTGTTATTATATCTCAGTACCTGGAGCTACTTTGTCATTTTTCAGCAAGAACAGCTCTGGCACGTGCTGTTTCTCCGCATGGGGAATGGCATCTGGCATGCAAGAATGACTCACTATCTATTAGTTCTTGTGTCTGCCACTTATGGCCAAGTTCTGCTCTGAAATCCATGCAATTCTGCTTGATTTTCAGTGTCGTCAATGAGAACACGGTTTGGTCCTGAAGGTTTTTAGGATCACTGCTTGTTATTAGGTCTGGTTCTCTGCTGTTTCATTCATGCTGATCCACTGAATTGAATGCAGTTGCCATGCTGCAATACTGTGGATTTGATTATCAGGACCCCAAACTAGAGAATACCTCCTGCTCTGTTTTTCATCTTACTCTGTTTATACACTGTTTGCTTCTTTGTGGTTTCTTTACACTTTCACAGAGGTGAGAGGAGGATCAAATCCTTAGACTGAATACAAACTTCTGCAGCTTCATATATAACTCCCTTCTCTCTGCTGTTTAAGTAAGTGAAAACTTTTCAAATACTCCTTGCTGTCTGTCATTCTTCCTTCGGACTGCTCAATATCATATTCCCCAAAGAGCCCCACTTGGTTGATGGCACCTTGCACAAACAGCTCAGAGGTGCCACTGCCCCCAGGGGAGAGCTAAGAGATCCATATGGAACCAATGCAGGAGTCTTTCCACAGTTTGCGGATGACAAACATGCTCTAGCAATTTCCCTTTTTCAGAAAAGTCTGAGCTGGAGCATATCATAAATCTCAAGTCCAGGCACATGCACTGGCTGCACCCCAGCCTCACTCTGGAGTATAACCTGTCTATTCAGACACCAGCCCTTCCAACCACAGATTTCCCAATGGCAATGGGAAGGGAACGTGACTGTAACAGGCCAGAATGGAGCCATTCTATACTCCAGCCAAGTCTCCACTGTGGAAAACAAGGAGATCAGGACTATAATACATACTCTCACACAATTCTGTGCTTAGTCTAGACATGGGCAAATGTCTGGTTATTCTCCCAACACAGCGAAGCAGTGCTTCTGCTGAAAACCTCATTTGTGATGTTCAGCTTGCACTTTATTGGATGTAGCATTATCATATCCTTCTTGTCTCTTCTAAAAGAGAAAGGAAAAATTATAGTAAGTAGTAGAATTGTCTTCTTAGAGAGACCTCGTGGTTGCTCCTGTTAAGGTGAAGATTCTTTATGTCTTCATTCTCCCTCAGGCACTCACTTGAGTGTGTGCCCTTGGAAATCCACAGAACTTTTTGCGTAGTAAATCTGGCAATACCGGGCCTGCTGTGACCAGACTGGAACTGCAGAAAGTTGCATACATCAACAGTTTCTTGAGTATAGACCTTAGAATCGCAGTGAGTCAGCACCACTATCCCAGTTTCACTATCTCATCAAGGTATATCTTGCATATAAATTTATGAAGTGTGAGGACATACTTTGGTCTGTGTCAATGACTTCCTAGATCTGATCAAAGCCCTGTGTTTCTTTTCTCTTGGGAGGTTTTGACATTTCCTGATTTGCTCTGGTGTGAATCAGAGTGGAAACAGGACAGTCTCTGCAATGTGAAATTTAGAACAAAATGTCATTCGAGAGGGTCAAAATGTTTGGCTTAAAAAGCTGGAAATGTTTGCATCCAGTTGTTTCACATTGTATTATAATAGCATTTCAATATGTAATAGAAGTTAGAGAATTCTAGAGTTCTCAGAACAGCACATAAGAGAGGTGACAGTAAGAAATTGCACTTTTCCAATTCAGATATACAAGTGGGCAAACAAAGCATGTCAATAGCATTGCTATAGCAGTAGGCAACACTGCAGTTTCCTCAGTGAGCCACCAGAAACTGTTATTTAGGGTGATTGACATAGTATGTTTACTACTGATGCACTGGTACACTGAACTGTACGTAAATAATGATGTGCTGTTGCAAACACCAACCAAAGCAGCAAAAGAGGCAGAGAAGAAGAATCCATGAAACCACACTCTAGACAAGATTCCAGAATCTGATAGTTGATGAATATGAAATTCAAAATAGCCAAGTCATGAAAGTCATGCATAATGTCTAATTGTCTCCCTCACATATAGATAAATGTATGAAGTCATATAATGTTCACTAAATGGTCAGACCAAAAACCACATTAAACACATTCTTTTTAGTCAAAGATACAGACAGTCATGGCAGTTCGCTACCATCTATAGAAGTACAGTGTGGCTGTGAGCACGAACTGTTATGTTATGTGGTTATGTTATGTTACGTTACGTTACGTTACGTTACGTTACATTATGGGAAAGAGTAAGATATAGCCCAGGAAGATGATTGGGTGTTACTGTCTCTCTGATCCTTTGTAAGTGCAAAGACAGCTTGGCAAAGGAGACATGCAAGGTAAAGCTGAGAGTGCATTTCAGGCCATTACTTTGGGATGATGAAGAAATCTCATTATAGCTTGTGTGGGAAGAAAACGGTAATACATAGCTTGTATGCATTTGAGAAAGTGATACCCAATACTTCAGAGGAAGTTATTGGAAGTCATAAACAAACAAAGACAAGCTGGACAAGCAACAAAATAGAATGTTACAAGAAAAGCATAAACAGACCAAGTCTGCTGGCAAAGCAAGAGCATGATCAAAGCAGTGAAGACATCACAAAGACAGTACAAGCAAAGATTTGTGGAGAAAGAAGCTCAGCAACTAGAGAATACCTCAAATAAGCTAGAAAAACAATTTACACTGCGGTTAAATAGTAAAGGAAAAGAAACTAAGCCAATACTACTGGTGCTAGAATGTCTGACAGTAACCTGATGAATCCTGTAAGAAGTGCTCCATGTAGAGAAGGATGTTTTGAAATTGTGTATTCCCTGTAGCTGATGATGAATGCATTCTGACCGTGTTGAAGGGATAGGACAGCTTGCAAGGCAAGATGGTTTGCCTCTCAGGACAATGGATCTCAGCACCGAATCTTCATCAATAGAAGAAGCAGAACAAATACTGAGGCAAATAAAAATGCAAAAGCTTGAGGAATGCATAACATTAAGGTAGCAGAAGCAAGTGGAACATGCATCTGGAATGCATTGCATTTAAAGTATTCGTGAGGAAAGAATGTCGTGCCAATCCAAATAATTGTGTAGATAAAATTTATCGTCAGTACTAGGAAAATTCCTTTTAATAGTACTTGTGAACAGATTAAGATCACTTTTAAAAGAAAGAAGAGGTGAAAAGCAGTGCAGAATGGTCTGGCCAAAACTGTATTGATTGAATATTCATCTTCTAACAGGGAACTGGAAAAAAGTAAGAATAAGGTTTAAAGCTTTAAAAAGGAAAAACAAACATTTTTTTTTCATTGCTTTTATTATGGCATTAAATTCATCTCAAAAGGGATCATTATGAAAAGTGACTAAATCAGACTAATTGAGGTTGTAGATAAGGTGAAAACGATGCTAAAAGGTGTGTATAAAGCATCTTGCTGTCTCATGAGAACGGATAGATAATGGAGCAATTGATTAATTTGAAAGGCTTGTAGAACAGAGAAGGCTGTAGAACTGCTGTTATTCTTCATCACTCTCTTTAAGTAGCCATGATGAAGCCCAATGTGTAACATTGGATGAATAGTGTTGTTCAACCAAGCAGCTGGAAAACACTTTATTCCATCTTACGAGGACTGCATACCTCGAAGCCTCCTCTGTCATGCATCTGCAAGTGTGTTTATAATGTTACCAAAATGGAGACGTCCCTGTGGGTCTGGTCCCTAAGGGGACCTAGACTGGACTGGTCATACTAGTCTCTAATCATTTCCCCAACATTCATTTGTGCTTTTCTCACTGGTCATGCAAATCATGTGATGTGAAAAAGCTTACGTGGCAAGTATGCTCTAGTCACTTCAGTCTCAGAAGAACTGTCACCATTTGAAAGAAGAGGTTAGAAAGTAACACACCCACAACATCTAACCTTTATCTCACTCCCAAACTGTGTCTGAAGGACCAAAGATAAATGGAAATTAGGCAACAAACTGCTAGATTAAAATTGTTCTTACAGGCTGCATCTAGCTCACAAAACTTTTTTTTTTTCTTTGTTTGAGGCTCTCTGATAGAGAGTTAAGCGTCCTAGCTTGTGCAAATAATGTCATATAGTTGGCAGACGCACTTGAATCGATGAAAGGTTCTTGGCTATCTTAGAAAATTGGTGTAGTTGCCTTGGATTCACAATAAATACCTAGAAGACAAGATGTATCTACAAAAAGGGAAAATGCACTAAGTGTTCCAGGGATAAGCTTATAAAACAGAATCCGATATATATACCTAGAAACCTTGGCCAGTGATGATTATCAAGGATGAGTTTACAAGAGCACATGCTTCAGCCATAGGAGATGCACAGAGATTGACATAATTCCACATGGGATAAAACCAGGATGTTTAGAGGGAGATGCACTACCTAAAGTGGGAGTCAGAATTCAGGAGACAATGGATGTCTGCCATCTCTCAAACCAGACATTTGGCAGCTGATCATGAAGACCTTTTCTCCTGGGACCACCGAATAGTTGTTCTTTTAGAATAAGACTGCTCATTTCCATGCCCCCACACAGGATCCACTGCATGTTTTTTCTAAAGCCCAGGGAGCTAGTGCCAGCACTGTGTATTTAGGAATTCTGCGGAAGTACTATGCACCTGCTTCGCAAGCAATCAGAGGAACACTGAGAATACTGGAGACATCAAGCCCCTGGGATCTTACGAAGAATTAAGCAAAATTTACTGAATCTGTGCTTTTTCCAGGTACTAGCAATAAGTTTTATCTGTATAATTGCTTGGATTTTAGAGGCATTCTTTCCTCATGAATATTTTTTTAAACAGAATGCATTCCAGATGCTTGCTGTGTCCCTGTCATTTGGATAGTCCTGTTGTAGAGTCATTTAAGAGGTTTTTTGATAAAACTTTTAGTATACCAGCTGGTTCCATTACTCTTCCATGCAGTTGTCTGGGTGATCTGCTCAGGGAACTAACTGTGATCTGAGAATAGATAGAAGGAGGTCTTTGCTCCTTTGCAGGATTCCATTTCCACTGACTGGGGACTAATGTCAAATCTTGAAGTCATATGACAGCTCTGTTGCTGGCTGAAGTGAAAAGTCCAATAGGAGTTCAATACTACAGACCTCATTTGCTGTAAGTTCAAAGGAAAGCACTGCAATTCATCGCACTAAAAGCAAGTGGCTCCTCTGTAGGAGATCCAGTACTTTGCTTTGAAATGACATACAGTTCACTTGAAACATCACTTGGCAAGTGTGGAAGCTTTGCCATCTTTCCATGCTTTAAAGAACCATTGAATTAAGAAGCCTGTGAAGATAGCTATTAAGCTGCATTGATGGTCAGGCACTTCAAATGCTAAATACTACACCACTGATACTGGTGAGAATTTTCAAAATTGTCCTTTTTGCACTAATGAAGATTATTTTAATTATTATTAGAACAACAAAATCATGATTAAACTCAACCATTTGTGGAAATCGTATATACAAAGATCTTCAAAACACCAGCAGCTTTTCCAGAGTACTGAAGCAGAAGAAAATACTCTGGAAGAAAGCAAAGGTAAATGGTTATATTACACAGTCTTGTGCCATATATAGATCTCATGAAAAAATTAAAGGTATGAATAGTTTTAGAAAGATTGAGTTGCCAAGGTGAGACATAGCTATTTAAGAACATTTAGCTTGATTTTGACTATTGTATATCCATCTTAGATGTTAGTAAACTAGTTTGGTTAAAAATACATGACTGAGGAGGGAAAGACTGAAAAGACCATGTTCATTACATGCATCACATCTTTAAATCGCCTTTAACAGATCATCAGAGCAATATTATTTTTCTTTTTTAATCACAAGGATTATCTCTTAGCACTCAAAACATTCTCTGAATGGCTGAATGGGAGATGATTTTCACTAACAAAACTGCATTCTTAATGTGAGATATATTTTCTCCACTTTTAGCAGTTGAAAAGCTAGGCATCTAGTCTGACCTACTCATTTTAGCTCCTTCCATAGATAGGTATCTCAAGGATCAACCTCACCTTGTCCTGAAGTGTGGGATTGAGATAAATTGGTACCTATCACCTGTTACAGACCAGAGCATGAAAAATCAGCTTTGACTGAGCTGAGAGTGTCATCTCCAGTTATTCAGAACTGGTCTGGAATTCCTTTTTGCCTTTTCGGATAAATCTGTTCTAATCATAATTGAAAATAAAAATCAGAAATTTTGAACGTCTGAATTTTTTCCATTTTGAAATCAGTTTTCCTGACAAATGTTTACTTCTTCAGCAGCAATTTCAAAGGTGATAAGTCAATTTCCATTACAAATACTTTCAAGAGAGAACTCTTTTTGTTGCCATATTCTGAGAGATGCTCCTGTCTCCATTTTTCTAATTACTTTGCCATGTTAACGTATAAAAGCCTCATTTTTCCCTAACTAATTATAAAGTCTGTGCTTGTTTTATCAAACCACATGAAAAAGTCATGTGAGAAGTCACAGAACAAAATCAGTTCCAAGCATCAGATACCAGAATGCTCTCAGTTCATGAGTTCATAGAGTAAAAAACACTGGATCATTGAAACTTGCCATCTATCTGCAGCTGATCTGTAAGCTCTGCAAGACTGAATACACTGAATAGATAATATTACAGCATTATCCACTTTTGTCTATTTTTGTAATTTTTCCACTTCATTTATGGACTTAATTCTGCAGGAGCCCCTCCCTACCTTACTCTCTATACAGGATTGCTGCCTGACATACTACAGTAATACACAACACCAGTAAAACCTAAAAAATCTACTTTTATATTCATACGGTATTCACCATTCTCATACAGGATGATATTCGCTATATGCTAAAGACAGAAAAATTGGAGTGCATGAATCTAAATGCACTTTCAAGTTTTGAATATCTTACAGCTAGGGAAACTTTACTGTTAGAGGCTTGCTTTTAGTAGTACTTGTTAATAAAAAAATGCAATATTGGATTTTCCCCTCACAGTTTTGGTATTTCTTCTGAGAAAGTTATCAAGTGTTCCACATTAGGCTAAGCAGTTGTTCAGAGCCTTTTGTTCAACAAGAGATCGAAGGCAGGAGTTAGACTACCTGACCAACAGAGTATCTTCTTTCAATGAAAAGTATATCTTTTTAGGGCTAACACACAGCAGGGTAAACTCATTTAAGTCCCAAAAGAAAGCCTAGAGACTGAGGACAGGGGAAATATATGACTGCACAAATCAAGTTCCTTACTTTTTACTGCAGGTCACAGCTGAATAGCTTATACTAACTGTTCAATTGTCTTCTTTTCAGTAGATGTGTTTAAGATATTGTGGACAAAATGTGAATGCAAGTGGAAATAGGTTTTTAGATGTTTCTTTAAGTCTCGGGTTCCCCAAAAATTTCCTTCATTGCAGTTCAAGATGTTAGAGAATGCATTGTTACTGTTGGAAACTCTACCCCTCCCACCTCTTCTGTATAATCTTATTAATGTTTCTTTTCAAGAAAAAGAAGGTACAGTTTGATACCATGGTGACAGTTGTCTCCTGCTATTTCTTTTAGAATCCTTTAGTATAGTTACATGGTTCACTTATTAACCTAAGGCATCCTTTGGAGGTAATGCTGGGAGTGAAAGAATAAATCAGAAACCAGGAGCAGTGAAAAAGTTGTGTTTGGCGTTCCGGTCATACTGTTGAAGGAAACTCTGCAGACGTTTCTGGAGAAACAGAATGAAGATTCAGGCCTGTAAACTGCATATGTTTGTGAGTTTGGAAGGAACGCATCCATAATTGCGATAATATTAATGCAACAACAGAGGGCCTTTAGCATAATTTGACTGTCTGCTTGTCTCGTGCATCCTCTGAACTCTACCTTAGACCTACCAGCAGGGAATTAGCGTAGCTGTTTGAAATTCTCCTGAGTAAAATGCAGAAGCTCATTCACCTTTGTTTCCTTCCAGTTTTACACTGTTGAAATCATAGGACTGTAGAGTGTTTGATTTTTCCAATGATACAAATTTCCGGTGGTTGCAGAACGATTGGAATATGCAGGCTCTTCAAGGCACCAGCAGAAGAAAGTCATATAGAAAGAGGTTATAACAATAAAGACAACACTTGCCTTCAGACTGGATGAGGATTATTACACCCTTGCATATATACAAGCATATATACCTTGCATATATACCTTGCATATATACATATATACACCCTTGCATTTGCCCAGTATTTTATAATCCTTGCATTGATAATACAATCAACCATAGATGATTAATATAAAGGCCCATTGCATAAAACAAAATTATTTCTGGCTGAATTGCCTTCCTGCTTTATCCAATAGAAATGTCATGCTTTTATGATGAAATGGCAATGTTTCAATTAAAAAATATTTGTTAAGGATGGAAAACAATAGAAATAAAGAAATTCAGACCTCTTCCTTTGAAATAAATGACCTTTTATATTATGAGTATCTTACTTTTGATCTGGACATAATTGAGTTGTAACTCTGCTGTCCTTAACAGTATTTATTATTCTACTCTTGGCTGATGAGTAAAGGTCATGCTACACTTACTTTCGGTCATTACTATAAATGTCACACCAACATGATGCAAGCTATGGTGCTGAAGCTGGGGCTCTGACAGCTTCTTTTTCTTTTCTAATCCTTAACTATATCTTTCTGCCTTGAATGTTCATGATCAATTGCATCATGGGACACTTTGTCCTGCTAACCAAATGTCTTTTCCTGGCACTCACCAACAATGACAAGAAATTTAGCCTTTCTTCCTACTTGATGGCTGTCAGTGAATAGGCTGTGATTTCACTGCTTGTTCCCATTATTCCAGAGTATTTGATGAATATTAGTGCAGATGTCTTTGTGTGGCTGGAGTGCAAACAGTCAACATGGGATTTTTTTTCATATCTGAGTACAGATTGATTAAATAAGTCCCACGCCATTGTTTCCATTCTCCAATTTCATAAATATGGAAGTATTTCAGCAATAATACTTGTGCATGAGTTTAAAATTCTACTCCTGAGATTACACTAGATTCAACACTTCAAAACTGGTTTCTCATGAACATTTATACCAGTAAAAGATTGTGAGACTAGCTTAAGTACTTCAAGTTTAAAAATGGATGAATATTTGCTATGCTTTTTGTAACAACGATCTGCCATTTTTGGATAGTCCTTGAAGTGCTACAAATAAGAATGAATAAGTCTTTGACTATACCTAATCAAAATGTAGGCTGTGACAACCGCACTGTTCATGTTTGGCACGAGCTATATACGCCGTATTCTATCTTCTATCATAATAACTGCATTATTTCTACTACGCATCTTAACTTTACATGTATTCACTTTCCGTAACTTCATTCTGCATGTTCTGCACAGATTTTGGGAATGCTGCAGGTCAGCTCCTCAACCAAGATCAAATCACCTGATAGCAAGAAGTCCAGTGCTGCACATGCTTTTTGCGATTGCAAATGTTGTTTTGCTATGTAGTTGGTTGACTTTTTACATTTAACACGAGAAGCTTTGCTGGAAAACATTCAGTTGCTACTAATCTCAATGGCCATCCCTGGAAGTAGTGTTTTTTTAGAACAAGGCCAGATTCCATCAGTCAACATGGGTAAAGTTGGCAGAAATTAACCCTTGGAAATGCTCAATGGATGCTCTATTCGTGGAATTCTACTGTGCAGAATAATGACAAGACTGGTAGGGAGAGACAAGCTGCTTGTATAACATGGGCAGAAAGAAGGGCATATTTCCATTGTTCAACACTGAGTTTAACATACTGCCACTGTGTTTTTCTCCTTCCTTCCTTCCTTCCTTCCTTCCTTCCTTCCTTCCTTCCTTCCTTCCTTCCTTCCTTCCCTCCTCCCTCCCTCCCTTTCCTGTCATATTTTCCAGGATTGCAAAGTTCTTATTCATCATGGTGGGTTGACCTTGACTGGCTGCTGGATACCCACCCAGCTGCTCTCTCACTCCCCTTCCTCAATGGGAGGAAATAAGATGGAGAAGCTCGTGGGTCAGGATAATCACAGACAGATCGCTTACCAACTACCATCACAGACAAAATAGACTCGACTTGGAGAAAATTAATTTAACTTATTGCAATTAAAAATAGAGTAGGATGATGAGAAACAAACACAAAAACTAAAACACCTTACCCTCACACCCCATCTTCCCAGGCTCAACTTCACTCCTTCATTCCCAACCCCTGTACCTCCTCCCCACTGAGTCGTGCAGGAGGATGGAGAATAGGGGTTGGGGCCAGTCCGTAACAGCTCCTCTCTGCCACTCCTTCCTCCTCACATTTTGCCCTGCATCAGTGTGGGCTCTGCATGGGCTGCAGTCCTTCGGGATAAACCTGCTCCTGCATGGGCTCTTTTCCATGGGCTGCAGTTCATGCCAGGGGCCTGCTCCAGCATGGGCTCTCCAAGGGCTGCAGCTTCCTTCAGGGCATATCTACCTGCTCCAGCATGGGGTCCTCAAGGGCAAATCTCTGCCCCAGCACCCAGGGCACCTCCTCCTCCTCCTCTGACCTTGGTGTTGCGAGGCTGTTTCTTACGGTTTTCCTCACTCCTTACTGCCGGGCAGAGTTTTGCCCTTTCTTACGTATGTTTTCCCCACAGCACCACCAGTGTGGCTGCTGGGCTCAGCTGTGCTCTGCGGTGGAGCCAGCTGGAACTGGCTGTGTCCTGGCCTCTTCTCACAGAGGCCACCCCTACAGCCGCCCCTTGCTAACATCTTGCCATAGACACCCTACATACATATACTCCATTGCTTGCTAAAGCATTTTTTTAATCTGAGTTATCATATTATTCTTGGTACCTTCCCTTAGCTCTCCAACCCCTCTTCCCAAATTATGTATTCTCTTTCTCTCTTTCAAAGTTTAAAGGAAATTATAATCTAAAAATCAACAGATGGCTGTTGATTAGAGGTGAATTAGATCCAGCTTGTGTAAGAGGCTGATCGTAGAAGAGAGTGAAGCACTGAACACCTTGTAGAACCTTATCCATCGTAGAGTGGGAAGACCTATAATAATTATTAATAGCAGAAGAAAACTTTTTTTTCTTTGTACAAAGAAAGAAAAGAATCATTAAACATCTTCCTGTCTTAAGGGACTCGGGCTCTCTGGCACAAAATGTGTTGAAATCTAAGTGTATAAAAGTCTGTCCCAAATAAAAAGGAGACACTGATATGCTCTGGGGATGGCATGTTTTCTTTGCTTAATTGTGGCTTTCTTAATTGTGATTTTCACATGTGTTTTACATTATTTAGCAGCTAGCAAAATATTGTATTTCATATATGTTTTCTTTATTCATACATGCTGCTTTGTTTACGATAGGCAAACACTTCAGCAAATTAAACACTAAAATGGACACACTTAGGAAAGTTAACACTCCATTAAGACGAAAAGGCAATTCTGATTCCCATTGGTATCATGTAAGCGTCTCTTTTGTGAACTGTGTAGGACATTAGAACCCTCATTTACAAAACTTGCTATAGTAGGAGAATTGTATAAGATAAGACTATCTTAATAGAAAAAGTGGGAATATTTATAATGGTAGAGTGTAGCATAGTCTACTTCGCAGTATAGAGATGTCATAAATTTGTGGAGTCAGAACATTTTCCACAGTTGCAAATTTCTGTTGCCAGTGCTAACATACATTAGTCTGTATTTATTGTATGATATTACTCTCCAAGAACGGTGCCAGTAAGTTATATTTTATCTACGATATCTCCCTACCTCAGTGTTTTTGTTTGCAACCCTTGCCTACATATAGTGCAAAAGGATGGGAGAACGCTTCAGTAGATGACTAAATTGATGAATCTAATGCAGAGTGCACCCACTAATAATATGCTATTTATTTTGCTCTTGTGTTGTTAGACATCTCTCACTAAAATGTCACTTACAGATGCAGGTGACCTCTAACTCTACTGTGAAGAATTAATGGTCCACTTGATCTCTGTACTCTGTGGAATTGACTGATCAGGAAAGTGCATGTGTGAGTGCTAATGATGCAGTATGTCCACACTGTTTCACTTCAGTGGTGTTCTAAGCCTGTCCTTCTGCTACACAGAACTGCAGCATTTTGCTCCCTCGGCACTTATCTCTGAAGCTGTAGCAAATTTTGAAGGGCCCTTCAGAGTCTTGTGGAATTATGAGAGGAAAGATTAGATCCTGCTGAGTTGCTAGGAAATTTTTCATCAACCATTGCCAACTTCTTTTCTTATAATGGAGGCCAGGGAGAATGCTCTGTTTATACTCTCTGCTTGGTAAGGAGCAAAAAGCATCTGCTAGAGTTTCTGTACCATCAGCTGGAACATCAAACTGATGTAGGGCATTCTGGAAGCGTTCACTTGGACCCATGTGAGCTCAGCTAGAAATAGCCTGTTCGGTAGGGTGGTGACATCTGTGGCTTTTGGCCTGGTTCAGAGAACTGACTGGTCAGACAGGCTTGTTTTCAAGTTGTGAGTTACACGGGGAATGTTTTCCCTGGGAAAAGGAAGGAGACATTTTTGTTATTAGACAAGACTTCCAAGATGAGAGCACTAATCACTAGCAGATTCCTAAACGACTTTGGCTAGCCCCACCAATGGTGCTCAGCTGGGCACTACTTCAACATTAGGCAGCTCCTGACCTGCTGATATGCAATTGTGCATGGAAATTATAGTGTGCTGAAGAAGCATTTGAAATATTTTCACAGGTTTCTCAAGAGCTGTAGATGGAATTCATGTGCCTGTTATCTTACTTTATTATTATTATTATTATTATTATTATATTTTTTATTTAAGCACAGAAATACTCTATAGGAAAGGAATACTGACTAAGAATTAATGCAATTTCATGTTCTGAGGTGGTAGCCATAGCAGATGCTGTACATATATACAGTGAGAGATAATTCTTTCTCTGAAGAGCTCTCAGTATAAATAACAAGTGATGATGATGTAAGTCTTAGTGAATCATCGTAGGAAGTTGTTGACTTTTACATGGGGAGGCCAGGCAAAGTGCATGCTTTCAATGTTCGCTTCCGTTGGGAAAAGTAGTCTTGGCTTCATGTCTGCCAAAACACTGTCATTCATAATGTCTTCACAGTGCTTCAGTTCCAAGTGGCCCTGCATGCTTTCCATTTTTTTCTGGAAGCATTCGTAGATGACACTGAAAGACGGCTTCAACCATACAGGAAATAAATACCTGGTAGAATGAACTTTGGGGTGACTGTAAAATTGGAAGGGTTGTCTGACTGCAATTCAAATTTAATGATTAATTTGCATCCCCAATATAACGCATTTTTAATCATACCCATGAAAGCGATGATGAAATCTGCAGTAGCAGCAATAAGGAAGCAGCAACAATCTGCTGCACAGCCACACAGACAACATATTGATAACACAGCACGGAGACAGTTTCTCCCTTGGTTTATAGCTACAACACATATCAGTGAGAATATTGTACATGTTTTCAGAGTGTTTCTTTCTCAGGGAGCCAGGAAATGTCCAGTCTATATGTTGCATTGTTATTACCTTTCTCATGCAAGAATCAGTGTAGAAGTAAGCAAGTCACCTTGCTTTCTCCTTCAGTTTGTGCACAATGCCCAAGGTGTTGTCTGTCCTAAGCTGGAGTTGTTGTCTGTGAAATAAGTATTGGTGTTATACTCATGTTAACACAAGATGAGAGATGGCCAATGTGTGGTTTGTAGCCACTTCAGCTCCAGAACTCAAGTTCATATACAAATAAAACAAACTGAATTTGTCTGTGGTTGCACATACATCCTCCCAGCAGCAGTGCTTGTATAAACAGCTCCTATATCTCTATCACTGGCCTCTTTTCCATCCCCTTGCTAATCCCTCATTATGCTGGAACAACTGCATGTGGGGCCTGTGCTATGAGCCAGATGAGGGAACTCATGCAGCTGAAAAACCCTCTACACTTTTTCTGAATTATTTTTTATTTTTAGCCAGTATTGTCGTCAACTGTGAGGCTTTTCTATTAGGAGCATGGAGTCTGAGTATTCTGTGTTTCTCCTGAAGTGGCAGGTAGGTCTGTAATGTTTTCCATGTTACTACTGTGCAGGTAGAGAGTATGAGTGTCAGAATGTGAAGTGGCAATATAAAAAATGCTGTGCTCATGCACTCTCAAAATTACGGTAGAGAATTACAAAGGGTTTGTAGGCATCACTTAAGTTAACAGTCCCTTTAATTTAAAAGTTGTTTTTTCTGTATTAGTGGCAGGTTATTCTCTATGAATCTTGACATAATTTATAAGGCAAGTGGTTTTACTGAATGTAGGATTGTGGATTATCAATGAATTAGTAATTATTATCAGTGATATGGTGGTATAAAATGTTGTCATACATTTTCTTTTTCCTGCGATTCAGATTTTGGTGGTATGTTACATTTATTTTTTTGTACCTTAAAGCTGCTGGAAATGGGAAAACTCATAGAAGTCCTCAGAAAATTTGTCCCCCTTTCAATAGGAAATATTAAGATACTTACCCAAATTTCTTTGAATCACAATGCAGTTTAGGAATCAATTGTTACATTTGCAGAATGGGGATTCTCTTTAGGCCTTCCTGCTGCTAACCTGATCTATTGTGCAACTGCAGTCAGCTGCCCATTTCTGCTGGCTCTTCAGGCCCTTAGTCATAGCCCAAAGTGTTTTGATTTGACCTTGCTTAGCTGAATCTGGCTTTATTTGTCTTCCCAGTGGATCACCACTTTTCAGGTTCCAGATAGTGAAGGAAAAGGAAATGAATTAATGCTCTTGCAACTGACTGCTGTGAAAATAAGTGTGTGCCATACCATTTGTGGAGGCTGCTGGATAATATTTCCCTTGATGGTCAATGGGGTGAGGGATGTTGCCTGTTCATAATGAGCTGGCAGTGCTGCCTCTGCTACTGTCTCTGCAGTTGTGACGGAGAACACAATATGGTTCATCCAGAGATGAACAGAGATGACAACATTATATAGTCAGGAGTGTTTGTGCACATTATTTTAGGAGATGCTACAAACACTGATGGGCGGGATGAAGTGAAGCTTCATATAAGATATTCTTCTACAAGTAGATAAAGCCAATGAGTTGTGAAGACACATAACCTTTCAGTAGCTGTGACAATGAATAACTAACGCTGGTACTTCCAGAGCTGATATTCTGAACTGTTTGCAGAGATGATTTGTGAGTATGTTTTTGAAAGCAGAGTAACAAGCCTTGCAGCCTAAGGCATGTGCTCATTCTGTGATGAATATAAGTCATACAGAGTTCTTGTCAGTTATATACCGGGTTCAGATTTTTGTGGGGAGAAGATGAAGCATGCCTTTGTAGGGAACAGAGGTCAGACAGATGGGAAGTGAATGCTGCAGAATCCTGATGAGTCATTTTAAGCCCCATATTTAATTGATTCATGTAAGAATATAATAAATACTCCTATAACTTCCATCACAATGATTACGCATACTGCAGGAGTTGCTTAATGAGGCTTACCTAAGTCTCTGCCAACCCTACCATTCTGCAACAAAAGAAATAATGGAGCATAGTAATAACTGAGCCTAAAGATGCCTGTTCTGTAAACACAGAAAATTTCTGTCAACAGAGATGATTTCTTTCCACTGGAAAGGCAGCATAGACCTCCATGTGTACCTGCTTACATGTATGTGTGCAAGGCTTTAAGGGAGGGTGCATGTGTTCACCAGAGAACAAAAAGTGTTTGTACTTGCAATATGCAAGTGATTAAAGCTGCTGAAGCTTCATTGGTGTAATACACCAAAGAGAGGTTTATTTGGCAAAAGAGAAAATGTAAAGATTCTGGTGGAAACAAGGACACTTTGATACATACGTCACATCTCACAACAATAATAAAAACAGGACCGGAAGAAGATATTTGGGTCAGGAAGCTGCACAAACCTCTGCCTCTTAATGGATGCATATCAGAACCAAATAGTGAGAACAGAGGCCAGTTCTGACTACACTTCTCCCTTAATAACTCCACTGTACCTAAGAGGATATCACAGGTGTAACCAAGTAAAAGATTTGGACAAAATAGAAGAAAAAAAAACATTTTATCAACTCAGGAGTAATAAAACTGATGGTGATAAAGAGTCAAAAAAAAAAAAAAAAAGCTTAGAAGAACTGTGTGTTGTCTTCCTCACTGCCTGATTATCAGAGAGGGCACTGCCTGTTGTAAAGCAGTTTGTTACGATTGTAGCTGGTGCCACTGTTTTTAGTTGGCAGAAGGTCGGGAGCACTTGGTAGTCCCAGAGGCCTGTCCCGATTCCCTCTGGCAGACTTGAGAAAATGGTGGCATTTGGCAAGGGGGCAGCGACAAGCAGCTGTGGGAAGTATCCCCTCCAGCTCCCACAGCCGGGCCAGGATGAGGATATTCATCCGCAGCCCAGCCAGCTGACCAACTGTGCTTTTAGTGAGTGTCATACAAAGTTATCTCAGGCTGCTGGCTTTGTTGAGCCAAGGCTGTAGCAGTAAAAGGCAGTGGCAAGCTAAGGAAGGATGCCCACAACCGCAGCAATAATCAGCTTTCAACGAGAAGAGGTGGTCAGAGTGCCTCCAGGGAGCCCTGATGGGGCCCGTGTGAAAAAAGCAATAACTACATAACTGTAGAGGAGTGCAGGATATATCCTTCCTGGAGCCAGGCCCAGAATCTGTAATTCCAGCCCCACTTTTATTCTCAGGGGAGAACAAAGAGGATTAATCAGTATTTAGGAGTGTAAGAGGGAAAGACTCCTGGGCCCCCTCCTCATTTACACAGCAGTGCAAGAGAAGACATCACTTGTTGACTTTTAGTGAGTTAACCATGCTAATTGTCAGCCCGTTTCTGCTGCAATCAGATAACCCCCTGCCTCAGCTAATTTAATGCCTCCCGTGTTCCCACAGGTTCCCCTTTCAGGATCCACACAGGCAAATGGAAGGGGGAGGAGTGGCCAACTTACCATCAGAGACGTGGTCGGCTGCCAACTGGCAAAGTCGGAAAGTGATCCATTTTTGCTGATTATTCAGAAAGACCTGATGGTCTCCATGAGCCTGGCTCTGTCATGCGTGGCAGGAGTCACTGTACGCAAAGCATCGGCCAGACTGCTCCCTAGGGATTTACAGTGTGAGTAATAGGGGGTTAATTTCTCTGGAAATTTCTGAAAGGGATGACTGTGTATCAATAAGTTGTTCCAGATGACTAAAATGAAGTGCTGGAAAAGCCTCAAGAGACTCATACAGTATTGTCAAGGAGACTCTTTCCCTCTGTTCATAAAGGTGACTTGCAATATTAAAAAAAAAAAAAAAATGTTTTTGGCCTTTACTGCTGGTTTTATGAAGAAGGAAGAAGACCTGAAAGCTATTTGGTTTGGTTTAGCCTATCACTACCGGGCATGAGTTTCTTTAATTTAGGAATATCTACTACTTTGTTTCTCCCTGCTTTACAGTGAAGTATAGGGACATGAGGTGTATGCTTTCTTAGCCTTTAATTGAAACTGAGAGTGGTGGGCTGGAACTTGAGTAGTTTTTATGCCTTTGAGCTCTTTATGTAGCTATTGCTCAGATGTTTCAGTTGCATAGGTGTTAACCAAAATAAAGGATTAGATTACACAGCTTTTGCAGCGATTTAATTAAATTGATGCAACCCCAATTTGGTTTTGTTAGATCAGCACAAAAACCCATGCATAGACAAGCCCAAAGCATTTTAGAGAACTCAGAGAAAATTTTCTTGCTTTCACTTTTTACTCCTGTTTTATTTCCTTGGTTCTTCTGGGACAGGACAAGGCTAATGGTTCACAAGCGATCACAGAGGTTTCTAGAAACTAGACTGCAAACAAAACCTGAGTGAAAAAAAAAAAAAAAAGCTGGAAACCCACTCATCATCTTTATTGCTGCCCTCTTTGCTTTTAGGACAAAGTACTAACCCTGTGAGAGAAAGCTGTGTTGAAAGTCCAAGAGGAGTCTGGATGCACTGTAAGCCTGAGACGTTGTGTCTGCTTTGGGGCCTGGAAATCATTCTGTTCTGCAGAGGTCATTCCCACCAGCCCTGAGGAACAGCCACCCTCATACAGAAGATGCCTTGCAACAAAGCCAATGCAGGAATTAGTACTGAAACCGGGTTTTAAATTGGCGCGTCCTGCCAATGTGGCCTTTATTTCTCCCCACCATCATACTGACCCAGAAGTAAAGAGGACAGGAAACGAAAGCTGTAATTCTGTGACTTACTTTTATCCTTAACAAGAAGGGCGTGACACTGCTTCAGTGTGGGAAGCAAAAGAGGTACGTGTTAAAATTTTGAGGTCTATCAGGGAAAGAAACGACCACACACATTTGTTCTAGGGCTACCCTACATCTGCATTGCCCTGTCCTCTTTTTCTGTCAATTATCCTATTTTATTGTCCAGGTGGAAAAAGAGAAATATGGCCATTTGGCCAAGATTTCCTGGCCTCTGGCCTGGATAGTAGAGAATGGATAAATAGCCATATTCAGGCCATCCCTTTTATTGCACAGATGGTATGTGCTTGCAGAATAACTCAGTTGCAGCTCAGATACTCCCCCAGTTTGTCAGACTCACTATGGTGTGTCACACAGTGCACACTCACACACTTCTTACTGTGAAATATTAGATAGAAATACAACAACTTTGATTAGTTCAGACTTGTGAGGATTTCTCGTAAGTAAAGCACAGGTTTTTGTAGTAAGCCAGAGGCCAGAATGTCTCTCCATAAACATAAGCAGTTTTTTGCACACTCTGCAGTGCATCCAGAAGCCACCATAAGCAGTATGGCAGTCTACACTCCTCCTGTCTCACTCCTTGCATTAGTGGTGATTGGTGATAATAAAGGGATTAAAAATAGGAACAATGCAAAGGCTGTTATGTAAGGGAAGTAACTGCTCTGCACTGAATGTATAATGTGTCTGCTGTAAGATTTTAGCATGCATTTACACTCCTTCCTGAAGTTTGTAGCTTGAAAATATTATTTGCTGCTTCCCAGAGAAAATCATTCACTGACAACTGTCTTTCATAATATCATAGGATAATGCAAGTTGGAAGGAACCTCAGGAGGTCTCTAGTCCTGCTTCCTGCTCAAGGCAGGTTCCTCAAGAATTTTTCCAGTCAGGTCTTGAAAAGCTCAAAGGATGGAGACTGCACAACCTCTCTGACAACTTGTTTTTCTGCTTGACACAGGGAAAAGTTTTTCTTTATATCTGCCCTGAAGCACTCTTGTTTCGGTTTATGCCCATTGTCTCCAACCATGCACTGCCATGATGAGTCTGTTGCCACCTCCTCATAGATACTGGCAGGCTGCTATTTAGGTTCCTTGAAAGATGTCTCTTCTCCAGGCTGAACAAGCTCCATTTCCTCAGCCTGTCCCTCCAGATAAAGTGCTCCAGCCCTTTGACCATCTTGGTAGCCCTCTGTTGAATTTCCTCCAATGTATCAGTGGCTTTGTTGTACCTGGGAGTCCAAGACTGTATACAGTATTTTATATGAGGTCTGACAAGCACTGAGTAAAGGGGAAATATCATGTCCCTGGCTGTGCTTCTGTTGAAACAACCGAGGATGCTGTTGGCCTTCCTTGCTGCCAAGCAGGTTGCTGACTCTTGCCCATGGCTGCCCACCATGATTCCCAAATCCTTCTCAACAGAACTGCCCCCAGCTAGTCTGTCCCCAGCCTGTATTGTTACCAGGATCATTCCTTCTCACATGTAGGACTTTCCATTTGTCCTTGCTGAATTTCATAAGGTCATGCTTGACCCATTCCTCCAGCCTGTCTAGGTCACTAGTTCCTCCAGCCCTGCCCTGAAGTGCATCAGCTGGTTCCCCCTGTTTGCTGTCACCTGCAAACTAGATGAGAATATACTCCATCACCCCTCAAGGTCATGATAAAGGTGTTAAAAGATACTAAGAAAGACGTTAGATTATAAAGATGTTATAAATGTTTCCATAAGGAAGAAAGCCACTTGAAGGAGAGCTTACTGCCAGTTGTACCCATCCACTTGCCCATAACCTTCAGAGAAGATGTCTAGTGATATGTGTGAGCTGTGGCAAGCACAGTCAAAGTCCTAGTAGGCAGTAGTGCCATTTGCACTGAAATGGCACACTTGCAACTTTGTGCTCCACCTCAGTAGTGTGATGAGCATCTAAACAGCTGAATAGGTTCTAAAGCCTGTGCTTTAGAGTCCCTGCAAACCAGTCCTTCTCACAAGTCAGCCATATCATATGTAGGGAACATAGTCAATGAACAAAACCTTAAATCGATATGTATATACATACTACAGGACTGAGGGTATATAGTTCTCTGCCTTAGAGAATAGGACATGGCCTCTGGAAAGGCTATGTTCTTAGGTCCATGTGATCATGAATAAGAATTATTTTCTTCTATGA
Source organism: Anseranas semipalmata (assembly GCA_013399115.1). Taxonomy (NCBI): domain Eukaryota; kingdom Metazoa; phylum Chordata; class Aves; order Anseriformes; family Anseranatidae; genus Anseranas; species Anseranas semipalmata. The sequence continues at coordinate 667,719 of VXAA01002967.1, read as the reverse complement.
TTCAGTTTCTCATCTCTAAAGTAAGGATAATAACATTGCTGTACTGCATAAACATTTTTGAGGGTAACATGTTTCAGAAATGTTGGTAATTGGCTTTGCACTGTGGTAGTTCCTACAGACTTGAAGTGACATCACAACCTTGTGCATTATACCCCATACATACATACACTGTGGGTCATGTGTGGTCCTCAGATGGTCCTCACACAGGGCGGTGGGAAAATGGAGTAAAAAGGAACATGGGTGATAGAAGCCTTATCGATATTTACATAAAAGATTGTCAAAATAGGGAAGAACTACTACACAAATGAATCATCAGCAATGCAATTATTCTTTGGGAAATTCCTCTTAAGAAGCATAACAAGAACTTAATAACAAAATTGTTCTGTGTCTAAATTTTTTAATGCAGAGACCAATAATCTCCTATATAAACCTTAGACTAGGACATATGTGATAAAAAAAAAAATCCATCTGCTGGTAGTACACAAAAATTCTAAACGGGAAAGTCAATTGTTTTCCTTTCTTTTTTTTTTTTTTATATTACCTTCTTCTTTCACCATATAGATCAACTGCTCAAAATCACAGCTACACCTGCTTTTAACTTTATTTCTTATTAAGTGTATAAACAAAGCAAAATAAACTCCTAGTGTTGAGCCTGACCCCATGCCCTGTGAAAACAAAGGAAGGACAAGACTCCTGGTAACTTCAGAGGGCATTCCATCCAGCCCATTGTTTTTAAAAGTCAAAAGCTAACACAGATTGTTCATTTCCTGGCATTGGCATCAGCAGTAAATGGGATTGCCTCACAAAAAGTTTGCTCAGTCCTCTGGGGACAAAGGATAAGAGCATGTTACATTGCTCAACAATGATCTCCTCAACCAGCTACACAGCAGCACTGTTTCATTTCAATAGCTCGTTACCTCCTTGGCGAGTAAAATGAGACCATGGAGTTGAAAGTATGGGGAGAAGAGTGAAAGCCATCGAGAAGGGTGGGTCTGAAATACCATTCTTGAACATGTCCTGCTTCCAAATAAAACTAGTAGGAAGTAGAGGCTAACATTATTGAAAGGCAACAAAGTGGTAAATGGCTAATCTGAAGAAACATAGGGGCTGCTTGGCAGTTTTCTATCGTCTTCTTGCAGGTTTCTTGGTGTTACTTTAGGGCACCAAGTTTCTCTCTGTGCTGTAGCCTCTACAAAGTAGGCATTTATACTGGTGCCAGTTGTCCAGACACCCTCCATAGTGAATAGACAGAAATAGGCTTTTCTACTCCATCTCCTAAATGAAGGTGATTCGCTTAATCTATTTTAGACATCGGAAATGGGATGAGAGAAGCTCTGCCCTCAGAAGGCCTGTTCTCTTGACTAAAAGGGGAGCCTAGACAGTTAACTCAGATACAGACACCTACAATGTAGAATCTATATTTGGACAGATGAATCCCACTGGTGGTGTTTACTATAAATAGGGAAGTGCACAGTATATTTAAAGCAGAAAATCCATTGGGTACTGCTGAGATTATTGTTAATGCTGCTTAAACTAGTTAATTAAATAACTCGTCAATCACCCCCTAGCGTACAGAGGACCAGCCACACAGCTACTGAAGTCAATAGCAAAATTCATGCAGCCTATAGCAGGCGTTAATCTGGGTCTATGTATGACAATGCATTGAAGCAAAAGGTTCTGGATCTACTTCTAGATCCAGGCCTTTCCATTTTTTGATATTATGGGGATATGAGTCTTTCATTCTGCTCTTTGTAGCAGAAGGGAGCAGCTGCAAAGCTCAGCTGAACGGCTATCACTCTCTGTGTGAGTGTTCCTAGTCAGCCCAATTGCAAGATATGACATTAATGTAAGCCTGTTTCAAGGATGTTCACTGTCCCCAGAATATAAGACTCTTCAGGCCTAAATTGCCACTTAAGACCTATCACTAATAAATTTTGGGTAACGGCTTTACAAAATTAAATAGCTGGCATTGACAAGTTGCTATATTATAAGAGTGGCAGCACTGAATGCCATCAGTGTAAATCAGATCAAATGAATGATTCTGGTACCTAAACTGCAAAAAACTGGCACTTGATACTGCCCAATCAACTATAGCTATAATGACCATAGTAAGAATGTGTTAATTTACTCCTTCATAAATCACTTTGAACTGTATTGTGGAAGCAGCATGATAGGCAAGGGAGGCATTTGTTTGGATATTTTTATAATTAAAAGGAAGAAAACCTTTCATAAGACTGACTGCCAGGTGGCTAACTGCCATCTCTGAGAGAATGTGTTGTGAAACACTGGGCACGTTTACCATGGAGAAAGGCTCACCAGCATAAAGGGCTGGATGGATTGTTTTGAACTTTATAGTCGTTAGTGGAAATCCTGATGTCTGTTCTTGGAATGTAAAAGAGATTTGGCCACAGCAGCTAGATCAGGATCCTTAGTTTCCTCCCTGCCTTATTAGGGGATTTAATTCCTCTAATGGAACCTCACATTCCAGTAAGCATCCCTGGCTGAAATGAAACACAATTTGTTACTTACTTGTTGACTTCTCCACACCTTTGTGATAATTGGAGATTGCATGTCTATTGTAATTGTGAAATCATCTCTGAGAAACTGGTAAGAGTTCATAAAGTGCTGCAATTAGCTGTAACAGTTAAAGATGACAGAAGGGTTAAGAAATGGAGGCAACAGTCACTCATTTAAAGAGGTCTTCTTGATACAATCAAGGTATGAAGATGATATATGACAGACAAGGAAAGAGTGAAATAAGGAATTAGTGGACCACAATATGTGAATGAGATAAAGAAGGGATGGCCTGTTCGATCTCACATCATCTGCCAAACCTTTAAAAAGCTTAAAAGCTGGAGACCAATATGGTAGGAGGGATTTCTGAAGGACTTCCTGAGGAAAGGCCATGTGTTGATTCTTCGCTCCAATGGGCAGCTTCCACTAGACTCAGCCCATCAAACAGTATACCTGACTTTTGCCAACAAACCAGCAACCTGACAAAAGGGAGGTCCTGCCTTGCCTTTCCATGTTCTTTGAGTCTCTTTATTTCCTGTTGTTATCTTTCTTTTTCAGTTTCTCTCTTTCTGTCACTCAGCTTTTAACTTCACTTGGAGTCAGCCTGTTCTGCTCTACCAAATACGGAATGATGAGTGGGAGGAAGGAGACCCGACTTGGCCAGTCAGGGGATATCCCATACCAGGCAAGGGAATCGGGCTCCAGGCCAGCAGTTACCAGGGGTGACTGGCTTCTCCAAAGTGTTTTCCATGACTATTTGTCTTGAATCCTGAAAAGCTCAGCAACAGATACAACTCTTCTGCTTTCCACTCTTCTATCCTTTCTCCTTTCCATGTTCATATTTATTATCAAGCAGGAAATCAATCTTCAATCCTACAGTCATGAACTGAAAGATGAGTAAGAGAATTAAGCCTTTCTTGTTGGTAAGGACTTCTGGCTAGCATAATGGATTCTAAATGAATAACCTGTGTCTAGCAAAGGGACTCTGACAGATTTTGATTAAGTTAGTCTTGTTTAACCACTTGATTTCAATTTCCAAATGCTTTGTGTTTTGTTTTTGTATATACTAATCAATATACTTCCCAGCTTTGGCATGAATTTCTAGTGCAGCTGCCATGTGAGCGAGCAAGCCAAACGCTCTGTACTTAAAACCACAAACCATTTTAAATGGTTTAACACTTTACATTGGTAAGATTACATTAACACCTATGACTGAAGTCGCACTTGTTCCATTGAAACTAACACAACATGTCTGCTTATATATGACCGTTGTTGCTACTGATGCCACACTTTATTAAACATACACTTGTTCAAAACTTCTGAAACCTCTCGGCACCACTGTATAATTTCCATCTAAGTTAGCAAGTAGAAGGAAAAATCCAGGTTTCCTTATTTTTAGCTTATTTGCCCGTACACGTGTCAAAGTAAAATGTCATGAAGACACAATCAAGTACTGATGCTTTGGCAGGTCACTGGTGAAGAAAAAGTGAAGGCACTGGATGTTTTTACCAGTTACTGCATTTAACATCAATAGATTGTGAGAAAAATGTAAGTTAAAACACAATATATTATAGAGATAGTAGAGCATGTGTAACCAGCAATATTTTACTCGGGATAAAAGATCGTGTCCTATTCTCAATGAAAAAGAGCCTGGGAGCCCATGGAATGGCAAAAGATGAATCTCTGTTTCCTTTTACGTGTCCTTTCAAGGTGAAGGAGGTCAAATAAAGCAGTCTCTAAGCTTATAAATCACTCTGCTAGGCTAGTTTAAAATATCATTCTACAGAAACATAGGTGACAGGTTCTTAAAATGAAGATAAAAGAAGTTGCTGTCAAGGATTTGATTTGTTGAAGACTTTCAACAAGGACATTGGACAGGAAGGAAAAGGAGAAATTCTACAGAAAATGGGAAAATCTCTGGAGGGTAGAGTTGTTAAGACTATAAAACTGAAGAAATTGGATCCTGGGATCCAACAGCACAGGATCTCTGATAAAAGATGGGAATGGATGAAGGCTGTTCGATTACATGTTACAAATAAAATGCAAAATGTTGCTGATTTTTTTTCTGCATGTATTTTAATGAATTTATACTTTATTTAGAATTTCTTAGAGTTTTTTTATGTCTACACAATACTGAGACAAACACTATAAGGACTTTGACAAAACATCCTGCAAGTTTCCCATGGTTCAAAGATTATTTATATAAACATACTTTGACATGAAGTCAATACAACATAAAAGACATTAAACTGGGTTGTTTCAATAACAACCTTATTAGAGTCAAACAGCTAATAAGTACGGAACAGACAATAGACTGTTGTCTGAACATTTTAGACGTGAGGCATTTTAGGCTCTTCCCCATTGTGAGAAAGAGCTTATGTGTTTTTAACCATGTTACAGTGAAGTTTCAAGTGGGAACAGAAAAAAGGAACAGTACTGTTATTCATGTTTCTCTTCAGGCAGTTCATGTGCAAATTCTGACCAGCAGACACAGTTTTAAACATGGTTGTTCTTTCCTGAAGAAAGAGCAAAACTGTATTTAACATGGTGTTAGCTGACACCTTTCCTATTGTAATGCATTTTCCCAAACCAAAGAGAAAAAGAGGGCTTTCATCAGCAAGTGTCTGCCGATCTCACGGAAGTGGAGGCCAGGCTGGTATGAGCTAGCCTTTTGTCCATGATCTGTACCAATGAGTCCTATAGTTTCTTTCTTCTAAAGCTTTAGGACAAAGCAGAGGAGTTCTATGAGATCATTGGCAGTTCATCTACTCCTTCTTAACCGCACAAGGGAAGATACTAGGATAGGTTTGGTTTCTGTGGTGTAGTCAAGTTTACTAGCAAGAGGTCATCTCCATTTGAATGACTGGTTAAGGGACAGCATCATTGGATGTGTGCCCTGAAGTGAAATGGAGGTAGGTCTGAAGAAATAACCAAGGCTGTGGACTTTCTTTGTTGCTAATAGGAGACCACATGTTTTTTCGATGTGCCCATGAAGTAAAACCTGGGTAGTTAGACACACATGTTCTCTCGTATATTTCATATATTGCTTTGTTGGTGTATTTTTGTTTGTTTGTATTACGTATGTTTCATTTCTCCTATACTTCTGAGTAACTATAACCAACTTCTGAGTAACTCCTGTATTACTGAGCAAATAAAACAATCTGAATATTGAACTATTACTGTATGGAGACACACTTATACATAGTCATAAAGGTTGAAAAACCTTCATCTGCCCTCCTCGATTGGTTATGTGCATCTTACCTAAACTGCAGCCATGGTATACGTGAATCTGTTGGCACAGATCACAGATACATAGAGAAGCTAGTTTTGAACGTGAGAAAGTCCCTCCCTTGAGCTTTACTCCCTAGTGCCATTCTGTCCCTGGGTTTTCTTCCCTCGACAGCTCTGGGGAGAGCAATTTCCTCACACTTGCACAGCTGCCCTGACCAATCCATTCTTGAACATTTCCATGTTGTTAGCATTATCCATGTTGTTAACATTATCCATATCCTAGGACATCCTGAGCTGCTACTTGGCTCTGAGTAATAATCATCTTCATTCACGCTGAAGGTTTCCATTGCTAGCTATCTTCAGTTTGCCACCAGCATGTGTAGATACTGAAATAATACAAAAGATAACTATAGCCCTGTCTTTTAATTCCAGCAAGATACATTGATTTGGGAAGAGATCATGGATAACAGTAAATATTTTGCTAATTAGGAGAGGTGATTGCGCATGATGAACCTGAAATTCTCAGGCTGATCCTTGCTTGTCACCCAGTTTAGTTACACTCTTTAGAGCAGGTTTCACACAGAGCCTCCAGTACCTGGACAGCATGGTTACTGTATTTGTGCTAGAGGAGGTGTATCTTCTGGTATTGCTCCAGGTGGGCTCTGCGATGATATTTGCTGTGTTCAGGAGAAGTGATGGTTCCCACAGTAGCTACAGCATTGTTTCTTTACAGGAAACTACCAACTGTCTGCCACTGACATCAGAAGGAAAGGACAAACATATTGATTGAACAAAGGAGAAATATATCCACAGAGTTAAAATTAGATCATTTTTTTAAAAAAGTGAGCAAATGCTGTTTCAAAGTAACAACAAGAACAACAAAAACAACAATAACAAAACCCAGAATAGAAGAGAGAGCCAAGTTTGCACTTCGTATTTTTAAGCACTGCTGATTTGGAAGCCAACCATGAATGCCAATAGTTGCTTATGCACTGTACATGCTGTACTCCAAAAGCATATCCGCTACGGCAGGCCAACCAGAAGGGAAGGCATGGAATTTTCCTTTGAAACGGAAAAGGTTTCATTGCTCACAAGCATTTTGCTCTCAAGTTAACTCCTTTGTTTCTTCTTCTCTGTGTAAGGCTGACCCTACATCTGAGCAGTCCTGTAGTAACACCTCTGTCATTGCATTCAAAGGTCTTGAACTAGTCTCTGAAGTTTAGACACTGCAATAGTATACTTGTCCTTATTTAATTTTCATTTTCTCAGTTACTACTGCCAAATCTTCTCACCTTTGCTGGGGACTTCTGTTTTTTGTTTTTCATTTTTTTTGTTTTCTTTCTTTTTTCCTTGTCTGATATTGCTGCTGTTGCTGTTCTGTGGTGATAAATGAACTGAAGGCGGACACAAGCTGATGCATAGCCTGCTCTGCCGCCTAGGGACTCTGCCACTGGGGAAGGCATAGGTGCATATGAAACAGTTGTTTGGAAAGTTGTGCACCAACTCTGTAACAGAAGAAAGAATAATCCATATTTAGGGCACCAAAGCAAGTTACTGAGAAAATAACTGCATCTTCTATGTTACATTTGCTGACGCAGAAGATTAGGGATCTCTATCGAGAGCAGACAGAGAACAGCAAGAAGTTTCATATTTAGCGAGCAGGATCTTGTTCTTCTATGGCCTGAGTTTGGTTATCCCAGAGCTTTGGATGAACTCTTGGCTGTGAGGAGAGAAACTGGGATAGAAAACACAGACATGGCCCTCTTTACCCTCACAAAACAGAGGAACAATGCCACAACAAAACCACTGTGTTTAGGGAACAGAAACTATAAAGGAGATTCTGGAAATAATCCAAGCCAGATCTCAGTAGGAAGACATGGATGCTCAGAAACAGAAAAAAAGAAGCATTAACAGATGTTTGCCTCCAAAATGGGATAACCATAAGTACTGACTATTGCATAATTTGGTAATGTGGATATGACTATAGACAGTTTTATTATTTTCTTTCACTATTTTATTTATTTATTAGTCATGTTTGTTGCAGGAAATCTCTCTCTAAATACTTTTTTAGCACAGAGGGAAGCCTGTGCAATCTCTTTCATTGTGTCCCCTGTGCTTTTGCATACTTTCACCTATGTTCATTCAGTGACTAAATAGTTTTGTTATGTTCAAGTATTCAGCCACAGTTACTTTGGCATCCTAGAAAATAACTGCATGTTGTGGAGGAATGCTACTTCTGTATATCATGGCACATATACCATTGTGTATGTTTCCATGCCCCATACCCCGTGAAAAGAAGGAAACCAGATACTTTCAATACATGAAAATAGAGCAAGGTATTATGCCTGCAAAGGTAACACTGTTTCTCCTCATGTATTTGAGGGCCAGGACACCCACACATTTGGCGTGTTGCCACATGCAGTTGGGTAAGGTAATGTCACATGCACAGCAGGCTGTTCTTATCCTCCATCTGTTCTAAGTCATCTAGGTTCAAGTTGTGTGTCCCTCAAAAGCCCACTTTTCCAGCACCATCCAGTCTGTAACAAACAGAGGAAAGGATGTCCCAGTGTATAGATTCTTTAATACTTGAGCTGTAAATGCAATGGAGTGAGGTGGGCTTGCGTTGGCACTCAATTCACTTACAGCAAAGCACCAAGCTTTGGGCCACAGCATAATCTCTTGCACCTTGAGAAGTGTGTGAAGGGTGTTTGTTCAGTTTAATATGTGAGGTGTTCAACTGTTGTATTTGGGCAATACTTCAGCCCAGTCATGCTGGATCTTAATCTGGTGGATTCAGGCAGCCTAGCAGAATGGTTTGTGTTTCTCTGGGCTCTTCTAGTCTATCACAGAATCACAGAATCACAGAATTGTTCAGGTTGGAAGAGACCTCCAAGATCACCTAGTCCAACCTCTGACCTAACTCTAACAAGGCCCACACTAAACCATATCTCTAAGCTCAACATCTAAACGTCTTTTAAAGACCTCCAGGGATGGTGACTCAACCACTTCCCTCGGCAGCCCATTCCAATGCCTAACTCCCCTTTCGGTAAAGAAGTTTTTCCTAATATTCAACCTAAACCTCCCCTGACGCAACTTGAGCCCATTCCCCCTCGTCCTGTCACCAGGCACGTGGGAGAAGAGCCCAATCCCTACCTCACTACAGCCTCCTTTAAGGTACCTGTAGAGAGCGATAAGGTCCCCCCTGACCCGCCTCTTCTCCAGGCTGAACAACCCCAGCTCCCTCAGCCGCACAATGTATGTACTCTTAAGTATTTGTTACGTTCCAAGTCCCTATGACAAATTCATACCAGTTACAAGAGCTTCTCCACTGGGACTAAGTTATACATAAGTGGGGGTAAGGCTTAATATACAGAACAATAGAAAAAATATACATAATGTTCTCAACAAAAATACATTTTCTGTGTGTTGTAATAATTTCTTTAACTGCCAGCACAGTGAATGTTACTTAGAGATAAAAACTGATGCATCATCACTCTCCTTCCAATGAAAAACAATAGACTGGGGATAGATTGGGGTACATTGAAAACAATGTCTCTTCTCTCAGCATTCACAGAATTAAATTGACCAAAAGCTGTTACATTCAGTGGTCAACTTCTTTCACAGCATTTCCATAAAATGTCATGTGTATGCTGTGTGATTGTAGCATGTGGCTGTGAAGAAGCTATTGTAGTGTAAATAGACAAGGCAGGTGAATTAAAATTACTTTAGGGATCCAAGGCAGATTCTGATTTCATTTATACTGGTGTAAATATAGTCATTTAACCTAATCACAGATTTACACTGTAACTGGCATAAAAATGAGCCCTCTTGTAGCTGTGTTTTCTAACTTCTGTGAAATTCTGGTCTGAATCTTGACAGTGGTTAGCATAGTTGCTTCCATTTATATCTTCAATATTTCTTTCAGATTTCTATTGTCTTCCCTTTTTCTTCACTTTCTGTGCAGCTGTCATCATAGCATTTCAACTCCAGTTAGAAGAGCAAGGCAGATGTCTCCCAACAGAGGCTCTGCCAACATCACTCCAATGACAGCTGTGGGAGCAGTGCTGTGATAACAGCATGACCACCAACGTCAACAGAGAATGACCACATCACATCTGCAAAGCCTTTCAGCTTCCACTGGCTTAGGGCCTGCAGTCTCAAATCACTTTTATACTGGAGTCTCTAAGCTGGCAGCAGTTAATGCTGCTTAGTTCTCCAGTATATTAGACACATTTAGGTCTATTTTGTTGTTTGTTTGTTGTTTCTTTCAAATCAGAATTCTCACAATGTAATTTACTCACAGGGTGAGACGGACTTTTAAACATGCCTCTTCCTGAGATGCCCCTGAGACCTCATTGTATCAGAAAATCTAACTGGAAGTGCCAAAATGTTCCTGTGAACCACAACCTTCAAGTCTCCAAAATGGAAATCAGCATGACATTATAAAGATTAAGAATAAAGAATTACATCAATATTTTGTCAAAGAGAATTTTTAAAGCTAGCTAATACTAATAGCTTGCAAAAAGTTACCTGAAATCAAAACTTAGCTTCTTCGTGTATTTTGGTCTTGTGTTTATGTTGTGTATAAAGCTTCTTTACATATAGTTTTAAAATGTACCAAGGAAGATATTCACTGGTGAAAAGAAAGACAATTGACAAGAGATTATCCAATACTTGCTATGGAAGCAACCTCATAAGTCCAGTGATATTTCCATATACTCCTTTTCTACACCAGGGTCTGTGTAGGGATTTTGTCTGCAATAAAATATTCTGCTAAGTGAATTTCTAATTTAGGACCAAAGCTCCCTCTCACATCATGAAGCTGAACTGTATCTCTGCTCTCACAGCCCATGCAGATGCTTCTGTTGCACCATGTGTTAGGAAGGCGAGATTACTACCAAGGGCTTCATCCTCTCTACATCTGAAGATTGCTGAAGATTACTGAATAAAGTCTTTATTTATTCATTACACTAAAAATCAAACGGTCACTCAGACTTTTGAGCCAGCAGGACTTTCAGCAGGTTTGTACGTACAGTTGCTTGTAAAGTAATGAATGTGGTATCCATGGTTCTCCCCACAGCTGGAGAGTGTGAGAAGTGCAGCCCAGGAATGTCACAGTTCTCTTATGCTGTTAAATTGGGCAGAAAAGATGTCCCAATCCCTCTCTACAGCTGATAGTTGTGATAACCTTGCTCAGCCAGCAGACAGACCCAGCTCTAAGTTATACTGTGCAAATAGGTAACAAACCCATTTTTTCCTTGGAGATACCCCTTGCTCAGTTTGCTACAAGAGCACTTGGTCCTGAATAATTAAAAATACTCATTGCTCTCAGCAAGACTAGAATATACACTAATATAGAAGAAGATTATGCCAACACATCTAAAATCAAACACGTTACAAATTACTGATTGCGTCTTGAATATGCAATAATGCTTGTAATTGACTACATTGGAATGTGGTGAATAGCATTGGGTTAACCACGTGCACCACTTTTACAATGAATGTTGTCATACTTGGAGTTATCCAGAGCGCTCAGCCCCTTCCTCCCTCCAGAAGGTAGTTCCTGCAGCTGCAGTTTCCTCACTTTTCTGGGCTATTGGGTATATCTGATTCAGAAGGGAAGGCACTGCCTGAGGATTGCCACAGGTGCCTCTTGCAACATCTTCATATCGGAGGTTGGGGGAAGTTAGAACTTGTGGAACTTGTAATATCTGATAACAGACCTTGGTCCTATTTGAGGAAATTGTCCCCGTGCAAAGAAGCTCGCTAACATATGCTTAAGCTCTGCAGAAGACAGTGAAAACTATGCACATTCTCAAAGTTAAGCATGTACTTTCCTGAGAATTTCACAGTGTAATTTGATATGTCTGCAGATACAAGCTTAGGCAAGAAGGTGTTCACAGAAGCTGGAGAAGATAGGTTGTGTCTGTCTTGCTGCTTTGTGTCATACACAGGAAAAGGGTTTTATTCCAACTAAGAGAGGCATTCTAAAGAGGAGTGTTTAGGACTTTTATTTGTTATATTTTTAAAGGAGAAAGTCTGATCTTGATTGCCCTAAAAATTTGTGACTCATTTATAATGCAAGCAACCAGGCAAGTGAAATGTACTTAATTGAAAGAGGAAATCATTTTAGTCAGCTTCAAATTCTTTTTGCTTCAAATGCTTATTCAGCTCAAATATTTGTACAAAAAGATGCTCTGGTGAAAAATTGAACCCAATGATTAATGACCAAAATCTTCCCATCCACACCCATTCATCTAAGCCTTCCAAGAAATCTTTCAAAAACAGAGAAGATTTATTTGGGGTCTTTAAGTACACAGCAAGCGGAAAAAATAAAAATAAAAATAAAAATAAAAATAAAAATAAAAATAAAAATACAGGTACCTGTATAGCTTTTATTTCATAAAGAAATGAAAAATGGCACAGATATATGTTTATTTTTCCCCACATACTTATCAACAGATTATATTCTGTTATTAAAGACCTGCTTGGATCTCCCCACTTTGCTATGAGCGGTATTTTTAGTGTTACCTGAACTTTCTTCTTAGGTCCATTTCATTGGCCAGACATTCCAGCTAGAGCAACACTTTGGACCTCAGAGAGTAGACACCGGCAGTCCAATGGCAAAGGACTGCTGTTAGGCTTTCAGGAGCAGCTTTTTTCGATTACTATACTCAATACGGCTGTTATACATCCTATAAACAGCTAATGCCAAATATCCAAGACAGGAATTTGGCCATGTCTAAATGCAGGATTTTGACTGTCTGTGAGTGCTTTCATTCAGAATGAGGTTGCCCTATTTCTAAATTATGTACTTTTAAAATCTATGTTATTTCACAATTGAGCACTGTTGTTCTAAAATTATAGCACTCATGAAGACCTGAACTACCATAACTGTAAGCATAATATATGAGCCATTTTGTTATTTTGGTTCCACTTAATCATGTAGGCAGATCCTTATATTCGAGTAAAACTGGTTGTTTCAGCTTATTTTGTATCTGTGAATTTCCCTGCTGCCCTATTTTCTCTCTCAAAAGATGGGTTCTTTGTCTGAGATCTGAGCTGATTGGTGCAAAACCAAGGACAATTGAATGATAGTCCTATGCACTGTCCAAATCTATTTCTAATCAAAACGGAGTTAGGGTACAGTCTCCCTAGATGTGTGCTAACTCATCCTTAAAATAAAGAATCCGTTTTTATAAAGCCCAGTGAAACTAGCCCTGATGAGACTAGAAATACACTGATTTTCTACAGTTCTTCCAACCTTGTACAATGTCCCCGTTCAATTTGAAAACACCTCTTTTTTTAAAGAATACCAATCCAACTCAAAATTCATAGGATGAGAGACCATTAGAGAAGGCAATATACACATTACTAAAGCTTAGGAGGGAATGTCAAAATCATAATAACAATAAATTAAATCACATGGCTGTTACTGAATTCAACATTCCAAGTGCTAAGCGGGACAATGTATCATTTTCCACGAGCTATTTCCTTGCCTAGCCACTGAATTAAAAACAGCTACTCAGTCTTTGGCTCCCAGAAATAATCTGACAAATAAAAATGGATAGCTTAAAAGATAAATTATATTGAAGTCAAGCAAAGCAATTGCTCGGGTGTACCTGCTAGACATTTATGGCCAAATATTGTATGTATAGTTGATCTCCAAGATATTTAGGTGTTGGAATCCCAAATATAGGCATTCAGAGTCTTTGCATAGATGCCTCTTTTCCAGAAGGCATATGGAATCTCTAGGTGCCCAAGTTTTCATCAGTGATCTTTACTATGTGGCTAAGTGAATGAAATTAGGAAAGTTGATGCCTGAGCCTTGTATTTCTCGAGTTAGGTATTCCCACCCTTAGCTTGCATCCAAAATCCAGTCCAAAAAACACCCTGAATATAGACATGTTGTATTGGGCCATGCAGGAAACATGGCTGTAGAGCTCTCATCACTTTCTTTTCCCTTTTACTGGTCAGCGAAAGAATTCAACTAAGATAGGGAAAACACAACTCCTTTTGTTCATTCCTCTGTCTTTTGAGCAGGTATTGCACACCTTCCAGACTCATGTTTTAATTTCAGGTGTAGTCGCTTTCCTGAGTGAAGGCATTCAACATCCATTCTTTCTACACTTTTCCAGTGCACACAGATTAGCAAAATATTTGTCAAAACAGAGAGAGAGCAGGAAAGGAGAAGAAATGTGAAAATTGATGTGATAATATAGCTCAGTGGTGAGCTCTCTCACCTAAGTAAAGAGAGGCCTGAATCCCAGTCCCTGCTCTCATGATTACTTAATATGGGATACTTAAAATTTCATCGACACAGGCACTGAGGCCTCTTCTCTCTCAGCCGAGTGCCTGGAATCCTAGGCAATACAGTATTGCTCTCTCTTTTGCCTAATGAATATTTAATTATTCCCAGTGAAGTAAAGCAGTTTCAACAAGAGGAATTATGGCTCTTTTTCTGTGCCCAAACTAACCACTGAGCTATTGGTTAAAACTGAGCTTCTACCTATCCCCCTGACTGGAATATGTGAGCCCAACTGTGCATTCAAGGTACTAAACACCAAGAGAAAAGGAGTTTCTTGCTATATCCTGACAGTAAGAACTCAGGTCCTTGAGAGAGCTTAGTCTCCATACTTTTGCTGTTTTTTTGCTGACATTGTTGGTTTCCTGCTTAGAGTGCTCTGGGTCTTTGAGCTCTGGAGCGTAGGCATCTCACTCAGGGCTGGGGTATGACATCTGAGAGTCAGGTATGAGAGCATTCAGTGTGGGGCTGCCTCTGTCCTTCAGGGAGCTAGCTCATAGTTTCCACTCTCCCTCAAACAAAACAGACAGGAAATACAAGGGTCAAGTGCATTCAGAGTAGGCAGTATTAAATGGGAAAATAAATCTAGGAGGAAACAACTGCAGGGCCAATTGCTTAGGTTAATTTTCTTGCTTCTGTCCCTTAGTGCCTGAAAATCCACATGATCTTCTCAGTCAGACAGTTGTTTTGCTGACAGTGGTATTCACTAGTAAGACAGCTTTTACACATGCAGACACACTCCTGTTGCCTTCCAGTCTGCCCAGTGCTCATTAGTCTCCTGCAGTCCACGGCTGATGGCCCTTTGAGACCTGCATCCAGCTTACAGACATCCTGAATTGCTCTAAGCTAGTGTGGGTCTGTCATACAACTAGTGTGCAAATCAGGGACCCTGCAAGGGTCCTGTGCAACCACAATAGATAGGGTCTGGCTCAGAGAGCTGGAGCCAATGTGAGTGGACTCACAGAAAGAGACATCTTGGGATCTCTTTTGGAAGGAATGGGATTTTGAAATCAGACATTATCTCCTTAAAGGGAAGAACCACACTGTGAAAAAAAAGGCACCAGATTTGAGTATTTTTTCAGGAAAACCAAATACATCTGTACCTGAGCCTAAAAAGTAATCTTCAAATTACTCAGGGACCAAAAGCCAGCTAAAAGACAGCTGGTTAAAAGAAGGCACTTTACCCGGAGGATACCCACCATTTTTCACTATTCTCAGATGTCAACTTGACACAGCTCTTTCATAACTGGCTGAATTCCAGGTGTGATATTTTGGCAAGGAACGTGTCTTCTGGGAGTGAAATCAGCATGGAAAAACTGCAGATCGAAACACTGACTTTGGCTGACAACATGGGCTCAGGCCAATGAGCCATGAACTGCAGACAGGGCAGACTCCTAACTACCTAACTCTTCAACAGTGTCTGTTCTTAAATATTTTTTATCAAGTTCAATATACTAGTCTATTGTCATACCATCTAATTTCTATATTTATTTCACTGTTAAAATGTGTGAAAAGAAGTTGACTTGTTTTATTTCTGTTCAAATTACTCAGTACTGCTGATATGAAGGTCACCAGATACAGATATTAGAGGTGATTTCTGCAGATTTGATCCCATAGATAGGTTTATTTATCCATTCGTTCAAAGCTTTATTTCTAACTCTCTCTGAGAAAAAAAATGTTTCCCAGATCTTGAGGCACTGGTAGGACTTTAATATACTTGGAATATATTCTCTTGTGCTCTTACTGTCTCTTTGCTTACAGATGGTCTTTGATAGGGTATTTATAAAATTATGAAAATAGAGGATCTGGGGTTTTAATTTCTTTATTTTTATTTTTTGCTGATGCTTTATGTGGTGTAGGTAAATTGCAGTTAAAGAATTGGACTTGACTCAGTGGTTCACAGTTCAGTCTCTGCCTCTTTCACATATTCTCTGATTCGCATGTAACTCACTTTCATGCTGTGATTTCCTCCTCCGGTAAAATGGAAATAATAATAGACAGAGGAAAAGGAAGACTATCCAATTATGCTGTTATTCTTCAGGATAAGATTTGCCTTTAGCTGTCTGCTTGCACAGTTCTTTGCAGAATGGGACCCCGGTTGCTACTGTAAGTAATAATCATAAGTTGTAGATTTTTTATTTTCCACCATCAGCATGATTCACTGCGAGACTTAAAAATTTATTATTTATTCTATACTGCTTGGATAAGGAGCCCTGTAATTACAGAGCAGCAAAATTTTCATGCCACTTAATTGATAAGGCTACAAATACTCAGCAACAGATGAGAAATACATTTGCATTAGTTATTAATATGTAGCATTAATGATAATAGTACTGCACAATACCTTACATTTGTATAGCATCATTCATCCCAAAGGGATTGAAGTTTCCAGGTGAAACACAAAATAGTCACAGAAATGTGTCCAACCATACCTTAAGTGAAAAACAGAGACCTGAAGAGAGAATTTTATGCCAAGACCATATTCTGAATAACGAAAGAAAGGAGCAATCAGAAGGAAAGCCTGAAATAAACAGAAAAGAAGACCTATCCATTTCTGCAGGTAAGTATTTATTTTGTACTCGTGAAGAGGTACTACCAAGAGAGCTTTGGTGAGTTTCTCTAGTTCAATGACCAGTAGAAAAAGCTCCATAACTTTCAAGGGAAAGATTACTGATGCTATAAATATGAAATTGCATCTCCCACTGGATACAATAACTAAATAGTGATATTGTTTCTTATACCTCAAAGCATGAGTTGAAACAGCTAAGTATATGCAGTAAAGTCTAGAGAAGTATGACAGAAAGAGCCCAGCACAATGGATATGCCCAAACACGAGGTCTACCATGAAAGATAAGCCATCTAGTGTATGTAATCTGCAGAAAGCATAGCGGAAAAATAGCTGAGAAATCACAAGAGATTTAACAAAGTTAACACAAATCTGTTTGAATTAAATACGAACATTTAACTGCTATCAGTGTAGCCATTATTTCTAAACTTCCAAAAAAATGTAGGTTCACAAGAGCAGGTCAGTGCTTCACTTCTAAACTAGTTAGTACACACTGTGATATTGGTATGCATTTTTTAAGGCTACAAATATCTATTCTTAACAGAACTTTTTGTATGTTCAGGATCTAATCTTATTAGTTGATCTAATATATTTCCTGCATAGTTGTTGAGTACTCCCAAATGAGCTGTAAGTGCCCGTGACATACAGTACTTATACTTTTTGGCATTAACTGCGGGCAGAGTTCTCTTAAGCAGAGCACAGCCTACAAATCGCAGAAAGTAATGCCTCTACTCTTCTCACAGCTGGCAAGGTCTCAGCTGGACTACATTGTCCACCTCTGGGCATTGCTCTTGAAGAAAGAAGTGGACTACTCAAGGTAGTCCAGAGAACAGCAGTGAGAATGACCGTAAGTCAAGCAAACAAGTTCAATGAGCCAAGGCTGTGGTTGTGTACCCTAAAGGAGAGAAGACTTTTTAAGAGAAGGGTATAAGTTGTTCTCCCAGCCCATGGAGACAAGACTTCTTGTTTGACAAGAAACAATGGACTTAAACTGCAGGAAGAAAGAATCAGGTTAGCTGTTAGGAAAAACTTGCATAATGTAGAGGTACTGGCAGTCTGGAGCAGGTTTGCCTCAGGTGCTTCTAGAATCCCTGTCACTGAAGGCTTTAATACAGGTTAAACAAACAATCTATCAAAACCGCAAAAATGTGGTAGATGTTGATGATGTTTGGAACTTGATGAGCACACAGTGTGCTTTCTGGTCTTTTATTCTCCGTTGACTTTTGGTTTAAATTACCTATTCAAAGTTGTTGAAAGAATTTTCTTCAAACTCCCTGAAATAGTTCATGTCTGGACAGAGGCCAACCTTGGAATGTGGCTAGGACAAAGTAATACCTTTTTTATGAGAGATACAAGCTAGATAAAGTGGCCATGGACCCCAAAGTATGACATGCATTACTACAAATACTTTAATTAGATGGATAAAACCGTACCACAGAATTATACAGAACATTAATATCATTGGATTTCCTACTTAGAAACGTATGATGTCGCCTCCACGCATGATGATCATCTCTGGTGTGCAGCAAAGCTGCTGGAGCAGCTTTTTGAAGTAGTAGCATGACAGGCTTTTGGCAACTGCTAGGAACAAAGCTGCTCTGATGGTTGTTTGATTAAGCAAATCTGCTGTGGTAAATGTCTGAAGCCAAGCTGTTTCTGCAGCTGTTTGAGCCAGAGCTAGTCCTGCAGTTTTTGAAGAAAGAAGGCATTTGTAAAGAATGAAGGAGAGAAAAGGAAACAGAAAGGAAGAGAGAGAGAGAGAAAGAAGAGGTTTAAAAAATATATATTGTCAACATACAGCATTAAAACAAAAGTATGTTTGTTTTCAAACAGCTTGGTAAAACAAAACGATAATGCCATCTTGGGGTTTCAGTGATACTGGCAATTATATATATATAATATGCAGGATCGCTAAGGCTATGTATGTATGTATAAAGCATATCAAAATACAGGCTTTAAGAATGTCATTAAAGGTGCAAAGTCAAGCAATCTAAAGGTAGGAAGTGCCAGAAGTCAGGCTGTCTGCAAACTTTACTCATCTCACATGTACTAATGCTTTTAGTTACATATCCACCTAGAGTTTTTTTTTTTTTTTTACCAAGATCCCAGCCTCTATCAGCTCTTAGAGGTGACAAGTAGTTTTTAAGTGGTACCTTACTTTTTTGTTTTCTTTTTCTTCTTCAGTATGAGTCCCTCTGCCTTGCTTATTTCACAGTATTCAAAATATGCTCTGACAGCAGAACGATTAGCTTCCTCTTGATCTTTTCAGTGGTTCTCATCACTGTACTCTCTGAGTGCCTCACACTTATGAATATGTTTACTTTTTATGACATATCTATAGCGGTTAAAGTGATATAGCTACTCCTGCTTTTTGCAGAGAAAAGGTTAAAACTATTCTGTAATTTGGGGTACTCAGTTCCAGGTGTCTGATCTTGAGCCTTAATATAGCAATTTAGTCATACACATTGTAATTCCTGTTGACTTTTCAAGCATGCAACAGTTCTGTAAGTCAGATCATAGGAACTCAGGTGAGGTACCCAGAAAAAAGAGGAGCTACATAAGAAAATCTTCTAGTGTAGATGACTTGCGAAGAGTTACATAGGGAATTCTTGAAAGACAAGAAGGTGTATATTGCCATTGTAAGATAAGTGAGACAGGCAAGTAATTGTACAAGTAAGAAATATGTCCACCAAAACACAAAGGAGCCAATACACAGTCTGCATGACTATGGCTTTAGTTCTTCCATTTCCTAGCTTCTGAATACTTGGTTTGGAGTCTTAGGAATGTTCCATCATACTTTTCTGTAAGTAGGTAAGTTTCACTATTTTGATCCTAACTAGGAAAAAAAATGTCCCACGTGTTCCTGTTGTCACACCTAAATGTTATGTGCATGTTTTACCAATGGATTAGGAAAATGTAAATGCCCCACATAGCCTCCTGACATTTACACTAACAAAATAATTAGGAGTAATATTTTCTCCCTTCTGTGTGGACCACAACAATATGATAACACATTCTGATAGATGGTTTCCAACCTATTTTTTGATAGTGGCTGGATTGTTGGAGTTAGTTAAAGTTCTTGGTCTCCACTACAAGATCCAGATTAAATGCACATCCTCCGGACACAAAAATTTGTATTTACTCCTGCAAAGCACAACAACTTCTGGCTCTACTAGTAACTGCCTCAGTCTTATTTTCTCCTTATCTCACTCCTAATTCCAGCTCCATTGCCATTGCTCAGCACGTCTTGTTCTTTCCACTAGTTCCTTTCCTTTCTGGCTTTGAACCTGTTCTGTCTCTTCTGGCCCCTTTTCCTTCCCCACTGTAGATTTCTCTGTAGACTGACTTTCATCACCAATACCTCACCCAGTCTGAGCAGATCTTTCAGTCTTTGTCACAATTGCCAAAATTTCAGCATCTATTCTTAATTTTTTTTCTTTCTTGCTGGCTCTGAATCTCTTCATCTCCTTTTCCATGTACAGTTTACTGTCTCTATCACCATAGTTTTCCCAGTTTCCTCTTCTCTTGCTCTCTCTCTGCATCCTGGTATCTTGGTTCCTGTCTGCTCCTCATCTCCAGGCAGATCAGCTTTCTGCACACTCTGCTTTTAAACAGTGCAGCTTCCTCCTTCTCACTTCCTGTTGGGAGTAGGTGGGAGAAAGAGAGCTTCTGCGCTCAGTCTTGGACTGCAGCCCAGTATGACGTGGAGCTGTAGTTGCAAGGAAAATCCTGCTCAGCCTCAGTCTGGAACACATTCTGTAATTACAGAATCTTTGAGAAATGCAGCTACTGACACCTGAGACTTCTGTACTGAGCATGTGTGAACTGCTTTCTTTCTTTCTTTTTTTTTTTTCCAAAGGATTAGAACTTAGCCAAATATGACAAATTTTCTTAAGAGATGGAGAGAACTACTTCTTTGAAATAAAGGCAAGTCTCTGCCAAATTTTAAGCCCATTCTACAAGTCATGGTAACCCTGTTATTTTCCCCCAAAATTTCAACAGAACTCTGTTTTTTCGTTTAGGTTTTGTTTTGTTTTTAATGAAGAAAATGATGTATTTTCTCTTAGCCTTGATTTCAGAAATGGCTGAGTTATTTGTTTCCAGAAAAAAACAAATTCAGCCTCAGGCAGATGCTCAGTGTGGAAAATTTCAGTGCAAATAATTAAACTTTGGCAAAGTTACAAATAACTGAAAACACAGTCTCATAATGGGAAATGTTGGACAACCTTGCTAGGCATGTGTGCATCCAGGCCTGTCTACGATATAATGCCCATTAAAATTTGGAGCAAAAATTCTTCTCATGGTCATCAAAGAAAAACTCATCTTGTGGCTTTGCTGTCATCACAGTTTCAAGTTTTAATACCAAAACTGTTGGAGGGTGCTTTGAAAGATTTGTTTTCATTAAAAGGTGGTTATTCTATTTATGATGAAATAGCTGCATTTATTGCTATATGGATCTCAGCCAGAAATCCTGAATCAGGTCTCACAAAATCAAGAGAGTGATTCAAAATTTATGAGATTGAAAGAGCTTTGGTGAAAAGTGGTGAGTTCTCTTCCAGTTTCTGAGCTTTGGAGGTGTTTTTCTAATATAATCAAGCCCACTTCTGTAATTGTAAAGGCAAGATACCTTCATTTCCATATTACCTATACTATGTTATGAAGTTAAACCAGGAGCAGAGACCTTAAGACAAGTACCGAATATACTGGTCTTTGTCAAGATGTTGGGCTCAGAGACTAATGCCATTGCTAGTGCCTTTTCCATAGCATTTGTTATGGACTAAGAGGCTTGATACTGAATGCTCAGCTGATGCATTGCCTCTGCTTGTCAAGATGCAGCAAGTCTCTTATGTATTTGAGCCCTGCCTTTCCCTTGACAATAATTGGTTGTGAATTCTGTATTTTTCATACTGCTTTAAAAAATTTTAAGACAATTGCACTGCATACTGAATACCACTTGAAAATGAAGGAAGTATGTTGAAGGCTCAGCACAGGACTAAAAAAAGCAGTTGAAATGTGTCTTTATCTGAAGGAAACCTGAAACAACACTTGAGCTTCTCTCCTGGCAGTAACAGTATATCAGTGGCTGGTACCAAGAGGGATTCTAAACCCAGACAAACTATAAAAGCTCCAAGAGTTACTGATGAATTTCAATGATTCTGTGACTGTAAATGAAAGAAAGGTATATTTTTCTAACTAGATTTCAGCTATTTTTTTAGAAGAACTTTTTCAAGGTAGTGATTGTGGGGAAGGTTGACTTGGCTCCCAAGGAAATGTTAAAAGATCCAAACAGGTACACCTGAATCACCAAGCACCAAGCATTGTATAGTAATTGAATAAAATGTTTGGAGCAGCCAAGTACCAAGAGAGAGGAGAGGTTGTTTACGGAAGCAAAGGAAACTATAGCTAGGACAAGCAGGTTTAAATTAGATGAGAGACTACTAAATGTAAATGTTAGGACAACATTTTCCTGATTGTGAGATTCAGACAGATGCCTAAGAATCCAGTAGACATTTGGCTTCTTCAAGCTTCTAGGACTAAGTTGAACAAAGCAGTATACAGAGCAGTTGCAGAGAGGTGACTGAACTGAACCTGCTTTGATCTTTAATTATGAAAATTTTGTTACTGAAATCCAGAAAATGTACTCTTTCTCTTCCTCTACAGTGCTTAGTTAAGATAGATATGAACTGCCTGTGGCTTTGTCCTGACACATCGAGATTGAGATGAGGTTAACTAGGTAGGGAAAGCCTCTAAGGGAATGGGGTGACAGAAGTTGTATAACTGAATAATTCTGAGTCTCACTACATTAACTCCCAAATATTTGGATCATAGTACCAAGTATTTCATCATCTACAGTGGGACAGAAGGTGACAGCTCCTCAGATGAGATACAGCTCACTTAACTTCAGTTGTCTGAAACAGACAGCTGCATCTGAGCTAATCACCTTAAGTTCCCTTTACTGCCAAGGGAAAGAGATAAACATCTTGAGGAGCACAATCCATTCCACCTAAAGTAGTTGCCCAAAATAAGGTGAAAGAATGACACTGGAGGTGAATATTTCTTGCTGTTTCCTGTAATGGCTGTCTAGGACAAGTAGCTAAAGTGGGATGACATGGGTGAATTGGTTTCCTCCTTTTTGTTCAGGGTAGACACCACTACAGGTTTCTTTGTCACATATAAGCCAGACTGCTGAGAAGGTCTGTGATGATTGGAACAACAGTAGACAGGCAGTTTGGAGCTTCTGCAAAATGTAGTTGTTCAGTTCCTGAACGGGTGGGACATTGCAGGCTCCTGACACAGCTTTTCTGAATTCCGTCCTAGTTTGAAGTGTGCTTCTTGTTCCAATGCAAAGTGCCAGTGCTTATTTTTAAATCCCTCAAGTGTTTAGACCTTGCTGTAGCTGGGTCCTGCTGCTGACTTAATTAAGATCCCCCATCCCCACCCCGAGACCAACTGTCCTCAGCTGTCTGCCACAGCCTGCTTTCAGCATGCCAGGTGAGGGTGTACTGGCCCTGTCCGCCGTTTGCCTTGTGGTCCACTGCTTTCATTTATGTGTGTAGAGGAGGCTGCCCACTGTCCTTAAACCAAATTGCACCATCCTCCCAAGTTAGCCTGGGGGTGAGTGTCCGTACTGTCTCCACGGGACTCCACTGACAGCAGCTGCCAGAAAGCATGGTCTTGCTCTGCTCTTCTCTCCCCCAGTATTTGTTATCAGATTTAGGTCACACAGCCTCAGTGTGACCTGATGCAGCTGACTGACCCACTGAGGAACTCGTTCTTTTCTTTCAGCGTTAGTTTTCCACTGGATCAGCCAGTTGCACTGACTCACCTTGCAGCTATACTTTCATTAGGTGTGATATGCAGGAAGCAGAGGGAGTATGCAGCCACAGACTGACAGCGGTACAGGACTTCCTCCACCCCTTCCACTGCATCTCTGCATCACCTTAGCTGCAATATAAAATGGAAATGTCTTCAGTATGGACTGTTTATCAAGGCAGTTATTACTCTATGTGAACAGAAGGCTTTTAATTTATATAGTTGTTTCTTGGCGTCTAGTTGATCAGTTTGGTTTTGCCATTCTATAAATGAGTTTATTTTCTTAAGGAAAGCCTTGAAAACTTGATACCACTTGAGGTTGGAAGACTCAGTTAAATGTGTTTTGAAACATCTCTAGATGCTGAAGTGATAGGTCTCTCTTTCAGCTCTGCTGTTGGGTTATTTCATGCTGTAGCAGTAGCATAGTATGTCTTTTTATTTCTATAATGAGATTAAAAAAACAGAGGATGATGATTTTCACTTGAGTTGTAGCACTGCCCTTGCCATGCTGGGCAAGTTCCCAACCAGTAACCAAATTCAGAGTGACTACTGGAACTTTCCTTGCAGTTTCAGCTGCATGTTGCTCTTTAACTTCCTGTTCTAAAATAGTGAGGAATGTTGCTATCAGCATCTAAACATTTATTGCTTCCTTCCACAGCGGCAAGCGCAATTCACTGGCAGGCCTCAAAGTATGGAACTTACCCCTGAAACTGATAGCACCTCAGTAGGTGAAGGGCTTTTAATGATTGAACCCATAATGCAGACCCTTTTGGTTACAGGAAACGTGCTAATGCAATTTAGTATTATCTTTCACAGCAGGATTTCCCCTCAGGGAAAGATTGATGCTTATTGTAATACCTGGGTTTCACGAGGTGCCTTGAGAAAAGTGAATTATTAGGGATCAGAAAGATGCTAAAATCTTCAAACCATACAGTGAGCAATTTGACCATGACTGGCAATTATTTGAAAGTGCATCTCTTCCTGAGATTCCTACTCTATGTAGGATTTTCTGAATATTTTAAATGATTTTCAATTTACTTCCTGGCAGCAATCTCCAAAAATCAGAGCACTTCAGACATCTCAGCTTTAAGCACTCAAAATCACTACTCACTTTTGAAAGCTTTGGTCGTATGGTAATACTACACATATAAATGGAAATGAAATGGGTCCGCACAGATTTGCTGTATTCCGCTGCCACATCATTGTCCCAATGCCAGAACAGCCAGCCACAAATTGATTCCACCAGCACTGGAGGAAGTATTATGTATGAAAAAGGAAATTATGTCTAAAGTTTGTGAAAGAGCCTTAACTCAGGATTTCCTGTACTTTTAGTTTTTGTGTTATTTAGGAATGAGAGTCAGCAACCTTAACACCATCTTAATGCAATTTTGTGTGTGTGTGCTGGAATTTCCCTTGGTTTTTTGGAATGCAAGTGAAGTGAACACATGGACCCAGCTGAAATACAGTTGAAGAAAAATTTTTATTTAAGTAAATACCGTCAATTGTAAATGTTTACACTTTTACTCATAGAAGAGAGATGAATAATACATTTATATGCCAAACACATCCTTCTCTACCAGCCAACAAGGAGTTCAAGCTTTCTGGCATCATCTACAGAGGAAAAAGAGCAGGGGAATTTCCTCTAAGAAACCTCTTTGGTCTAGTCCACCACCAGTTTCTATAGAGACAGTATTCTCAAAAATCATCCTCATTTATAGCTATAAATAACTCCCACAGTTCAGTGCAAAAGTAGAGCTTAGCCACAGAACTTACTGGGTATAAGTTGGCCAATATTTTTGAGAAATTGAGAGCCAAGGTAGATCAAATGTTTGTGTGCAATTGTCAGTGAGAATTTATATTGCATTGGAGATGGAAAAGACATGCAGAAGCAGCCTGTTAGTGACACCATTTCATTCTGGTAAGATCGTATCTGTTGCTGACATCTCAGGGAGGAATATTACTGCAATGTGAATGGGGAGTTACATGCTGCACATTAGTGGGAGGACTTGTACTACCTTAACCTGTCTCCCCACCCTGGTAATACAGCCCCTGCACAGACTATTTGTCCTGTGCCTCTTGGTAGGTGTTTATATTGCTTCTGAGCTCTGCAAAATCATTCACGTATTTTTCTTTGTAATGTTCATGTAAGAAAAGAATTATCTCTCCCTTTCTGATGGGGAAACAAGTCCCAGTGCAATAAAGAGCTTGATTTTTAAGGTACTTTGATGCTTTGTTTAGAAGCGTAAAACTGTTCAGATACTTAAAGATGCAAGAAAGCAGTGTGAGTGCTTCCCAGTGCTCCATCTGTGTCAAAGTGCAGCCTCTGAGCGGAGCATCCCCTTCTCCCCGCCCTGTGCCTTGGTTTCCATGGGAAGGCAGTCTGCATGCAAGATGGAGAGCCCTGGAGTGCATTGCTCTGCAGTCTAGACATGGCCATAGGCACCTAGACAGGATTTTTGAAAGCACCAGGTGCCTAATTCCTATTGTTCTCTATGGCAAACAGGCCCTTAAGTGCCTCTGGAAATCCTACTGACTACTTACCTGTGTTCTTTAACAATTCTGCCTCTAAGGGACTGCTCAAGATCACAGAGGTAGCCTGTGGCTGCCACGCTAACCACTGGGATATTCTTTCTTCTGTGCCAATAAAGATTCGTTAGAATGAGTTAAATTGATGCAAGTTCCCAGCAGCAGTAGACACTTTTCCTGACAGGGCAGAAATGAGATGAGAACCCTCTGTCAGGAGGGATTTGGGCTTCAGGCAAGACTTAGGAACTAGGGAATGTTTCCACAACAGGGAATTTGGTAAGTTTATAAACCTGGCTCTGTAATACTGTCCTGTCCTGTAAATCCTGACGGGTGTTAAATATGTTTTGTGTTGGTTTCGCCACAGCAAAATGCTTTAAATTGCTTCGTATACCCACAGTAAAATACTTTCATCGACAAATGCATTACTGTAAATGAAAAGTTATGGGGGAAATGCAAATGCTTAATTGAGGCAATATAAATTCAATACATGCTCTTTATAGTAGACATCATCAATATATGTATGTGGATAAGTCTGCAGTTTGTAAGTATTAAACTAAGATTAGTTGTGAATAGCAAATTAAAAAAAAATGCCATTTTTATAAACCTAAAAGAGTAAACAGTGGATCTACATTTTTTTCTAGGCATAAACAATGGGAAATTTTGATAAGCTTCCTTCAGGAAAATTTCACCTCTCTGAAAAGAGGAGTCTTACATCTTGAAAAGAACATAATCATCTCTTTTGCCCAGAGTTCCACAGCACACTAGCAGTTCGTGATCTCCTGGAGATCAGAAGTCTTTGCCTAGATTTCTGTGCTAGCATCTCTAATGCAGAGCACATCCAGGAAGTTTAAGTTGTTGAGGTAATATCTGAAATAGACCTTATTATTCTATTAACTTTGTTTAGCAGACTCAGACAGAAGTGGCTGTAGGGCAACCACCAGTGTAGCACAGAGATACTCGAAGTAGAGTTAAACCAGCTGGTTTGAAGGTGAAAATGATTTTGGCCATAGCACTACAGGTCAATTCACACCATTTGTTAGCAGGGAAATTTAGCCTTCATGAGCTCCATGCTGCAGCAGTTTGTTTGCTTCTGGCACTCAGTGCATCTTTAACTCTAGCTTAACAACTTTATGCTTAACTATAAAGTCTAGATATTCTGCAGTGCTGAAATCCAACTTTCATATCGTGTTTTGTAGCCTGAAAAGGTTCCTTTGTTCTGTGTGAGTTATATTTTTATGGGGCACTTACGTTCATATGTTCCTCTGCAGTATGGTGTGGCTGTCTTGGACGCTGCTTCCCTTAGACAGTCATAGTCTTCAGCTACAAAAATAGCTACTACAGAAATGGCTGCTTTCCTTACTGAACTGAAAACAAAATATTATTGGTACACGAATACACAAATATTGCAGACGACACTGCATGAAAAGCAAAATATCTGTATGAGTGTCTTTGTGATAACATAACAACTACTTCTGTGGGTGGTAGAAGCCTTGTTTCCTGCAGATTTGTGCATCATGTTTGGATTCTCGGGTATCTAAGAAGGTGTGACCTGTAATTACCTAAGGGTGAAGTAATCCTGTTTCTCCTCCATGTGTGGATTCTGGACAGGGATGTAGTAATGGCTGAACTCATGTTCTATTCTTTCACTCAACAACTGTTTTAGTGGTTTTTTTTTTTTTTTCTCTTTTCCTGTTTTCATGAAAAGAAGGCCTTCATTTCTGTGAGATCACCCTTCTGATGTGTTTGAAATTAATAATCAGATTCAAGATGTACATGGAGAGGAAGAGATGGACACACACATGCACACATATAAACATATACTATGTGTTATCCATGAATCTCTTTTCTTAAGAAACCAGGCTAGAAATAGTAATGAACACCAAAACTACTTAAAGTCTGGTTTGTTCAAGGCAGCGAATGACTGCCATCACTATTTTATACAAGTCAAAGCTAAGCATTAACTAAATATTCAGCATAATCTATGAGTGTCTAGTATGTCAATGCCTGAGGTGTTTTACACGGAAATATTTTTATCAATACTGAAAATATTAATTTAGTTTTCCTGTAGAAGAATCTTTATCATTTTCAGCTGTTCTCATCAGTTTAAATATTAGCTAGAACTCAGTGGCTTTTTAATTACGCCTTTGCAATTTTGATTACTATATGTTTAACTGTGGGAGGTCTTTCATCCTCATTTATTCTTTTCTTTCAATTTCTAAGAAATATCTTTCCATTAATAGCATTCCCAGCTTTTCGTTCACAAAAGAATCGTTTCCAGAACTGATATTGACACATCTACTGGGGTAAAAACTCCCTCAGAATAGGCTGGGATCTAATCACCCACCTGAGTCGTGAACCCGAGAAACGAGTGGCAGACGTACCGCCTTACCGCTCCGTGAACACCCGCGTTCCCCCTGCTGTCCCGGCTTGCTCCAGAGGCAGCTGGAGCACCAAGGCAGGATGCGTGGTTGTGCCAGCTCACTCGGCTTAATCGGGGCAGGAGTTTGGCGCGTGTTAAAATGCTGGCAGCCGGTGGGGTCAGTGAAGGCACAGGCACTCTCGTTTCTGACACGGCAGCTTTGGGTGCAGTAATTCCTAGCACGGGGGAGTGGCGTGGATAGTTAAGAGAGGCCACGCTGGCCACCTCTCTGTCAAAGCCCATAGCAAGTGGTAGCGGTATAATTTTTCACCTCATCTCCTGAATTTCCATATTCTCTCTTTTTTAATAGCCAGAGCCTCTGTTTTCTAGTCCTTATCCATGGCCCACTCTTTTATCACCCACAGAGGGCTCACATTGAAACAGGAATTCGTAGGACAGCCAAGTCAAATTAACAAAAGGTACAACGTCAGTAAACATAAATTAAACCTTACAAAACTTGTGTGCAGATAATCTCTGGCAGAGGTAAAGTGGCCTTAAAATAAAAATCAACATCAATCTGAGTCAATCTAACATCTCACTGCTGCTGTCGCACTGCTGTTCACACCCTCTCGCACCTCCCTTGGGCTTGCCCTGGCACTTGTGAGACGTGCACTGAACTAATCCCACTCACTAACCCCGAAAAAAAAGCGAACGCCAAAGCAGCAAATTATTATTTTTTCCAAGGCTAGTGAGCTGAATCAGGGTAGCACAAGGGAGGCAGCATGACAAGATGGCCAGAAGCAGGGGCAAGGGAAGGGAGCGGCAGGGAGCTGGACTGCCGTTTTCGGTAGCTGGGAACGCTGAAGTTTGCCCAGTCATATTATTGGGCTCTGATTCGAGCTCTGATTCGAGAGAGAGATTTAGTGGGACGAGGGAGAGCAAAGGCTGGTAAATCAACAGGTAGCTGAACAGCAGACACAAGTGAGGCTTTGTTTGGATTTGCATGTGTATTCTGTCAAGTCTGCTAGGGTTTGTGCTCACCTTTCCTTCAAAGGAGGGATTTATAAAGGTCTGTCTTTCTTACTTGGACAAATCTTTTTACAAACTTTGTAGGAACTTAATATCTGCCAAAATATATCTGTTCCTCTGCAAAACTTGATTGAAATAGACAAGAAGCACTTGTCTACACATGGTCTGAGATGGACAGTGCAATAGCATAGGATATATTTTGTTAGAAAAAGAAGTAAAAGTGCCACATTGTTAATGTTTCAATTTTTTTTTTAAAGGGAAGTTTTAAAAAAAAAACACACTAAAATGACAAAATTGGAAAAGAAAAAATATTACTATTTTATAAATCATTATTCAAAATACATTAACCAACCTAATAAAACTACTGTCCAATGTATATTTTACACCCTTATGGATCTGAGAGCCTCACAGAGAGCACTGGCACATAATTTACCCATACATTAAGTGTAAGGAACAGAAATATTTCATAATGTGCATACCTTTTCAGGCAAGCAGCTTACTAAAGCCAACCCGAGATTAGAGATACAATTCCACCAAGGACCTGTCACCATATGGGTTGTAATTCTAATTTACAGCTGCAATAGCACACCCTGCATGAGCCTCACTTGATTCAATAACATTCTATTATTTCTAAGAGCTGCACAGTGAACCTTTATCAATCTTCCAATACTAAATATATCAAGATGTGACAATCACTCCTTTCCTTATAGATTAAATAACAATTTGAAATGTCATATTTGGATATAGTGAGCAATATGCCTGCTGCCAACCATTGACAGCAAACCACAGTAGTTAATTTGACTCTATAGAACATTTGAAAGCAGGCAACCTTGAAGCATGAGTGTAAAGCATGCTTGAGGTTTCACTTACACATTTCAGCAAATTGATCATATATACCTATCAATATTTCAAGTTATTTTTATTTCACATGGTGAAACACAACAGAAAGGGATGCTTAGAGATCCTCTTGTTAATGAATTACCCTCAATTGAAATTCCTCTCACAAATATCCTTACACAGAGGAAATATTTTTCCCCTCATAAACTTTACTCCCATTAGAGAACATTTTATATCTTGACTGCAGAATAGAAGGAGATTCTCAAAGCCTCACAAGCCTTTTCCTGATTAAGGTAAACAATGTAATTACCTATCTAAATTGTTAGTGTGCTTCAGTAGGCTAAGTGACAATTCTCATTCTTAACAGACTTTATTTTACCTGTCCGCCTGGCTTAGATCATGTGCTATGCTTCAAATTCTTTATAAGCAAAAGCCCAGTCATTTAAATGCAAATTATCTATGCCCATAAATTAGGAAATAAACTCTGAGTTTCTTACCAAAATTCTACATTTATATGCCTACAAGTTATTATTTTTTTTTTCAGAGATCCTTCCCTCTTGGGTGTTTTTCTGAAGACCTCTAAGCACAATCATAAAGTTGGTATCAGCTCCAGACTTTGCGTTTTATCAAAGTAGGGCACGGTAAGTGAGGAATTGCATGTATCGCCTGGGGCTAGAAGGGATGTGGGTGAGAGCCACAAGGACCCCCACGTGGCAGAAATAGCCCAAGGATGTGAACTGTAGGCTGTTCTCTACCAGGGAATGTCAGGAAAAAATGAATGAAATACAATCCTGTAGGCATAGGTTGTTATGGCAGAAGGGGTGGACATACAGAAGCCAATGTAGAGATGACCTTTGCTTATGCTTACAAAGGTTTCCCTGGCTCCTCTTGTGTCCTAATTGATTTGCCTTTCTCTGGATGCCCCACTGTTTACAGTGGCCAAGCCTCATGTTTCTCCATGTTCACAGCAGAAAAGGCAGCGTTGGTTTAAGCTGTACCAGTTCTCCACTGGAGGTTAGTGCGCTCAGAACAATGTCAGCAAAAGGGAATGGATTTGCATGTCTCAGCCAATTCTCTGCAAAACCTGGTGCAGGGTTGGTAACTTCGAGGAGAGAGGCTGAACAGAGAGCTGGGGGCAGTAATTTCTTAAACTGCAAAAGCAAAAGCTAGATTTGCCAGAGCTTGTCTGACCATGCCCTAACTCCCCTTTTTGAAGTGCACAGCTAACCTAAGAAGAGCCAGCGCTGCCCATTAAAAGAAGTCTTTGAAGATACCTTTAAAAACTAAGCCAGGCTGATTATACGATTACGTATTTGTGTGAGAAAATAGCTGATTTCATCTCTACAATTACAGGGGTATCTCAACTGTAAATAGTTCTGTATATCAGAAACAAATGTTCATTTGGCAAAAAAAAAAAAAAAAGCCTGCAAACTGCTAAGAGAACTGGTAATGGGAACTAGGTCCTTGGATTATAGGTCACCGAAATTCATCATAAGTCAGTAATGGGAGCCCTGAGGAACTTCAGTGGATCCGATGATTTTCCATAACCCAATATGAAATAAGATAATCGTTTCAATTCAGATACTAAGAGGCAGATATTACCAGCACCAGCTCCTTCCCTTCAGCCCCAAATAAACAAAACAGTGCCAGCTGCTATTGTGGCGAGAAGCAAAATACTATATTTCTCATCTGAACATTTTCTTTTGTTCTTTGTGGAAGCCTGTTCATGGAATCAGATGAAAAGATGTCATTGGTACTGCACAGAAAGTTCTTGTTCTGTGGATGAATAATTCAATTTCTAATGTTGTTAATCTACTGCCTTTCAGAAGCATTAAATTAAGTTTCAATTAAATATGTCTGAAGTCATTTGACTGTTTATCTTTTTGTTTTCTACTCTATTAAACCACTCCACCTATGAGAAATGCATGGAAAGAAAAATTCAGTGTGCCAAACTCTATTTTAAATTACTGGAGAACTGTTGTGCAGTAGTGTAAACAAGTTTTTTGTTACACCTATTATTGGTTTGGTCTTTTTATAGAAGTTACTTGCTACTTTTTCAGCTTCCTCATGCTATAAATAGGCAACCTTTTTCAAAATCTCTCAAAAATAGTAGTGTTCTCTACGTAAACGTTAATCAGCTTATGCAATGTATCATCCTCATGTGCCTTTAATGAGATTAAGTTCTTCTTGCTGAGTGCAAGATTTCCTGAAGTGTTCTATTCTTCTTGCTGTTTTTATCAGAGGAAGACCCCACCCTTCCTGTGTCAAGTATTTTCAAACACACAAAAAAGATAATCCCTGCCCTGACAGAAAAATTCCCTTTACCTGCTCTCTAACATTGCAGGGCAAGGTTCATAGTACATCTTGAAGCAATGCAGTGACTACAGCTGCCAAAATGAGGAAGTTCCCTTCCTGGCCTTTCACTCTTCTTTTGGGACCGTCACTGACATTAAATGTTTGTAAACTAAAACCCAATAGTTAAGCAATATGGGTATCCATACCTACTTTGGCACGTCAAAGGCTATGGTTGACTGCATATTGTGTTTCTTTGGGCCACTGAGCCATCTTTAGCAGCTGCTATCAACTTCTCAGTTGTGCCACTATCGCCGTTTCTGGAGGTGCAAGGTGACATAGTCTTGGAATTTATTCCAGTTAAAAACAGCATTGTTTGCTTTTCCAGTATTTTTTTTTACCAGGTGGTGTCACATGGCCCCACCAAGAGTGGTATCAGCACAAGTGAGTGTGTGGTGCATGGTTGCAGGGAGAAGCAGGGGATGCTTAGGCTGTTGCTGTGGCTGAAAAAAGTCAAGTCCCCTGATACTATTCCCTAACACTATCTATCTGCAAAATAGAGCACAGCATCTGGTCCTCAGACTTTAGCTCACTGTGTCTTTGGGTAAAACTGGCAATTAGATGTGGCATTTTTTATGAGTATAAAAGAAAGGATAAAAGTATGATGAAACAAATCAATATTAACTCCACAGTGTGTGCACGCATAGAAGTCTACATACACACATACATATACACACAGGGAGTAGTCTAATTCTTAGCCATTAGCTGTACTCTACTGATCACTTTGAAGGGCTACAATGCAAGCAGGGCTTCATGCTCTACAGTTTCCTAGTGCCCTTGGGTGTCTTGTAGCAGGAATAGGAAAAAGGAACATGGAGAAAATGTTGTTTCTTTGTCTCCCCTGCAGCTGGCTTTAGGCACAAGCAAAATAGTCTGTTCCCAAAGGTTGCAACCATGGCTCCACTAGCTGTTTGCCTTTGGAAAGCTGAGTTCTCTGCTGTTGCTGAGAAGATTGGGATGTCCAGGAAGCAGTTATTCTGGTGACCTCTGCCCACAGCAACAGATCTCTCTATCTCCCTCCCCATCTTTAGGCTTGCTGCTCCCACTGCTACCTCTCAGTAGGATTTCCTCCTCATGCCCCAGCCTGCCTGCCTCCCTCCCCTCCTCAGCTGGGTGTAGCAGAGTTGAACGTTCTTCACCTCTAAACCGCTCCTTTCTAAGTTAATTCTCTTCTACTTTAGTCCAGGAAAGGCAGCGATGAAAGGTACTTACACCTTTTGTCTAAATAACAATTAGTACTCTGAGACCATCTCTTGGAAGCTGATGACATGCAAGCATGTCTCTGCATATGGAAAAAATAATATTTTCAAGAAATCTCACCCTTGCATCTTCTTTAATACACAGAAGTTTGACAAGTAAGCACTTTCCTCCTTTTTCACAAGTATTGCGGAACCTTTTATTGGAGCAAGGAAGGCACTGGAGCTTGAACTAAAGCTCTAAAGCACTTTGCTGTGTCATCTATCTTCATTGTCCCTTCTGGGAGCCACAGAAACAGAGGACACACCCGATCTGGGAACCAAAACCACCTAGCAACTGCAGCCTGAATGAGGGCTAGAAATGCTCTGCCATTTCATTTATCTTCTCTGTCCCTCCTGGCAAGCAGAGAGACAGCAGCTGAAGGCACACCCCATCCGGAAACCAGAGACACCCAGCACTGGACCCTGAGTGAAAGCCTGAAAGAAAGCCATCCCATCCGTCTCCTGCTTCCTGTCTGCAGCGCTGTACCTGGCACAGGAATCAGTTAGGTAAACAAATGCCATCACAGCCCCTGCAACTCTGAAAAATGACGTCAGCTCCCCATGCTGATGAGAAACGCAGTCTGCATCTGTGTCCACAGAGCAGCTCGTGCTGGCCACTACCACATGAGCCAAGCTGGTTTGCTACAACCTTGTCTCAATGCAAACACGCGCCTGTATAGATATACCCCATTTGCGGTGTGTCAAAAATCTAGATTGTGTGCAACCCTGACGTCAGTAATTGAAGACGAGGCAACAAGCATTTCATTATGCAGTTTTGGTGGGAGAGGAGAAATGTATTGCCTCCAAACTTCCTATTAAAAGCACCTTGGTCTACTCAAGCATATCATCAGGTATGAGTTCTAATCACCTGGCACGTTGTATATTTTCAGAATGTGCAAACAGGGAGGATGAAGCTTCTAGAAATTCTCACAGAGGAAATGTAAGATAAAGACATCTTTTTCATACAATAAGAGCAAAGTCTTGGGCTCATCTAGAGAGTGTACTAAAGTACAGATTAAAGATACAATTTTACTTTTCCAGACAATGAATAGAAGTCAACGGATTTGATGGTTATGGTTCCTCACTTCACCAAGACTAATATTTGGAGTAGAAGATGAACTATGTTATGAATACAGGGATAGGTTTCAGTCATGTTATTCAGAATAACTAGTGTCTTAGCCTGCAAGTCCACTTATTTCACAGACAGTAGTTTTGGGTTTGTTTCATTTCAGAAATTATTTATTTTTATTTAGTTTACTGCTTAATAGACTTCTGTGTTGGTACTTTCAGAAAATTTATTTTGGCTTTATTTTTACTGTTCATTTCAATTTTCCTTTCCTATATTTGTATATTTCTCTAACCTAGTGTTAGACTATGAAAATAAATCTCTGTATATTTTTACTGTATGCTTATTAGAGCCCTTTTTCCTTGAGCTGATAATGTTATGTAATGCATAAACGAAGGAAGAGGGCATAAAATCAGACTGACAGCACGGCTATTTCCCAATATTTAAGATAGCAAACCATCTTCAGTTCCAATGGTCTGCAAGCACTAAAACCAAGAATTAATTTGGTGACAGTGAAAACACAATTCATTTTATCATGTACTGAAAAGATCTACCAGTCTACATTGTGTAACTTGCCGATAGGGATCAGAGGTTGTCCATCACACCATCTGCCTTTCATTCAGCAGGCTTCCAATTTCCTACAGGCAGTCGAACAGCTGGGAACAAGCCAGCCTGGAGGCGCAGAGCTGGGTGCTGTCAGCATATTGCTGGCATTGTAGCTCAGGGCATTGCACATTCTTTCCCAGAAGTCTTGTTGAAGTGCTCTTGAATAGGAGTGGTGAAAGGTCATGAGTAAAAGGAGTAGTCGCAGGTCTGCCAGGAATGATGAAAGCCATCTTAAAGTGTAACTGTTCATCCCTGTGAGGTCTCGCAGCCAGGTCTGCAAAACCTCCTCCCTAATCAATGGCATCGAAAGCAGCAAACATGTTGAGTATTATTAGCGTGATGATTCTGACTGAATTAATGACAACAGTGGAAAAGCCCTTGTGTGGCTCCCGTTACATTAAGATGCTCATTAGAGCATCTAATGGAGTTACAAAAAGATTTGTCAAAAATTGCCTTTTCAAGTTCCTCTTATCAATACTGGCAAACAAACCAGTTTCTCACAAAGGCATTTTTAATTTAATTCCAAAACCATTTTGGAAACATAATAGTTCATTAGAGTTTACAAGACTTGAAAGCTTTTGATAAGTCTTTCCAAGAATTTTAATTAGAAATGCTTAGAAAACTACAAAATGTGAAATAAGTCCATTCAAATATTTCCAAATTGAGAACAGAAATGTTTTAAAATTTCTGATAAAAGCACGTTTCCAGCTTCTGATAAATTCTAATATTGATGTAAAGTTTGGTCTCCCAGAAGGGCCTTGTTCTGTGACTGGGCATTTTGCTGACATTTTATCCTCGGGTCAGAGCTTCCATTGTTGCTGCAGCTAAGACAACTGGAAATTGGAAATCCATTCGTCATGTTAAGTTGCTTACTAGAATAAAAATACAAGGAAGATACTATAGCCAGTCTTTCCATCTTCCCACTGAAAGTGAGCTCATTGATTTCTCCATGGAAGTGAATGCCAAAGAAGAGCATTATCCAGTGGTTAGGGTATGAGATTGGAAGTGAAACTGCATGTTTTCTCCTCTCATGCATGCCATTAGCTAAGTGAGCAAGTATTTTGGCAAGTATGACATGTCCATTCCTCATTGTGCCACAATATCAATATATACTGCAGTGTTTGGAATACCTGGACATATATTTGAAGCTGTTGCAAAGTATTCCTTTGCTTAAGGAAATAATGCTTGTATGGCTGAGATGTCTTTCATTTCACATTTACTTTCTTAATCAGCAACTTTAAATTTGACTGAGATTAAGAACATTTGTAGTTATTAAGTTACTGAAATTTCCTGAAAATCGTCAAATAAGCAGAGAGCGATCCAAATTGGCACTGCCATTTCCTTCTCACTGCCCCTTCAGGGAAATGCTGCAGTGTAATCCCAAGCGTTACCCGTTCTGTTTGTCCTTCCCACTGCGCAACTGTTGTGCACATCAGGGCTAATCTATCTATACACATGGAGCTGCAACTCAGCCACTGAATATGCTGTTTCTTCTCAGCTTGTAAAGGCATACAGGAGAAAGCTATGGATACTATGGGATGCAGGGGGAGAGCTCAGGGGAGTCATGTAAGGGAGTTGGGATTTCCGTCCTTGTTTCCAAAAGAGGACATAGGACACATCTGTATAATAGACCAGGCTTCACTGGTTCCTCTGCTTATGGAATAGTTTATTAGTAGTAAATGGTTATGATCTATCAATAGCTTTAAACTCAAAATCAATTTCTTTATGTTCTTTTGCTCTTCTATTGTACAACTTGATGAAAACCTTCATGCAGAAGTCATGTCCTCTTCAAAAATGTGTTTTCGTTTAATCTTTTTTAGTTCACGCTTGTGGTAGAGCATTCACTCCAGTTATCACATTTCAACTAAGCAGGCAGTAACCCCCATTTGAAGGGTGGCAATTCATTAAATTACATAGTTCTATTACTTAATATAGTCAGGCTTACCCTGAAAAAAACACAATGTTTTAGGGACAACCTGCCAAGAAAGTGGTTCCAATTTAAATTAAGGTAATGCAACATTTTTGTAAATGCTAGTTTAATCTCCTGTTATCTGGTTTATTTTAAACCACTTGGGACTGGTATATATCTGACTGAAATAAGGTGTCCCTGCAGTAGTTTACATTCAATTAAATTGGTTTTAAACTGACTTGAGCTAAGCAGTGAAGCTTTTTAGTGTGTACAAATGTTTAGTATTTTTTAGCAAGTAAGCTAGAAGGACAAAATACCTTACCTAAATTTGTCCCTCTTGAAAATGAAAAGCAAATTAACTTCAAAGGAGTTATTTTCTGATCTTTAAACATGAAATGTGTTACAGAAGAGATGCAATGCTAAAGAAACAAATTATTATGTCTCAGTTTGTTTGCTAATTCCAGAGGTGGGGTGGTGGTGGTGATGATGACGTTATTTTAGTAGTGATACCTCTGCTTTTCTTAATTGTCCTTACTTCCATCCTTTTTTTTTATTATTATTATTATCATTATTTAAAAATCGCTGACTATTACAGTTTTTACAGCCTTTTACATTTCATAACAATAGTTTAAACATTTTACATGTGATCTTTTGCTGTTGGAAATCATTTTAAAATGCTCTGAAAATACTGTAAAGGACAGGGTAGAAGCCAAAAACTTCAAGATGGAAGCACATTTCTTTATATTTCAACAGGAATCCAAGCAATAAATTTTAAAACTAGAGGCACTTCAACTACATCTTAATCTGATGACAGTGAAATAATATCTCAGTTACATTCTCTGAAAAAGAAATCTTCCAAGTTGTGTCATAATGCAATAGTAATTGAATTTAGCAATTGTGATATTACTATTGCATTTTTTTTATAAATTTATTTCTGTAAGCCAGTGAACATTCCATACCAGACCAGTCATAAATGAAGATATTTTGTTATCTTTCTTTTTTTTTTTTTTTCTGTTCTTCTTGTGTTACTTGCTGCAATGTATCCTTTCATAGCTGTGTAGAAATTTATGTGGTTCCATGTCAACGGTCAACTTTTCCTTAGAATTTACATTGCATGCTTTATTGTTTTTTCTCATCACCTCACAACATGAATGAAGCAGCTATTTTCACAATAGCCTTATGAGTTAAAGAATCTAATTGTTAGGTTGCATTAGGAATGAAGCTCTAGTGAAATTAAACCATTTAAGGCACCTACAGACTGTGGCAGACCTGGCCAAAAGACTGAAGCTGGTGAATGAAGGTGAATGGAATCCAAATCATTCTCGTTGTAGGCTAGTCCCTCAACTCAGAAAGTCTTCCTTGTTCTTTGTCTGCAGTCAGACTCTGATATCACGAATGAATCAACCAAACCACCATGCTTCTTTCCCAAAACCTGTTTCCTTATTTGCAAAATGATATGATACTGCTTACAGTATTTCAGTTGTCACTTCCCTGAAGTAAGTAGAAACAAACTGTTTAATATCACTGAGTAAATGGCTGTTCAAACCAGTAGCTCTCAGTCTTTTTAGATCATGACTGTCTTTCCTTGAAGTCCAGTCTTGAAGGTCTGTGGCAGACTATGCTTCCTACTCCCCACTATTAAAAAGTGATTACATAGCTTCCAGTAAAACACATGCCCCAATGCAAAACATTTCTTCAAATCCTGCATCTCAACTTCCAGCAAAATACTTTTTCATTCCCCTGCTTTTAGTCAGATTTCTCTTCTCTTAGTTGAACCCTCTGAAAACTCATGTATTTCCTGATGCATCCCATCAGTACTCCTATCATATTCTTATTCTTCATAAGGCATGAAGATGCATTAGGTGAGGTTCAGGTTGGATGTTAGGAAAAGTTTCTTCACCGAGAGGGTGGTCAGGCACATGAATAAGCTCCCCAAGGAAGTGGTCATGGCACCAAGCCTGCTGGAGTTCAAGAAGTGTTTGGACAATGCTCTCAGACATATGGTTTGATTTTTTGGTTGGTTCTGTGTGGAGCCAGGAGTTGGATTTGATGGTCTTTGTGGGTCCCTTCTAACTCAGGATATTATATGATTCTGTGATTCTATGAACTCAGTAGAGAAGCTCTGAGGAAGCTGTATTTACATCTCACAGCCCAGCTCTTAAAAGCCAAGCCCTTTAGCCAGCCAGTCTCTTCTCCCACAAGAAGTACATCCCTGCTCCTCAATGCCAGTTCCATCACCAAGGTGCACTCCACACACTCTGTACAGCTCTCCTTCGCAGGGAGGGACAGGAAAGGATGGAGAGGAAGAGCCAGCTACCTGCCTCCAATACACTGCAGCTAAAGCCACAGCTGTGGCTCCCTCCCATTGACTTGGGGTAAATGTTACACACTTTGCATGGCAATTTGGGAAAAATAAGAGGAGAGGAGAGGAGAGGAGAGGAGAGACAAAGGTCAATGACCTTTTCTTGAGGCCCTCCTCCAAAGTACCTTTCAAGACCTCAGGGTTGGCCTGGCATTATCGTCCTTCATCAGGGAGCACAGCCTTAGAAGCAAACAGTCGCCTACAGACAGGTTGGGAGCATTGTTTTCCTGCAGATGCAGTGCATCTCTTTCTTAGTTTCAGTAATAATATCTAAAACTGGTTGAGGAAATAATTTAAAAATATAAATAATATGTAATCTGAAATGCTTATTTATTTTTAAAGTTTGTTTTTTTTGGACAGTTTTCAATAAGGTTTAGTAATGAAATCTAATGATTTTAGCTGCTTTTTTCTTATTTCCTTCAAATTGCAGTGTGAATAGCATTGCTTCTGGGGTTTAGCTTTTTTTAAAACTTCTTTTAGTTATTCTGATCAGCAGGATTGCTGGAATTCACTACCTTTAATAACATGACTTGATTGCCTTTAAAAATGTAACCGTAGTTCAGAAATATCACCCATGTCCTCATCAGCAGAGATGCAAAAATACAATTTTTCTTGCTAAAGCCTTATTTTTTGATCCCTTATCCTCTTAATAGCCAAGAGTTAAACACCTGTAGATTAACCCGCAGTAAATGTTCTCCATTTCTGATAATATTTAGCCTCTTATCATTTGCCTTGATGTCTCTGTTTATTGTCACTTCATCTTGTAATTGTCTTCTACTACCTATTTCCTATGTCTTTCATCTAATAGTTAATATTTCATTCCCCTAGCACTGTTTTTAGCTTGTTTTTTCTAAGGTTGCTAACCATAAGCAACTAGATCATCCATCAATCCTCTCTTTCTTCCTCTCCTTCTCCCTCCAGTAAGTTTAGAAATTTTTGTCCAAAGTCAATTATTTTTGACAGTCTGCATGCGCACACCACAATGTGTTCTTCTGCGTGCCAAACTGGTGACTTAATATTCACAGAAGTGCTAGGTGTAGGGAACCATGTAGGACAAATGGAAAGTATTGCTGGGGCTTTATGGGATGTAGTGGTTTCTCAGTGGCAGTGTAAAGAAAGGGAGAATTTTCTCTTAGGTTATTGGATTATTTAGACATATTTTGTAGGAAATATACTCATATAGGTACATAAATTCATATATATATACACATATATCTCACAACTGGAAATATGTATGTATATATACAAAATAAACACACATCACAATTGACATGTATTTTCTATGTAATGATGCTGTTTTCCCAATACAAGCAGGTGACGTAAAGCAAACTGGTAAATCTTTTCAATAGACAATAAGATAAAGCAGATTTTTGCTATCAGGATGACCCAGGTTTTTAGCAGTGTTATTTACTGGAACACAAGGCAGCCTAGCCTCTTTGGACCCTTTGATAATACGGACCAGTATGTATCATGAGAAATTTGTTTAGCACTCTTGACTCAACAAAAACAAGACAGTACAAAGGAATTTAAGTGCTAAAATTTTGGTGCTAAAATTCTGAAATGTAGTGGCTCTGTCCTGTCCCATTTTGCTTCTACTTGCATTGGTACAGTAACATCCAGGAGAGAGATGGGAGTGGGCAAATAGAGAAGATAACTTTTCAAACCCTACAGCAAGATTTGACAGAACCTATCTGCAAGAGTTCTGTCACGTCATCTGACCTAAAAATACTTGCCCTCCAGTTGCTAACCCAGTAGCTTGTGGTTGTGAATACATCTATAGGGCACAGTTTAGTGCCATGCACAGTTATCCAGGTCCACTCAAACGGTGGCAATGTAGCTTGATGAGAGCAATGCACGGGGAATTCAGGGTAACAATGTAAACATAACCCAACCAGTAGAAAGGAAATCATAAGGCAGCTTGAATGCCCTTTCTGCCGTGTAACAGATTTGCTATCATTTCTGGAATGTGAAACTGATAGAGAAAATGAGTTGGGAAATTCTAGGGTTGATTTTAAGTGAATTAGCTGAGATTTTGGTAAGAGTGTAGCTGTGGCAATGTAAAATACTGGTGGGCTAAAGATGCCAGGATCTGGGCATCCTGGGGAATTTCAGTTTCATCCTGCCAAGATAATATCATGTAATGTGCCTATCAGATTAATATGGTCCTCGTATGAATGGGGCTGAATAGCTACATGGCTGCAACTGTGCTATATGATGCAAGTGAAAGCTGGATGGACTGATTCAGTTCTGTACCAGCTTTGGTCTGGATGGTATCCTCAGTTAAGAATGGTTTCTTCAGTCCACAGCTGATAGAGGCAAGGAGGAGGTTTATGCTTCAGTCAAGTTTTAACAGAAATTCCCACTCTTGTTTACAAACTTGATACTTACTATAGGAGGAATATGTAGTTGAGATTTATCTCCAAGAATAGTATTGACCCGTCTGAGACCAAAACTATTAATGTATTGCTTATAGCACATCGAGGCCTGAGGCTGAGTTCACACAGGATGGCTAAAAACTTAGGAGAGCAAATTCTGGTAAATAGGGTAATTTAGGATACCTTTCTGAATTCCCTCCCTCCAAAAAGACAGATTTAAGAAAGTGAACTGGCTGAAGACTTCTCCAGCTTCAGAACTGATCTCTTAGGTAACTGCAACAAAGTATAAAGTAATGTTATTAAAACTGAGCCATAACTGCTGTGGTTTAACTGCATTGATAATAACACATTGCAAGAGTTCTGAAAACTTGTTTTTATCAGTGAAAGAAGAAAAAAAGAGTGCCCATGTTGTGAACCCTTCTATCAATGCATTCAGACACTTCTGTTGCACCTTCTCTTTTTTACATTTCTTGTTTCCAGTATTTTTTTTTCCAGCTCTTCCTCAGATCTCCTGGTTGCTTGTTGCTACCTTTTTATCTAGCTGTGGATGTGCTCATTTTATGGCTACCTAACAACTTGTAGCAGAAATGTGCTTCTGTTTCCCACAAATCATTTGAGGTGTATCAGTATTAGAATTACTATGACATTAAGCAATAAGATTTTTACAAAAACAGATTGAGGATCTTATTTTCTTCAGGGTTTATTATACGTTGAAATGTATAATATTATTGCCAAGGTTTTCTGTTTTAGCTAAAAACGAAATCATTTCAAACATACTATTTTTACTATTTTTCTCATTGCTCTTGCTTTCTTTTCTATTTGGCTTTTCAGCAGGCTTCTTCCTTTTTTCCTTTTTTTTTTTTTTTTTTGTACTGTATATATTTAGTTCTCCTCTATTTCTCACTTACATGTGGACTTTAGCATGCTATCATTAATAGTAAAGTATGTATACTGTAGGGCTTTGCCAGAAATCAGGAGACAAATCAAAAGAGATCTATTTACTTTTTTTGCGCCATGCGTATGTTTCATAACTGACTGACAGGATTTTGGAAACCTGAGAATCTCTTTTGAGACTAATAATGTAATTTAGAAGTCTCTCTCTCCATATTCCCAGCACAAGATTAATGAATGGCAAAGATGTCTTATTTTTATTCTTTCAACTCAGTCGCGGAATTCTAAATTTATAACTCAAATAGCTTCTACTGTGGTAGCTTTTGGCTTCATAGAAAGCGCAGTCAGAAACAAAGCTGAAGTAGGTGCACAGTAAGTATTCAGTTCCAAGCCGTAAAAAAAACACGCCGCTTTCCAGTTCTGGTTCTCCAGCCCAGATGAGCACAAAGGAATGTGGGTGGAACTCGCCCTCCTGCCAAGGCTATTACCTAAGCCCTATTTTGATTGGGATTTAAGTGGTGCATAGGCCTTGAGCTGCACGGGGGAGGGGGGGAACGGAAAATCACAGAGGCCTCTGTAGACCTTCCCTCAAAGCCAGGCTGTGGGACAACAAGTGTTTGCTTCCACGGCTGTGAGACAAAGACGTCGCTGTCACAGAATGCTGGCCTGTGGTCAGGGGACTGCTTCGCACCCCTGCAGCCTTAGGGCTGGAGGGCCTGGTGCAACTACCTCTTGCTCATTCCTATCTGATTGGCGCAGAGGGGGACTCTAAGAAAAGGAAATCCCGGGTTTGCTTTTTCTCAGCAGTTGTGGCCTGAAAAGGTGTGTCTGAGTTTTAATACAATTCTTAATGAATGCCAGAAATTAATGCTACTTTGCAAAAGATTAAAAAGGGAATGTCTGAAGGGGATAATGTAAGCATGGGAGGATTATATTTTAATAAAATTAATCCCACCTATAAAGGAGGACTGTAAGTGTGTCCATCTGGACAAATCCAATTTAACTGTCTGAGAAGCAGCGTTAAATTTGCTCAATGCGTTTCGTTAAGAGAAAGTGGAAAATCAGTAAAATCCTTTTCTAGTTAGGTGAAAGAAAAGGCTTGGAGAGACTAACTGCAAAGTGCCTCCAATTTGCTGAAAAGGATCTTAAATCCTGAGGTTTTAAACAAAAGCTGAAACACATCATCCTAGATAGGCAAAGACAGCGGGATGATCTC
This sequence comes from Anseranas semipalmata, assembly GCA_013399115.1. Lineage (NCBI taxonomy): Eukaryota > Metazoa > Chordata > Aves > Anseriformes > Anseranatidae > Anseranas > Anseranas semipalmata. The sequence goes on along the minus strand of VXAA01002967.1, from coordinate 623,524 downwards.
TGAGACTGTTTATCTCAGAAAGCAGAGATCAACTGGGAGAAGCAGGAAAGGGTAGAGTTGGCACCCTTGTCATGCATCTCTTCCAGAAAAGTAGTAAAAATGTGGTGAAAACCCAGTGCTTAAACACTTGGTCAAAAGCCTGAAGCTCCTTGATTCCACCACAAGAGAAAAATATTCTCATCCGAACAGATCGTTACACATACTTGCAGTTTTTAGCGCATTCTCCCTGGCTCCAGAATAGATGCTGAGGAAGAAAATAGTTCTGTCTCATGTGCTCTCTCTCTCCTCATTTTTATTTTTATTTTTAATACAAGGAAATGTTGGTTCTTGCCAAGAAAAGAGGTTAGTCAGCTGAAAACTAAGTTCTCCCGGCTGCGCCCTCACATGTTGCTGCTTGTGCAGCTGAAGCACCTGTGCTCCAAGCCACCAGAACCTTCCGGAGGGAAGTGGCCGTTGGCTCCCCACCCCTTGCCTGGCTCCAGAGCGAGCCCCTCACACACTGCCGCTGCTGGTGGGCTCTTCAAGGAGAACGAGGTACATACAGCTGACCAAAGGGGTCAACGTGCCTGAGAAATGAGGCCCCTGGATCTGCCCTGTAGGGCCATGCTGTCTGCCAAAGAACAGGGTCTGGTTCTGGAAGGATCTGGAGGTGTAAAGCCCACAGGCCCGACTCAGCTTGGCAAGAGGAGATCTAACTGGCACTTTAAATGTCTGAACAGAGCCACTTTGCATCAGCCCAGTGTACAGACAGAGCAGAGCCCCTCGTTTCGGTAAAGCCAGAGGCTGCCTGGAGAGCAAATGATGTTGTTGGAGCAGGAAGAGGCACTCAATGTAGGTCTTAGGTGTTGCTTAGTCTTCTGTTACAGCTGTAGATGACTGTTCTCTTGCCAATGAGGAAGTGGTAACCAGCAAGTATGTCACCTGTAGAAAGCAGGTAATATATGCTAAATATATGCTAAGGCCTTTAACAGAACCTTTTTCCTGTTGAATGAAAACCCTGTCCCGAGGGCATGCCAATATGCCGTCTCTGCCTGCTAGATGAGATGTTAGCTCTGTGCGATGAGGGTAATGAATTTCATGAGAAGGAAATTCCTCTGACACAACTGGCTAACCATAACTTGATAGCCCAATGGCTCCCCTTATGCTGTCCCTCAGAACTGAGACCAATATTGTTGTCTTAAAAAAAAAAAAATGGTCATGCAGAAAAAAATCTCTTGGCTCCAATACTTTTATTCAGTCACATCTTCCACATGGATAATGAAGCTGAGAATGACTAAGAGCTAAGATAAATAAATCTGTCTTCAGTCAGTGGTAAGCAGAGACTTTGCATCCTGTTCTATTGTTGACTATATACAGTTTTGCTTTAGAGATTACAACTATTTGTCTCGGTATATTAAATACAAAAAAAAAAAAAAGGTAAACTTACTAGAGGCTGGACTATCAAGTTGTCCCTCTTATAATCAGACATACCTAATTCTGTGTCCTTTGTATCTGTTTTTGGATAATCTAACAATTAGCAGGACTGTTCAAGGTAAAAAGATGTCCTTCAGAGATTAACTTCAGTGATAGACCCATTTGCATCAACATGGATTAAGAATTGAAGGATTAGGTCCTGAGCCATGGGCTTCCATCACTGATTTTCTCTTCTGATATTCCTTTACATGTAGTACATGGTTGTTGTTCTAAGAGCGCTAGATAGCTTTACGTCTCTTCATTCTTGCTGTTTTTGCTGTGGACCGTGGCTAACATACAATGCATTTGTACCAGCTTTTCCTCCTGCTTGACTGTCCAGGTCTTTAGCTGAAATGTTAGCATCTAAGTTGGAGAACAGCTTCCAAACCATGTGGATTGGGTGATAAGATTGATGACATACTTTGAGACCAATTAGTGGAAAAGACTGATAGTATATGCATTCATGAAAGACTGTTACTTGAACCTAATCTTACATATTAAAGGAGAGCTCTTATTCTAGCAAGCAAAATTGAGTTGGTTATTAATAATGCAAGGATGGTTACTGAGGGAAATACTTAGCTCATATGAGTGATTCTTATTAGGAGAGACTGGAAAAGCAGAATTCAAATGGGATAAGTGCAGCTTAGTGCTTCTGCTTAAAGCATCATTGTTGCAAACAGAAATCTCCCAGATTTATACTTGTGTTTTCTTTTATTTGCCTGTGGCCACACCACTTAGGTCTGAGATCGCATCAGCTCATACAATATAAGCAGAGTCCAGCTAGGGTAGTGCTGCTGTAAGAATAGTAAGGAATGATGCTGCTGCTTTTCCTGAGTGGCAGGTTTTTTTCTTAAGGCAACACTGGCCCTATGGATTACCCTGATAGCAATGGCGCTGAGCTGCAGGTGATGCCAAATAAGAAAGAATTCCTAATTTTGTATTATTCTTGAAAATCCCAAGATGGCTTTTATTCCTGGTAGACATTGGCCCTGGATAGACAGATGAGACTGTTAATATAGTTGCTTCTGCACAAAGGAGGAGGTTATGTCCTTGTGCCCCCCGGGGGACATGGAGCAGAAGATGCAGCCCTGCAAGAGAAGGCACACATTTTTGCATTCAGGACTATGGGGCAAAAACTAAGCAAGGGCCTCAAGAGAGAGACCTCTGAATGATGGCTAAAAAAACAAGTGGATAAATGTTTCAGACAGAAATCAAACTAAGCAGCACAATAACCAGTCACACCTGGGGTCCCCATTTCCTTGTCAGCATTGAAAATATTGTTTCATTTTATAGTCTTTTATACTAGGACCCATGCCTGATTTTTTCAGTAAGTTCAAAGATAAGGATATGTCATCATATGCTTTCTTGTCAACATTATGTTGTCCTGTAAAAGCACGATACACAGATGATTTTCAAAGTATTTTTAATGTGGTAACTTAAACCAACACAGATTATTCTACACTGATCTGATGTAGTTAAGTCTCAAATTCAAACCATACCTGTCTAAATGTTTTATCCTATATTTATAAAACGTAATGAGTTTTAAATTGATTTAATCTACACAGAAGTAGGCCCTAAATCCTGTAGGCACTGGTAGACATGAAGGACATTTCAGATCAAAGGGGCAGATTTACTAAATTAGAAGCCAAAAAAATCCATACCCGCAGTGGTCTGCCCCAACCATTTTTCTTGTCAGCCTATGGGGAACAGATACTTTACTATAGTTGTGTGCCAGTGTGTTCTCCATAACATATTTTGCATGCAAAATGTGACATACAATTTGGGGGAAAAATTATTAACTTTCTAAGAGAGAGCTAGAATCTCTTAGAACAAATATTCATAATGCTTATATTAAAAGATACAATAAGTAGGTCGAGCTCCACAAAATTATTTATTTATGATGTCTTCTGTCCATCCTACCTCTAAAAACAGATAAACTGCTTCACAGTGTGTTACCAATTGAAAGCTATTTGTTCTCCGTTTAATGATACCAAAGTACAATGTGCAATTTTAAATTTATCTTTTAAAGTTAAAGATGAGAGGTTAAATATATCTGAGGTTCAGAAATGTTTTAAAATATACCTGTCTACAGTTTGTTTGGATTTTTTAAATGACCATTAAACTTCAGTACCCTATTTGAGACACCTTAAAACAGCTTCAGTTTTCAAACAGTCAATTCCTCCCGCTTTCTGAAAACATGGTCCTTTCAAGCAGATAGAAACTTCAAAAAGTGAGTGAAAATTCAGTTTATAGTTCCCATATCTCTCCCTTACATTCAGATTCTCAGGATTAATACTCTGAAAACCTTTTAACCAGTAAGGAGCTACCCCATGAGGTTTATCATTCACAAAGCCAGACCATATGCTTTCTCTAGAATTATTTCTAGCTAGTTTGTGGAGGAATAGACAACTTAGACTGAAAAGAAAGGACACTCTAATGTCAACTGTAAAGACAGATATCCCTTTAAGAGTGATATGTACAGGTTTTATCAAAAAAAATAGGTTTTTTAGGCCATTTTTAGTCGTATTGAGATATGCTGTAACAAAATTTGATCTTGCTTTTGCTGGTGTAATACAGAAATAATAGCACTGAAATCATTAGGATTATTCCACTTCTATATACACAAAATTCAGCCCTGTCACAAAAAAAAAAAAAAAATGTTTCTTTCTTTTTGCTATTTGTTCAGTCTGACAGATGGTTATTGGTATTGAGGCCTTTACCTTTATAGCTAATGGGATTAAAAAGTAGGAATATTAATATACTAAGCAACGGTGAAGGATTCAGTTTGTCTTCATCTTTCTGGCAGTGAAGAGTCCAGAATTAAGTGCTCTGAGGGTCACTTGTACAGCATAATAACCTACATAGACTAGAACTTGCCAAGGTTTTAGAGGAAAAATACTTACTTGCCATTTCAGTAATGTCTCAATATATATAACCCAAATTCCAATAACTTATTTCAATGCTTCTCAGAATTTTGTTACATGAGTTAGTTACCACAAGGTAACTAGGGTGAGAACTTTATGATAGCGAAAATGGCTGTTGTATATCATTATTGTATATACATTGTGTATCATTAAGCAATGCAGCTTACCTCTCTTTGACTGTAGCATAGACAACCTCGTGTTTACTACATAGCGCAATTGTGCACCCTGGCAATTAACATGCAGTAACAGAAACCCTTTTAAGTTCATACCATTGTTTCTTCTGTAGTAATTTGTTCATGGGACTGTACTTTGCACTACAGCCTCCTTGCTAATTTCCTGTACATTCTTCAGCAAAGTATCCTCTCATATAAGCATGTTAAGAAATCAATGTTTCTAATTCCTTTCTCCTTTCTTTCTCTTTCTCTCAATGTTGATTTAAAACATTTCTTTCATATATTTACGTTATCTTCAACAACATCATTTGCAAATGTTAATACTATATATTTTTTCTTCAAAATATCAGTGTAGGTGTTAAATGACCTAAGAGAAGTGGTAGTCCTTGGCTTTGTTTTTGTAGATATAGAATTCAACAGTCTTGGTTTCTGGGGCTTGCATTAACCAAGTTCTTACCTAACTCCTTCATGTTACTACTTTTGACCTCCTTAAGGTTGTTGGACCAGTGGTATACCCATGTAGTATTTTTCAGGTGCACATGCCTTGCACAACTCTCCTTTAGACTGGGGGTACTATATAGCACTGGAAGCCTAGTGCTAAGCCCAGTTTGGTATATCCTGCTGTTCAGCAGAGCATTTTAGATCAAGCACAGAACTGCAGTAACCACAGCTAAACAATATCCAGCTCATAGCTGGTTAGCTCAGGCTGTAAGCAAGACTTGTGCAGGTTTATCCCAACAGGACTAAGAATGGGATATTCCTTCAGTTTAGGTGAGTATCAATTCACTGATCAGGTTTTCATTGCATTTTGCTTTTTAATCAGTTCTCTAAGTTGAAAATCTAACCCAATTTACATTCACATTATTGAATCTAAATCCAAGATTGACTGTCCCCTAGCTCAGGCACCAGGCTTGCCAACCCTTAAAGGGCCATTCAGTGAGATAAGTTAGGATTCAGGCTTACATATGATAAGTACACATCTTTTAGGAATGTACTTTGGGGAGTGGGTGGAAGTAAAAGGTCTTTGGAACAGAATGGGCTTCTTTTTCCTCCATGCCAGCTTCTTGTATCAGCTGAGTGGCAGTGCTGTCTGCTGATTCCAGGGCCTTGTCTCCCCAGGCAAGATGGGGAAGAACAGCTCATGAGAGCCAAATGCAGTTTTCCCACTCCTCATGCTTCTTCTCAGTATCATCCTAGCAATGTGTGCACTTAACACTACTCAGCTGCCAGAAGGAGTAGAAATTGAATAAAGGAAAAGTTCATTTAGCTCTGGAGTTCTCCCTCTCTCTCCATTGTAGAAGAAATTCCCTAATGCCAGCTGGGTAGTTGTACCGAATAGTTGATCCTATCCTGTCTGCCTCACAGAAAGGAAAAAGAGAACTCCTCAAGCAGCCTCCCATATCATGTTAGTGGGATCATGGAAACTATTGTTCCTGCTGTCCTCTCCTCACCTTGTCTTCTCCCCTAAAGACACTGATGCCAGACACAACAGAGCAGGGAGTGTTCAGTAGACTAGCTGTACCAGAAGGCTGAGCTTAAGCCCTAGCTTAAAATGTGGTGCAAACTTCATTGGCCAGGAGTCACACAGAATACTAAAATCACCTTCACATCCATCATCTGGAGCCATTCTCTGGGTAGCTAATTAAAAATCCATTTCCTAGACTCTGAGGGATATCAACCTGTTTGATTCTCAGAGGTGAAAATATGACAAGTTAAATAAACAGTAGATAAATAATCAGGTCACAATTCTTTATACAATATTCTCCCTGCCATGGAAAAAGTATGCAATTCATATTTGTCAAGAGCCTGGAAACTGTGGAACAAAGACCTGAAACTGAAATACCTCCTTTCAGACATTGTTCTTACTATACAAAGTAAGTCTGAAGCAGAGGAAGCCTCACTGGAGGAGTCTCAGTCTGCTATTGTGCTGCAAAATGATTAAGTCAAAGTATTCCTCCTCTACTTTGTACATGATTTACCCATTGGCTGTATGATTTCTAGTTAGGTTATTTTTTTGTCTTGATTTGTATATCTTCCAGAAGCAAGTGACAGCTAAATTTTCATAATGTTACCTTAAGTAATCTCTGTTCATTAAAACCATTTTTCTTTAATATTTTTCTAGCTTTTAATGCCCTGGCTTTTCTCCCCTTTTCAAAATTTCTCCTATTCTTGTAGGGCTCAGTTTTTCCTTACCTGTCTTGAAATGATTCTTAAATGCAAAATTTGAGCTTTAAGACATTCCCAAACCTACAATCAAGGGGAGATGAGAAAACCTCTTTTCAGGTACAGTAGATGTTTTCTCCTTCTCGTTCATATAGAGGAAGAAGCAGATTACATGGACCTGCCAATTTTAAGAGGTGGGAGATGGGGCAGCACATGTAGAAGGGGGAATACTGAGGATATGTCTACATTAGCAAGTAGTGTGGACCAAGAGGAATGGACATATAGAGTGAAAGGGTTAGAGCTAAGAACCCAATATCCATGTTGTACACATTTCAGGGTTTACAGCTCATGACGTAAGCAGGACAACATAGCTTTGATGTTTCTGTATCCATTTCTGCAGTCTTCTTCATTCCACTCATTGTTTTTGAGGTATAACTGCTAGAAGGACCTGCCTAGGCGTGCTGTGCAAAAGATGCTGAGGGCAGCTTCTTCATTATCAGATAGGGTGTGTCCACCACCCTTTTTGCAGAGTCGCATGCTTATAATAACTTCATCAGTCTGAAATTTAGGAATAAAAAGACCCTTCATTTTGTTGCTCTGAGCAGAAGTTTTGGGAGGACCAAAAACTGATGAACAGGGTGGGTTTGCTGTTCAGTTTCTATGTCTAAAATAATGTAAGAATGAGTAAGACCTAATGAGATAGACCTGCGGACATCTTCTATTTATAATGCAGACATTTGGACGATCTCCAAAAAACATCACTTCAACAACTGGAGTCCATACATTTTAAACTGTAAGGAAATTTAAAAATACATCAAATATTTTCTGTTATTTTTACTAGCTGTAGTAAACATTTACAAGTCTCTGCTTTATGACATGTTATTAGCGCTTTCACAGCATAATTTCTTAATCACCACCTGTTTGGAGAGGTTCTGACACTTGTTTTTGATATGCCTCAGGAACAATAAGAAATATGCAGAACAATAAGAAAATGGCACAATAATCAACATAATACAAAAAGTAACCTATGCCTTTGCAACATTTGACATGTATTATGCTTTTATGAGTGATACCAGATCTCCTACAGTATCACCTTGAATGGAAGAAAGGAAGCAAGAAGATGATCAATCAAGGTTTGATTCAGAAAGTCATGTGTTATGCAGATTTTTTCAGTCTAAGAGCAGTCATGAAATTGAGCATGGAGCAGCAAAAACGAAAGTTGTTATATACACTACAAATTTCCAGAAACTATTTGACAACATAATGATGAATCATTCTGGAACATATCTAAATATTCAATATGTCAAAAAAAAAAATTAATGAGTCTTCATAGACTCAGCCTAAGGTGGAATCAAAGTGAGCACATGTTAAAAAGTTTAACAGAGACTGTGTTGAATAAGAAAGCGTTCTTTCACATTTTCTGTTGATATTGTTGTTCATTCATTATGAAAAAAAGATATGTCTTGCTGTAACATGTGCATTGCCTAGTTCAACAACAGTACATTAGGAGAGTTGGATTTTGCTGACAACGTTTTTTTTTCTAGGGGATAGCTCAATTAGCATCCATGCAAAGATGGAAGGACTACTCAGCATCAAAAAGATTGGGTTAAAAAACAATTATGAAAAACACCTAGAAAGAATTTCAGCAGTTCCAAATCAAGTATTATCTTAAAAGGCAGAGGAACAAAAGAAGTAATTCAGTTTGCATATCTGCTCTGGGCAGCAACCCAAGAATATGAGCATGGTTGTACTGGGTCTGTGTAGCCCAGTATCCTGTTTCAGATGGTTGCCAAGCGGGGGTGGAGGTACTAGGCTCAAAGCTATGAGTTTTTCTGCAGCAGATTTTCTGACTGTCTTGCAGAGACTTGGGTTCGTGTCCTACCCTTGACATCAGAATTTAACAGATATAACCCCTCCTACTGGTGGCAATTCTTCAGGTATGCACCAAATGCAGTGATCAAAAGCAGATGTCTGGGAGAGAGTACAAAAATGCAACAAACATATAATGATACTTTTTCAAATACTCTCCCAGCAGCCAGCAATTTGAGGAAGCATCTGGGAGACAACATGACTGGGGAGGCTCTCACATTCCCCTTGTAAAAGCAGCATGGCTAGGGGCCCATCTCATGTGCCTGTACACAAGTGCATACATCCTGGAAGTAAACAAGAAGAGTTAGAAGTCCATGCAGTTGTAGACCTGTGACCTCATTGGAATTACAGAGACATGGTGGTCCAGCTCACATGACGGGAGTGCTGCAACGAATGGATGCAGACTTTTCGAGAAAGACAGGCTGAGAAGGCAAGGAGGAGGGTTTGCATTCTATGCAAAGGAGTGGCTAGAGAGCATGGAGCTTTGCCTTGGAATAGGTGAAGTGGCGCCATCTGAGACCTTATGCCTAAGAGCCAGAGGATAGACTGACACAGGTGATATTGTGGTAAGCATGTGCTACAGACTGCCTGATCAAGAAGAAATAGAAGAAGCTTTCTTTGGACAGCCAGCAGCCTTGCGATTGCACATCCAGGTACTCATCGGTGCTCAACCACCCTAATATCTGCTGCAAGGACAACGGGGTGGGGACAAGCAACCCAGGTGGTTTCTGGAATATGTCAATGAAAATTTCTTGACACAGATTGTAAGGAAGCTGCTTAGAGAAGATGGTTGACTAGACCTCATACTCACTAGCAAGTCATCAATGTAAATGTCAAGGGCAGTCTTAGCTGCAGTGACCATGAGATCATTGAGTTAAAAATCCTAAGACAAAATAGACAAACAGTAGGATCACAACCCTGGACTTCAGAAGGGCAAGTTTGGGGTTATTGAAGGATTTGCTCAGTAGAATCCCACTGGTGATTGCCCTAGAGGCCAAAGGGGCCCAAGACAACTGGTGGATTTTTTTGGACAACTTCCTCAAAGCACAAGAAAGTTCCATTCCAATAAGCAGACCAAGTGTGGCAGAAGGGTGATTGGAGAACTCCTAAGTAAGCTCAAATGAAAAAAAAAAAAAAAAAAAAAAGAACAAAGGAGGAAAGCTACCCAGGAGGACATATAGAGTCATTTCTTGAGTGCAGAATAAAGACCTGGGAAAACTAAAGCTCAGCTGGAGTTGAAACTAGTGAGGGATGTGAAGGGCAAGAAGAATTACATTAGCAGCAAAAAGGAAAGCTGAAGAAATCGTGGGCCTGGTGCTCAGTGGGGGAGGGTACCTAGTGACAAAGGATATGGAAGAGGATGTGGAAGAGAAAAAACTCAGGGTTTTTGTCTTTGTTTCCACTGGCTATGTCTGTTCTCTGGCTGCCCAATTCCCACTACCTACTAACAGAGCCAGTGAAAATGCAGAGGAAGTTACAATTAGGGAGCTCTTAAGTCAGCTGAGATATACGAGTCCATGGGACCAGATTAGATGCATCTAAGAGTACTGAAAAAAGGCAAACATCTTACTCATCTTTAAGAAGGGTAAGAGGTACAGGGAAGTACAGATTGGTCAGTCCAATCCCTGGGAAGGTCAAGGAGCAAATCCTCTTGAGAGCTATTTCCAGCCACAGAAAGAAGATGGTGACTGCGAACAGCCAGAATGTGTTTACCAAGGGCAGATCATGTCTAACCAACTGATTTTCTGTGATGAGATGGCTAGCTGTGTGTATAATGTAACAGCAGTAAATGTTGCACACCTTGACTTTACCATGCATTTGACACAGTCTACCATAGTATCCTTATAGGCAAATGGGTAAGATAATTGCATGACAGAGTGGGTAGAAAATTGGGTGGGCCATGTGACTTGAAGAGCAATGATCAGCAGTAACTCCAACAGGCAGCCATTTACTAGTGATTATCCCCCAGAGGTCAACACTGGTGGCAATACCACTCAACATGATTGTTAGCAATCTGGATGATGGGATAGAGTGCACTCAGCAAGTTTGCAGGTGATAACAGAATGGGGGGTAGTGAATAAGATACCTGCGTCCTGTGTATTTTTGTTGCTGGTAAGCTAGAAAAATGGGTTGTGAGGAACCTCATGAAGTTCAATGAAGGCAAATGCAAAGTCCTGCACCAACAATTGAATAACACCTTGCAGCTGTACAGGCTGGGGGGCCAACTGGTGAGAAAGCTGTTGACACAGCCAGCAAGGACCAGCTGCTTCCTAAAGGATGGAGTGACGAGGCAGAGAACACAACCAGGAGGGTAGAGGCCTCCACAGCCAGGACTCTGTTCCACAGTCCTTGAGCAAGGCAAGAGGGCAGGCACAGGGATGGCATCTGGATTTTGCCAAGAGTCCAGATAATCAGGCCAGTTTGTGGTGATAGGCCAGGTCTGAGGATAAGCTGGAAAGTCAGTCTGCAGGTCAGGGACAAGATAACAAGGTCCTTTGGCCAGGCACAGACATAGTTGTGATACAGGTGGAGACCAGCTTACCTACAAAATAGCTCAGGCAGGGACTCTCACCTTGGAAGCGCACAGTGGAAGGACAAGAGGCAAGAGACATGGCATGAAACTTGGGAGATTCTCACTCAATAGAAGAAAAGAATTTTTACTATGAGGGTGGACAGACACTGGAGCAGATGCCCAGAGAGGCTGTGGAATCTTCACCTTGGAGGTATGTGGGACCCAGCCAAACATGGTCCTGGGAAAGGCGCTTCACCTGGTCCTGCTTTGAGCACAGGGTTGGACTAGAAGGTGTTCCCTTCCAACTTATGTGACTCTGTGATTCTAATTTGCAGCTTAGGGACACCCTGAGCCCAAGGTACTTTCTTATGTAAATTGTAATCCTCACTGTTTCACAGCTCTGTAGCTTAACTACATACTTTGTGAAATACCACTTCCTATTTCTTGGTTTGAGTCGGCCACCCTCATTTACTGCCCTCCAATTTTTTTACCAGAAGAGACTATGAATGATTAATAGTTTCTTACCTTCTCCATGCCACTCAGGATTTTATAGGACTGAATTTACTCCTTAAACATCTTTTTCAGGATGAAGAGTGCTAACCTATCTATTTGCTGCTTGTATAGAAGCTGTTCATATGTTCTTTTAGCTCTTATCTAAACCTTTTCCAGTTTTACATTTCCCTTTCTGGTATGTGCTATTGGTTGAAGGGGTTGGCATGTCCTCACACAATAACCAAGATACAAGTTCAACATGGAGGTTTATGATGTTTTTTGTTGTATTCTCTAGTACTTCCCTAATAATTCCTAATATTTGATTTACTTTTTTTGACTTACTAAATGTTGAGCTAACATATCCATACAAGCCAAGAAAAAAATCAAAAGGACTCAATCGTAATTTTTCAAATGTTATCATCTGTACTGACAAGCTTAAACAAGATTTGGATATCAAGCATCTAGAGCTTAAGGAACTATCTATCAGTTTCCAGTTGAAAACTTATTCCTTAAGCCCCTTCATATCCAAATACCTGAATAAAGTACTAGCTATTATATTCCAACATTCATCAGAATGTCTAGCACACCCGTTTTTCAGAAGTTATCCAGAAAAGAAAATAGAAGTTTTGGGGGCACATGTTAAGAATGAGACCAAAGCATGTGCTGTAGTATAGCTTTCACTGGAAAGCTGGAGGCAGCTGGAGGAAAAATCCAGCAAATATCACTCAGTGAGGGAAATTTTGGGGACTAATCGATGCCTAGTACATATGAAGATCAATCTGGAATACCTGATGGTGGTTTTGTGAACATTTAGTGATTCCTACTTTTGCAGGAAGTATTCAAAATTCACCTGGTGACACAGAAGTATTACTGTGATAGGAAGGTAACATAAATAGCAGTCAATGAAACTACCCTTGTTTAAGTTTTCTTATGAACAGGTCCTATACCAATCTCTTTGTTTTATAATCTAAAACTCCATTCTTACAGATGGTCGTTCAGGTAATCTGCTGTATGTGTATATGTTAAGTTCCAACTGCATCAAGGAAGTGTAACAAATGGAACAGAGATGTGGTTCAAGGTATAGCAATGTCACCTGGTTACTCTGCTCAAACATTTAGAGAACTTGGTAACTCAGTAACAGCTGTGGTTTTCTTGTTTGTTTGCTTTTTTTTTTTTTTTAATGACTTAATACTTGCAGTTTTCATGGAAACAAATATTAAAATAGGGATTTGGGTGAGCAGAGTCAGCCACTGTGGCTTCTCCAGCTGTAAAAAATTGTTCATGGCTGACAATTAATGGGTTAGATGCCCTCTCTCGATTTGCTATTGGCTAACAATCAGTTAAAGAAGAATTGTAAACATGATTGACTGCTTATTTTTATAAAAACAAATGAGAGCTAACAGGAAAAATATTGTCTGCCTATACAGACATACATCTGTATTTAAGACAGCTACCTGCTGTCCTTCAAAAAAAAAAAAAAAAAAAAAAAAAAAAGATCTGATTACTTATTTTAACATAACAACACATCATGCACTTTGTTTTTGCCTTTGTAGTGGCCAGGCAGTGCCCAGTTTCCCAACATGATTGCAGGTACATTCCATATAGTGTTCCCTCCTGCTGTGCTATTCTGTTCCTTTAGGAGGAAGTAGCAGTAGAATTTGCAAAAAGGCAGAGAAAAAAAAAAAAAAAAACATTAGAAAACGAACCTCTTCACATTCCAATGAAGCCAGCAGGAGTACCATGTGAAGGTATCTGCAGTTTCACACCCACAACCCAAAGGAGATCAAGTGTTTGACCTATGAGTTGTCACAAGGTACTCTAAAATCTTGTGGTCCATAGGCAAATCAATGGAAATAAGATTGTCAGAAGAGTCTGGTCTAACGATTTAAAAAAGTTGTTACATTTACTAACACAAAATGAACACAACTTATAGAATGTATGTCTTGCTTTTCAAAAATAACTTTTTTAGGGGTTACAAACTATGGTGACAAAGATAATGTCATGACACCATATATTGAGATATCTACCGTGAATTTAACTTAGTCTTGCATGGTACTCTCTTTAAAGTAATTTGTGCTCAAAACAAAAAAACAAAGAAGCTTACATTAAGTGATTAAAAACACGATGAGTGATACGTAGTCATAAATGGTGAACTGTCACCCTAGTGTGGAAGTTACTTGTGTATTCGTCAAACAGTTACACTGAGCCTCATGATAGTCAATATTTGTGATAATGATCTGAAGAAAATACAAAATCTTTCTCGTAAGTGTTGCAGAAGACATGAGCTGCTGCAGCATGCCAACTCCTTGGCCAGATTCATTATCTGCTTCCTCTGTTCATGCTGCATGGTATCTTCAGTGGAAAGCTCTGTGAACAGTGACTTCCTGTAATACAAATTTATTTTCTCCCTTTCAATTTTGCTGTCTTCAAATGAAACAACTGTACTTCTTCAGACTGACAGACTTCCACTCCCATACTCTAGCTGCTTTCTTTTTATCTGCAGCTTACTTCTTACGCCTTCCTTCAGTACTGTTTTCACTCTTATCTTTGTGACGGAAACCACTGATTTAATCCAAGAGAAAAATGACAAACTCTGATGTATTCTTTCCCACATTTTGGCTAGCCTGTCCTTCCTGTACTTCAACCACATCTTCATGCTAAGATTTCTAGTCTGATGACCTTCTCTGACCCATTAGTGACTCCCTTGCAGATCAGGAGGCGTTCTTATCCATTCATATTACCTCCCTGCTTTTCTCATCACTTCTCCATTTTCTTGACCTTTTCTTTCATAATAAAATTGTTTTACTTTCTCCCACGTTAAAAAAAATCCGGTCTTTTCCCCTTCTTTCCACTCTGTGAGTTCACACCATCTGCAATTGCTGCCAGGAATCTCATTCCCTGATTCTATCTTTCTTTCGGTTCAGCTGACCTTTCAGAACCTTTTAGTTCACCTTTTCATTCCATCAGTTCCAGTCAGTATTACTATATTGACCTACATGTGCTTAAGGCTCAAAATCAGTGCCCCCTCCTTGCTATCTTCACTCGTCTCTTCCTGCTAACACAATAGCCATACTCTTCTGTTGAATTGTCTTGCTTCTTCAGCTTCAGTGACTTCAACAACTTTGTCCTTTCTGAGTTCTCTTACTAATCACTCCGTTACTATGTACTTTCAAGGATCCTCTGCCTTCGTAAATGGCTGCATGGAGTTCTGACTTGGGCTCCTTTCTCTTTTTTCTGTCTGCCCGTGTCTCAGTAATCTCATCCACAAGATAAAGTTTAACTACCATCACCATGTGAGATACAAATTAGTACATCTACTTCATCCATAAAATCTTGGCTTGTCTCTCAATTTCAGCATCTTCTGATAGCTATCAGCTCAAATGCAGTATGACTAAAGCACGTCACCTGCTTCTGTCTTCCCTAGGCAGTCCTTACAACTTCCCTCTTTTAGAACTGCTGTGAATAATGTGATTGTCAGGCAGGCAGGTGATGCAGACAGCTTTTTAGGTCCAAAATCAGATTAAGTTTCCATTTTACATATTATTTCTGGAGTTTATAGATAGACACAAAATTATAACTCTTTTACAAATTTTCATAACCTTTATGTTCAAACACTACAACTTTTTTCTTCCTCTCTTAACAGAAACAATATTCAGACCATCACTGCAAAGACTATTTTTTTAGAATTCTTTTCTTTTTGACTCTCACCACGGGTTCCTTCTTTGCTATCACTCCAAGAATAAACTCCTTTTTTTTAAAGAAGACCTTGCAGGCATATTCCCACTTTTCAAGACATTTTCATTCATTCTCAGTAAGTCAGCTCCTGTCTACAACTGAACAATTATTTCAACTTTTTCTTCCATATCTGGTAAATAAAATTACCTACATGAGTTTTTTTGAGTTTTCTTGTATTGAATCATAGGTTTGAAAGGATTTCCCTGCAAATGATCACCACACCAGTCCTAGCGGGTGAGGGGTCCTTGGTGGTACTGCAGAGGAAATAGTAATGGTTAATATGTAAAACATGAATTTTTAACCTGCAAAGTCAAGATCAGATATCTAGCATCACTGAATCACAGAACACATACGCTGGGATGGACCACCAGTTGTCTCTAGCCCAGCCCTGTGCTCAAAGCAGGACCAGGTGAAGCGCCTTTCCCAGGACCATGTTTGGCTGGGTCCCACATATCTCCAAGGTGGAGATTCCACAGCCTCTCTGGGCATCTGCTCCAGTGTCTGTCCACCCTCATAGTAAAAATTCTTTTCCTCTGTCGAGTGAGAATTTCCCAAGTTTCATGCCATGTCTCTTGCCTCTTGTCCTTCCACTGTGCACCTCCAAGAAGAGTGTAGTGTCACCTTCTGTACAACCTCCAATCAGGTAATTGTAAACAACAATAAACTGTTCAATCTTCTCTTCTTAGAAACAAATCTGTAGGCTGAATGGGTAAAATGGAAGACTGTTTTCTGGAATGAATGACTAGGAAGAGGACTTAGGAGTCATAACAACTAAATAAATATAAGGTTCCCATGTGATGTTTCAGGTAGGCAGGCAGATACCATTCTTTGATGCGGAAGAAAGTGAGCATCAAAGTCAGATGAAAGGCCATGATGAAATCTAGTGTTTGAAGTTGATACCAGATACATTCAGGTTGGAAAGAATGTCCTTTTTTATTATTATTTTTAACTGACTGGAAATTGACAGCAAATTAGAAGGACATGTTTCATTCTTTGTCATTTGTGGCGTGAGTCAAAGTTAGATGTCTTTCTACATGATGTCACAAAGAGATGTTAAGGTGTTGGTGATATTACAGAATGATATCGTTTGTTTTGTGTTACGCAGAATCAAAGATTAGGTCATTGGAATGCTCCTGTATTCCTTATAACATTTGCCATATAATATTTGGAAGAAAGAAGGAGGGGACTTTGAAGCTAACAGATTTTCAGAAGTGTACAATGAAGCAGACGATTCCCTACTATTCCTGTTCCAGGCATCTGGTTTTACAATAGTGAAATTATTCAGTCCATATTATACATAATATGTAACTTCAGGTAACTTCTTCATTAGCTTCCATTCTGGTCAATGTTGTTTGTATAAAACTAATTTTAATAACCCAGGGATTAGTTCTGATGATTTCATACATACTGTCCAGATTTTAACATAATGTAGGAAAAATTGCAAAGATGGACTAAATATACTCCAAGTTACTCCTTTCCTATTAGTAAGTACTTGTAGTTTTAGTGACATTTCAGAGAAGTTCCCTGATTGGATTTGCTATCAATGTGAATTATTTTGAGTATATTTTAAAATAATTGCAACTAATTTCTTTATTGCCTATCTTTCTTGGTATGCTGTCTCTCACCGATGCTTCACAGATACCTCAGTGTCACCAAAATGGATCTAATTAATCCTCTTTGCAACTTCTTTGGCATGGTAAATTTAAGGTAAATAAATAAAAAAGATGCAGGGTAGAGTACTGTTGTCTGCCTTAACTGACCAATGCTTCCATGTCTGCCTGTGTAAACACAACAAATTCTGTTTACTTTCATACTACTCTCTGTTTCATGAGTCACTACTGTTGTCCAGCCTGTGATAGGCTGCTGCTTCATCAGTAACTGACAGACTTTTTGAGGCATATGGAGAAGCACAGAGAGAATATGAAAGATATATAGAATACAAGCATGTACTCAGAAACTGGATAGAGCAAACAATTTGGTAGATGTTTTTCTGTTCATAAATCTTACCTTTCTACATGTCATCATCCCATCAAAATATTCTGACACAGGTTCTGTGCTCCAGCAAGTCCCCCCTTTAGCACTGAGTGATTGATTTAGCTTTTCAGGGGCTAACAAGACTTAATGTTTCTCCTATTGCCTTAGCGTGTGCCAGCTTCTCTCAATATCCCACCTTTAATAATGAAACCCTAATTCTTCAGCAAGGTTTATGATCAATCTCACTTAATTCTACAATAACAGCTTTTATGTCTGAGCTAGTCATATTGCACTCACTCTAGTCAAAAAAAGAGAGGAAGAATTTATAGGGAATAATTCATCTGACCTATTTTAGATACCTACCTTATGCTTAAGTAAATCATGTCTAGGAGTGTTATTTTCACTCCCATTTAATATAAAAGAAGTCTAGACACAAAGCTCAAAGATGGACACAGTTGACATCTACTTCCAGTCAATCAAATCCTAATTCTGGTTCCACTTGTATTTTTACAGAAACATCAGTGATAAAACTTGAATCTCTCACTCTAACATATTAGGTCCAAGCACAGTTTAGTGGTACAAGGGACACTTTATATGTTACTATTCTACAATGTTTTTAACTTATCAATACATGGAATAATAACGCATCCCTGGCCGACCAAAGTTTAGACATCTGTGTCACCATATTTTGAGATGAGTGGATCATCTGTGTTTGATAGTTTTCAGATATACAGAAGAGTTTAAAAATGTAGATACTTAGGTTAACATTCACAGAGATTTGAAATGGTCTGTTCCATATATTGCGCACATGCATGTTCTTTAGTTGCAGCTCTTGAAGGCAAAACTGGAATCATCACCATCATTTGATATCCTTACAAAAACTCTTTTTAAAGAATTCAAAATTAACTGAAGGGGATTGAGAATATTACAGACTAAAACAAACAGGATAAGGACTTTTGTTATTTGTCTTACAAAACACATCTGTGAAAGCAGCAAGGTTTCTGGCTATGGATACTTCTATGCTATTTTTAATTTTAAAAATTACAAACATGAACACAACTGGAATAATATGCCAGTGTGATACCCACAAAAGGATTAGTAGACATAGTGTTAGGAAGCAATAGATTGCTGTCTTTCTGATCCCTGTAAGGGTGGGATTCATCTCACTAATATTAATCATATAAAAGCCAGACTCTACCTAAGTGAGTTGTCAAGGCTCCCTCTATAGTCAACAGAGAGAGACTGGCGCTTCCCAAGAATAATTAATCAAAATGTACAATAAATGTCTGAGAGCATTGATTCATCTCTTGCTGAAGTTCCTAGACCTATCCCTTGATTGTAAGGAAGACCTATATGACTAGCTCAGAGTTAATAACTAACTTTTAGATGACTAAAATGAGATGAAATTAAGTCAGATCAAATTTTATCTTACTCATATAGTAATTGTTACTTGTAATGGCTACCAGGCCTTGGCCAAGGATAAAAAAGATTAAAACATTTTGGTAGTATTTCAGAGATCAAATTACAATGCCTATCTGGATTTTAGGGAAATTGTCATAGACTTATCCTTTCACTGCACTTAGTGTAGGAAATGTAAATAAAATTTAACCAAGATACCTGAAAAGTGTCTTGAATTAATTTCTATGAGGCAGGAAATTGAAACTATAATATTTTTTTCATGAATCTCGAATCCTATTTTCAGAAGAAAAAAAATAGGAGTTTTTGAAGCATTTTGTGTTATCTTTAGCTAAAGATCCTTTATCTAAAATACTAGGGAATTATAAAAGAATAGCTTGTGATTGTTGTAGTGCATCTTTAATAAGTAACTTTCTCTTGGCTTGTTAGTTAGAGCTTTCTCAAAGGAGTCTTGCTCCATAAGCATGCCAATTCAGTTGCAACATAGTATTAAAAGGTATTAAATGTCTGATAAGAAAGGTTCCTCAGAACACACCTACCTTTGATCCAGTGCACTGTTACAACACTGATTTAATAGTCAGATCAGGAGAATGGAAGAACTATTTGCAGCTCTGACGTTGGCTTTCTGTGACTTTGCATAAGTCACAATTCTGCAAAGTCAGAGAAAATGACTAAGCCAGGTGGGGGGGGGGGAGGAGGAGTTTAGCTCTCAGGAAAAATACGTTCTCCCTAATTAATGATTGAAATAGTACAAACACATTTTATCTACCAGCACTGCTGAAATGGCACACCCCTGACCCATTAGCTTCTTTTACAACTGTATTTCAGTTCATCTCCATAATTATTTGTGATGTCAGTGCTTGAGATTTTATAACTGGCATTAGGAATCAACATGTTCCAGTGGATGGATCAGAATTCTCCAAAGGATGTACAGAGAATTTTATTATGTGTAGGATAATTACATACTTGCTAACTGAAAAATAATTTGTTTCAACAATGAGCTTTGCTGCTGACTACAAGGTTGATTCTCTAGGGAAGATTCTTACACCTGCACAAAATCCCCATGAAGTTAATGGGGCTTCATGTGTTACCAAGAATCGACCTACCAGATGAGCTTGCAAAATTAGAGCTTTAAAGCAGTAATTGTTAAAGCTCAATGACCTCAAGCAGACTGCCTAGCAAGTAGATCATAAGAAACAGGCTCTGTTTAATCAATGAAGTCTACTGACTGCCAAGTTGTCACCCTGCTTCTCTCCTTTTCTCCAGTAGTCAATAGAATACTGACCACTACCAAAAATATCCTCCCAATTAATTTCTAGACTCAGTCCTTACCAGACAGGTTAGGAACTCCTAACCGGTATGTGTCCAAGAACCGTGTGGACTAATACATATTCCAAGCTGCAAAGACTCACAGTCTGTTAGCTATACATTTAAAGACAGAGGCATTTCACTACTTGTGCTATGGAAGTCTGTTGTAGGGAGGTGTGACAGACTGCAAAGGTGCTGCTGCTAGTCAGGGATGTTCTCGAGACATGAGATAGCATCACTGGAATAGGCTGAGAAACTGAAGGAAGGCCATTCACATGGCTGCTGAAGTCTGCTAAGACTGAGCATCCATCTGAAGACAGGTGATTTTCTTCATAACTGAAAGATACTTAGTATCGGGAGAATATTGGAATAAAATGGTGCTGCACTTACAGACCTGAGTTTGTATCTGATTGTTGTATCCCAGACAGTATAGACTATTACATTACTCCCCAGGAAAAAAAGAACATGAGGGATCATCTCAGTGGGGACCATCCTACCAGACAACAAGTAGAAACTTCTCCCTACCCCTATTTTCATGTCATATCACGTTATAGAGCATATCTGTACAATATACTTGCTGTCAGGCAGATGACACTTGCACTCTGTGGAACTACAGATAGTCTTTGGCTCCTTGTTTCTGGAAAGAGTGGCTATGGGATCAAGGAAATGCTTTAATTTCATGCTGAGAATATGTGAGTTCTCAGCTCCAAAACAGGAGGGCTGAGGTCCCATTGTGGATAAGACTGAGCACATAAATGAGCGGTTGAAATGGCATGAGATTCAAATGATGCTCATTTTCAAAATGCATCAAATTATAGCTATACAAATTACATACTTACCTATTGTTATTGTCTCTAATGAGCATACATAACAAAGCTGGATTGTGGTGATTACCTGTATCTGTTACATTCTCTGTTGCAGTACTACAGTTATAACTTACTAGACATACAGCCAAAGTTTATGTTAAAAAATGGAGATTGTTTGAACAAGACACTCTAAAAACACCATTCCTCTAAAAAAATTATGTGACATCAAAATGCCATAGTTATTTTAATATTTTTGTACATCTTGGTCCAGATTTTAATGCTGAGCCTCCTTAGAATAATCATATGTTTCAAATCCAACCACAGGACTCCAAATTGAATAGGAAAAGCAGAGGGGAGTCAAGTCCATGTGATGACCCAAATAAAATTATTTGTAAATGCACAACAGGAGCGGAGTCCACTTACAAGCCAAAGTGTTTGCAGATCGGCTTATACTGGAATAAATATCTGGTTTACTGTAACATGCTAAAGCCATCAAACCCAAATAGCACTTGGATAGTGCAAATTTGAGTCTAGCCATTTTTAAGAATTTTTTATGTGTGTTGTTTGCTTTCTACAGGAGCTCCTCCAGGAACATTTGCCCTGAAAGCAATGATTCAGGTTTAAGAGCCAATATTGCAAAATGCTTTACAATCAGTATGCATACCCAGATTATTCTAAAAATTGATGTAGGGAAGGGAAGAATTAAAAGTACAAGCTTAAGATAATTTGCTTCACTTGCCTTTCTGCTTAAATGAACTTATTTTTGTAATTAAGATGCTTGATTTACATACCTAAGTGCATTGTCTTGAAAACAGTGTGCAATAGTAGGGACTGAAGCAGAATTAGCTGTAGAAACTTTGAACATTTGATTATGGCACTTCCAATATGTAATGCCTACATTACAACTCCTTTCAATTTTGCATGTGTTCTGAAGTCTGTGTACATAACTGAATACTGGTATGTCCAGACAAATAATCATTTTCTTCTGCAGGCAACTTTTGAGACATTTACTCAAGGCATTCCTCAGGTGTAGCTCTCCTCAGAAAATGGCTGATTTTATTATTGAGAGTGCTTTAAATTGCATGTTGATAGTGAAGCTCTTTGGAAAACTGATAGACTTTGAAGGAGGGTAGGTAAACACACACCATGGTGGACAGGTTGTCTCAGCCCCCAAGAACTAATGGTAAAATCTTTATTCACTTCCATTGACTCCTCTCAAAGTATCGCCTATTGGTATGTATGAGCTATTTTGTGTTTACTCCAAAGGGACTGAGGTCCCTTTCTCAGCTGCTGTCCATTTGAAATCAAGTAAAGAGTCTAGGTCTCTCCCATACAGTTCTTTAACTGCAAATGATTAAGAGGTTCGTTACTGTGTTCTTTCCTGTAGTCCGTCTTAGGCTTTAGTATACAAACCTTTCTCATGGAGGCAAAACCAGCTTAAAGTGCTTTTATCCTCCCCTGCCCTGGGCCATTCGTTCCTGCTTTTGCATAGGAGTTAGGTGCCCAGTTCACTTGTGCTAATATGACTTTCTGTGAGACTGTATTATAACCAGGACCAAAAACACGGTCTGAAGTTTAAAAAGAATCTGTAGTATTTTTGCCTAATTCAAGTTTCGCCAATAAACAGAGCTGAAATACGATTGGAGATCTGAGCAGCAGAACTTGAAGTGACGTTGTGCTGGCACATAAGTCTTTAGAACCTTAAGAGTTACACATTTCACCTTTGCTCAGTTAGATGCATGTCTGTAGGCTTCTGCTTTTCTTCTTCATTCCTCAGCTCCATGGTTACTACATTGCAATAAAATAGGTATATACGTTAAACTACATGAATCTTGAATGGCATCATGTAAATAACAGCAGTATACTCTATGTATAAGTAAAAATAATGTTATGGAATCCACTTTTCATTGGGGTAGCTCTCCAGAACCGTTTGGTCAGATGGAAAAGTTGACACATACAAAAAAGCCTATGCAGTCAGGAAGATAAAACTGTCTGATTAGAATGCTTATGTCTCAGATGGCCTTGGTTACCAACCTAACCAATGCACTATCTACCAGGAAGCTAGCTTGTGACATCCCACAAGTAAATCCCAGCTATGCATCCTCATTAACAACACTACTAAAAAGAAGGCAAACTGATCACCACCAAACTTAGCTACTAAAGTGCAGCCTAAACAGTCATTCTCTATATTGTTCCCGAATGTGAGATGTATCTGTACTTAAAGCCTCTGACAAATGATAGTACAAAAAAAGCCCTGAAATTTAGAGATACCAAAAAAATACAGGATTGAATTTTATACTAAGGAAACACTGACGGCAAATAAGTGATTGTTTTCCTACTATGAGTATTTCTATGTGCAGGAAAATGTAATACATAGCAAAACAAGGAGCAGTAGTTTCAGGAGAAGTTGTATTTAGGTTTTCCTTTAACTTTGGGAAAGAATATACCAAGATGCTTCGGAGGGTAAGTCACACAAAGGAGCTGTGAAACAGAAGAAGAGTGTTAGTATAGATAGAGTGTTTATCATATTTAGCTAGCAACTGTCTCTAGGCTTTTACAAAGACTGACATTTGGCCTAATAATTAATGGGTGAATTTTCCAAGGAAGAGTAACAACCTTGCCAAATTTTAAGTTTTTGCTCAAAATGACTGGAGTGTTAGAGCTAGTTAGCTAGTTTTATTCTAACACAGAGGAAAAGAAACTACAAAGATTTTATATTTTGTTTCAGAAGAAATTTCCCCCAGAAGCACAAACTGAAGCAGACCTTTTGGAAAAGGGTAAGTCCAAATTTGAGTCCAGATGGTTTTTAAGTTTTTCAAAGTAACAGACAAGTGAAAAAAATAAATAAATAATGGACCATGTCAAGCAACTACTGAAGCTGCCTATAGCAAAAATGACTTTTTAAAATTTAGTTTGTATAACCTGAGATGTGGGTTAAACTATACAGAAATTAATACTTTCATGAGCAAGGGGAGTACTAAGAAAGCTTACTTCTCGATTGGTTTCAATCTTTTATTCCTAAAAATCTACTCCATAGTAACATGACTTTCCCTCAGCAGTAATATGATGGGATTAGCTACCTTGCTGCTGAATTCCACTACATTTTAGGGAGCTCTGAGAACTCTATCCTTCTGTAAAATTTGTTTGAAATTATTTAACAGGTTTATAGGTCATTAGAGAGACTCTAATAGAAAATATCACATTAGCTATAATTTATCAGGCTACCAAAAGTAAGCACTCTTCTGTTCCCCGAGTAATTTCCTTTTAAGAGTGAGTGTTATGTTACTTGCCTATACAGCTGGTAAACGTAACTAGTTGGTGTAAAAGGTAATTTTCTCCCATGTAGATAAACAGTTAGGATAGTCAAGTAATCTCAAGTCAACAAGATCTGAAGAAGCCAGGATGCTTCTTAAGAAACCATCTCAGATAAAATGCAGTAACTGACAGTCTGTGTATTCTCAGCTCTGCAAATGTAAATAGAATAAGTTAGCATTTAACTCGTTTAAAATAGAAATAAAATTGTTGTGACAAACAGTTATACAATGCTTCCAAAGTAAAATAACCGTTATTAGTGACTAAAGGAATGTCTCCCTCTCACCATTATACTGACAAATTTAGATGAATACGAACCAGCTTTTTTTAAAACCTCATTCGAAAAATATATAATGTATTCCTTTCTCAGTTTTGCTCAGAGGGACCTAAAAAATTGATTACTAGTTGTTAAGTGATGCCTTTTTTTTTAATGCATTTGTTTTAAATTGTTGTGATCCTGTCTAAAATACTAAAATTATTTTGTTTAGAAGCTCGTAATTGTTTAATGATGTGGATGAAGGACTTAAAATTTGGCAGCAAAATAGCGTCTGTGTCAGGGACGAACCTTTTGTAATCTCCCTGATGAACTGCCACAATGATAAGCTTTTCATGAAACCCATTCTTTGCATATGCTCAGCAGTGCTTGGTCATAATTTGACAGCTACAGTCTCTTAAGAGTCTTTCCGCACTGATGTGCTGAGCTGGACAATCCCTGCCACTGCCGCTCCAGGTTGCTGTAGAGCACTGCAGGAGCAGGCAATAGAGCTAAGCCCAGGAAGACCCTTCTTTGTGGTCTCAGTGTTTTTATACTGCCAAGTCAGTATTAGGGAACGAATCTGTATGAAATGTAGAAAGAAAGGGAAAGCAATGTCTGAAATGCAATATGTAGTAAAAGCTTGGACTTGGGGAATTTGGGTAGACTTTGGGGACCAGGGAACAGGTTGTTCTTATTGGCAAATTGAGAAAAGAAAATCAGCTTCAGGAAAGGGATATCTTGGACTAAGATAGCTAGGGAATAGGAAAACTGAAAGAGAACAGAAAGTTGAAGGATACCCTGAGACTAACTACATGAAGAAACTGGAGCAAGAATTCTTGTTTGGAGGATGAAAGGCTGGGAGATAGCAAGGAAGCAGCCAAAAAGCTGGTGGAAGTTGATAGTGGGACTGGAAGAAGAGACTGATTTTGTGTGTGTTTGAAGAGAATTAAACAGAAAAGGGCATGGAGAGCAAGGGCAGCCTGGGAATGGCTAAGCACACTCACCAGGGCAGGAAACTGGTTGTGAGCCACAGCCAAAAACTGATTAGAACGGGAGCAGGGGAGTGGGGAGGCTGAAGCGGCAAGAGGAATCCTGAAACTGAAGACATATATTAGTTGGCAAGAAGTCAATGACAGAGAGACTATTCTAAGACTATAAAGAAAAGAAAGAAGACCTGCAAGACAGATCTGAGTGGATGGGGACAGTAAACAGCCAGCTGTGGTAAACAGAGGAAAATCCTCTGCCTGAGAGAGCATACCTTGGCAGCGCTTAGACCTGAACCCATGTTAACTCTTAACATTCTTCTGCATCAGCAAGTACTTGTGAAAATCACTAACATGCAGGCATCTCAGCATGTGGTTTTACATTTGGCTTAAGTGGATTTAAGACCACACGGCCACTGAAAAGGAAGGACATGGATTCTCTCCTGCCTCTGTTTGCCCTTTTCTTGCTTCAGCACTAAGGATTGTGGAGCCACAATAAGAGTTGATGCAGTTCACAGATCTGACCAGGCACCAGATACTATTTTGCAGAGGTAGTTTTCAGTAAGATCAGTAAGTTGGTCTGATTTATGGTGTTGCTACATGATTACTCATGCTAACAAAAGTTAAGACGGTGGAAGTTGTAGCAGAGACAGATGGGAATGCAGGGAACACCGCCAGTCCCCCAATTTTTTTGACTGTCTGCTCCTAGATCTACTTACACCAACCCTGAAATGATGCCCTCCTTCCCCTCTACTTGTCAACCATATGGAGGTGGATAGCTTACTAGTACTAACTGCTACGCACTAACTGAAATGGCAGCAACCTCCTTTCTGTAACTAAAATTTTAACCCTGATAATTATCGATAATACTGCAATCTGTATGATGCCACACAAACAGATCTTGGAGTTTTGTTTGCTTAATTCTCTAGAAAACTGAAAATGAAAAGATCTGTGTTAAATAAGCATTCTAAGATGAAGAAATGCTATAGTTAACGTTGCCTTTTAGAAAAAAAAAAAAGTGTCATTGTATAACTAAAGACAGTATCATAATGCCTATAAAAGTGTTTAATTAAGGCAACTTAGAGTGCTTGACTTTGCTAACTTTCACAATGTTCTTTTAATGTTTTCTGTGCATGTGTAGTGGTATGCAAGCTGTTTTGAGTCTGCTTAAATATATTAGAAAGTCTAAGAAAAGAGGAGAAAGAGGCATGTGTGTTTTGTATATATAAGCAGGACAACTAAAGGCACCATAGCTGAAAGAGAGTGAAATGAAAGGCACTTACATCATACAGTTTTCCTGCAATAAAACTAAACACGGCAAGGATTCTTGAATATTCCCTTGAGGTTGCTTATTGGCACCTGCAAAGCTAAAAGAACTCTTTGTATTGTATTAATTACAATGTCTCTGTACCACTACGGATAATGCAATAGTACTTTCTTTTTCACTCTGAGGGAGAAGGGGAAAAGTCAGTACTAACCAGCTTATTTAAATAAGTATAATACGAATTACCTGAAATCCCATGTTCATGTAGCTGTGCTTAGAATCTGTTTGAATTGTATAAGCGTTAATACTTTTTTAATAGTTGACTAGAGAAAATGCCTAAGATTTGCAAAAGATGACTCCAAGTAACAATCACTCTGCCTTTATAGGAAGTAGACTTTGCTTTGGTAACTAAAATCAAAATCAACAAACTCAGGGAGGAAACGTATCCTTTGTACAGGCATGTCTACTTGGAGATTTTGTACCTGCATAAAGTGAGTTTGTTTGGAGCAGAGCGGCAGCTGCATTTGCAGAGTTTACTTCTGGGAATTATCTTATCAGTCTGGTGGCATTGGTAGAACATACCTGATTTCACCAAGAGGCCTGATGGGTGATGGCACTACGGTCTTGTTGGTCTCAGTCTGGGTCACAACAGAAAACTGGACCAACCAGTTGCACAAATACGTTTGTCCCAACATGAGTGATTTTCTTTAAGTTGACTGGAACAAACTACAAGAGACTCTCCCTTTGGTACCCTTGATATCACCAAAGCCAAGCAGGTTGATAAATAGGATAATTTCTATTTGAACCTGCAACTTTATGATGGAATGATTTTGAACTGTTTGTATGATTTATTTTTCCCACTCTGCTCCAAATAAAAGATAGTTGTATTCATGTTCTCAAAGGATCTTGCAGATGGTAAGAAGTCATTTGTAGAGATAACTAAGGTTTGGTTTCAATTTCCAGAACCAAAAATCAACTGGATGAGCTGGAGGTAGGAGGCTCTAGGCCTTAGTGATATTTCATTCTGAAGACAGAACAATGGGATTGATTCACTTCGGCCTTTGTTGCTAGCACTGGTTTCCTGCAGAAGAGGCATATCTTAGGAATTGCCAGGATTGTGAGTTAGCTTCTCTTTCCATCAGAGTATTGTGCTAGTGTGCTAATTGAGGAAGATGCTCATTTTGTTGTGGTTTTAAAACCAGTATGATATATATGACATATACAATTTATATGATATATAAGATTTATATGATATAGGTTTAATATGTTTATTTTGTGGCAGAATACACATTACAGGATCACTGCAACTGAATGTGTATCACTCAGAAGAGCACCCTATACATTGTTATTACAGAAACCTACAACAAAAACACAGCCTAAACAATTTTGGGGAAGTTGAAAAGTGCTTGGGCCAGAGTTGGACTTACGTGTATATAAGGAGGAGAGTACTTAACCCCAGTTTGTACAGGCTGTCAGCATTACTTGATGCCCACTGAAATGATAGTGGAAATACCTGTGAATGTTAGTAAGTTTTAGATGATGGTTTCTACCACTAGAGTAGTTGCTCGAAGTGAATAAGTTTCCACTTAATTAGAAAAACAAACAAACAAACAAACTTTGCTTTGACACATTTGAGAGGATTGTTGAGTTCCGAACCAGGAGCACATTCTGTGGGTACTGTTCTTTCCCAGAACCAGTTATCAAAGGCTCCAGGGAAGGTATCAGAAAAAAAATGTACAGACCTTTATTGCCAAGTGTCATTATTTTCTGTGAATGAATTGCATTATCTGGTAAAATAGTTTGAATGTGTCACCAAACAGGTCATGCACACCTGCACTTGTAGATTATGTCTAAAGAGAAAAGAAAGATAAACAGAAAATCTCTAAAGAGTAAATTTGACATTAATCACACGTTGAAAACCAGAAATACCAAGGTTCTTTGGCATAAGTGTACAGCAGCTTTGTAGTGTGGACACTGCTGGGAATCTCGACTACATGTTTCTCAAGTCACCCTATAGATAGCAAAAGTATAAAAAGGCCAGTGTGAAAGGAGTCTTAGTTACAAATGATCTATACCAGGATGGATTTGAAAGGGATTTTCAATGAATTTCAATGAATTCTTCAGTTAGGATTGTAAAAAGAACAGCAGATATGTCCTCTAACCTTTATAACTTGCAGTTATAAAGCTAAATTAAAATATGCTTTCTGAGTAAAAACATCTACTGTGGCAGCAGAAGAGGCTTACATGGCATTGTTGGTGAATCCTGAAGTGTAACTGAGTAGCTCCAGAATTTAGTGGACTACGTTTCTGAGATCAAAACAGTGATCACCTCCTCCTTAAAATGCCACAGCCTAAAGTGAATAGGAAAAAAGTATCTGGAAGTTTATACCCCAAATTGCAGTGGGAAAAAATTAAATTTTGTTCTGTGTAGAATCAAAAAATGGGAATTTCACTTAGGATTGAAAAGACAAAGTGAATTTCATGCTATTTAAAGGAAACTTAACAGACTGTTGCAAAAGCCAGGAACCAGAAATGGTGCCTTAAGTAGCCTTAAGGTCCTTAAGGACCTCGGAGGATGAGGTCCTCAAAATTTAGAAGTGCCTGAAAACTCTATTCACAGTGAGATTTGACTGGGACTTTTGTCAATGAATGGAAGTCAAAGCTCACCAATCTTAGTCTTTTATAAATCTGTACTTACTGCTGTCAACAGGCAGGGAAGCAGTACTTGAAAAACTGTAGGGATCCATTCACTTGATCCTGCAGCATGCAGGAGAAAAGAAATGACAACAAATTTAAACAAAGCCAGAATCAAAATTATAGGATTTGTTTCACAAATGGCAGGAACTCAGGATTAGTACCAAGGAAGACACTGTAAGAAAGAACATTAAAAATAAACACCCCAAGAAATGACAAAAATTATTAAGCAGAGCTGCTGATCTTTCAGATTTTTGCATGTTAGTTGAGTGCTTAGAAATAAATCACATTGTTACTTGATTACCATTAACAATAAACCAAATATTTTAATCTCTTACCAACCTTTATCTTGGTGGACACTTAACAGCCAGAACTAGAAATTCCCCAGAAGAATAGAATTGTTATCCCTCCCTTCAGGAATGGGGTTTGTTTTCTGAAATAATATCCATGTGAAGACTATTTTTGTTTTTATTTCCCAAGAACATTTATAATTGTCTAACAAGATTTAAATAGAAATTGGATTTCTTCAGGAAGCCTGAATCAGCAGAGCATTAGTTTACATGTTGAAGACTATTTATAGTGGAGGGGAAAATCTGTGTTTGTGCATAAGTGCCTTGCTTTAAAGTTTATGTTCTGCTGAAAACAAAATTCTTTTCTTTAAAATACTAAAATATGAAACAAAATTCTTACATTAGGCATTTCTTCAAAACCCAAGGATGTTAGCAGATATGCAAACACTCTTTTAAATATTTTTGTGTCAGGAATATCACAGAGGATGGTTGTTAATCTTCACCTTCTTAAATTCCCTTCATCCCCCGAGATTCCAAATTAGCTGACATGTTTGAAAATTCTCCTCAACCAGCTGGACAGAAAATAAACCCACTTAAAACCAACTTACTTTCTTCACTGCTACATCTTCATCATCAGGAATGTAATTGTCTTTCATGTTACTGAAAATAATACCCATAATGAAAGCTAGCAAAGGCTTCTATGGAACAGAATAAATAAGAATGTGGAAAGAGAACTTTGAAAATATATGTATTTATCTTCAATAACTATTATATTATTTCATCTCTGTTAAGGACATAGTTACAGCTATTCTCCTCTTCAACTTTCTGTAGGTAAACTAGTATTATATTTCCTGATGTCACATTTTCATGATAACACTGAGCACTTATTTTAACAATCCTTAGAATACCAGATAAATCTGAAATTATTGTAACCAATTCTGTTTCATTCATGTGCCTCTGTTTATTTTATTTTTGCCAGATATTGTTTTCTCCTTACACAATGTAATAGGAATGTGGCTGTGACAAATGTGGGTGTGCCTTTGAATAATTTTTCAAGCTGTATTTAGATCTGTCCTTAATATGATGTTTCTGTACTATATACAAGACACTGAACACGTTTGACTTTCAGATCTTGAAGTGCATCTTCACTTCCCAGTTCTGCCAGGTGACAGACACACACATCTAAACACCTGGGTTAACCTTCTGTGGATGAGAGTATCCCCAAAACGTAGTTCCACTTGCATTGATATCCCCACTGGTTTTTAAACTCACTCGTGTAAGTCAGGTTATTTGACCCGAGAGACTCTTTCAGAGTTGATTGTGACTGTTGTTGGAAGTTGCCTGTCCTTGGGGTTGGGGGGAGAGAATTGTGAGAAGCCATTTGACGACTATCAGCATGACTATGTTATTCCTGCCTAACCCTATGAAGTGGATTGGTTCCAGCTGGACCTTAACCAAAAATAAATGAAATATATGCATAGGCTCTTAGGTGTTTCTAAAATCCCCTTTTCTCTCATGCTTTATTCCAACTGCTAAATAAAGGTGCCTTCTTTTAAGGGAGCTGTTTGTCAATATCAAAAGAAAAACAGGTGCCTGAAACCAGTCAGATCTGCAGGATGATAGGCATTAGTACATACAAGATAGTGCTTGCCTCCTAACTAAAAATAAAAGAAGAACAAGATTGTACACAAACACAAGCCCAGGATCAGACAAGTCAGAAGCCAGAGGTGAAATCAGTCCTGTAACATTGAAAATGACACGTCAGGGTTCTGGTAAAAGATAATAGTGATTCCACTGTCTGCTCTTAAACTTACAACTCTGCAAAAAATAAAAATAAAACTCTTTTAAGTTTATTAGTCCTTGAATACAATACATTCTTTGCTCAAGAATGAATACTTTCCTTTAGCAAAATTATGTTTGTTGACATTTAGAAACTGCTTTATAAAACTTTGACCCTTTGAAGTCAATGAGAGTTTTATCACCTGACTTATGGAGTTTGTCCATAAAACATAAAAAAATCAGTTTCCTCTTACTATATGAAACTTACCAGTGATTTTCTTCACTACATTTCAAGTATACTCAAGAACAACCAAAGTAAAGAATAGGATTTAGAGTTAGAGTTATCCTAGAGTAGACTCTGAGCCCTGAACTTCTCCTGTTTCATGCAGAAGCAGGAAAGTTTCTTCAGTGATACCATCTCCAGTTTCCTTTACGTGTTCCACATGACAGATTCTCTAAATACAGACAGGAAGATGAACAGTCACTGTTCTCTGCTCTGGACTTAGATACTTTTAATAGAAATACAACATAATTGTGATACTTTTTGTGATATATTTTTGATGGTTGACAGGTTTTTTTCCTTGCCATTCTCCAGAGCTTTGAGTAAGAGGTGTATTCCCTTGGGAAGTGCTAGTGTTCCTTTGTAGCTGCAGAAAATCCTTTGTTGCACTTTAAAACTGCTTCCATATACAGAAATAATTTTCAGTAGTTCTGGGGTCTTTTATAGGTATTACTCTTAAGTCTTTGTCTTGTCTGAACTTTGAATTAGTTCATTCAAGTTAATTAGAGCAGCCTTTATAGGTACAAATGATAGAGACAACAATTGCAGTACTGCTTTTCAAATTTTCAAAAATATACTTCAAATAGTTCCTCTCTGCTATACATATTATATCGAAAGCACATAACACTATGATGTGATATACAAAGATGTTATCTTCTGCATTCACTTGGGATGACCTGTATAACTAACTCATAACTATGCTATTTGTGAGTAATGGAATCATCCCATATTTATTTTATAAAAATCTTTATATTATGTAGTGTTTATGCATGCCTGTGCTGATCTGAGATTGTATCTTTGGGGAGTGCATTACATGCTATGTTATACCGCTTTTATTATAGTCAATACAGATAGTAATGCCCGCAGTTACTGTTGCTTGACACTTTCTAGTATAAGACACTTTTATGTTGTTATCTTTGCTGAGTTTAAGCCATTTGGATTACAATTTTTCAGGTTGGATACATGCCTCTTGATGAATTCTTTAAAGGAATATTTCACCTAAAAAGATTCAGCTTGGAGGTTTTTTGTTTTGTTTTGTTTTGTTTTTTTCCCCCAGAACAATATTGATGAAAAGTATGTTCTTCTTTGAATAGCTTTGGTATCTTCTCATTATTGGGTTGTGCCAACAATACAGCTTGATAACTGCTTGACTCCTTGAGGAAGTACTCACTGGCGTGTCCTCATATCTCCTTTGCTCACTTGTTTTCCTTACTGCTGCATAGTGATCTAAGGGTAAGGCAATAAAAAGTAGATATAGAGAACAGTTAATGGCAAGACTTCCTTCCAAACTACAGAACTGATCAGTTGTGGAATTTCAGTGAGTCAAGGTGACATAAATACACAAACATGGTTGGCATTTAATTAGTTCTTTGGTTTGATTAGACATGGCTTTGGACCTTTTTCTTTATTTAAAGAAAAAAAAAAAAAAGAATATTACTCTGCAACATAGAAGTTATTAATGCCAAAATAAGATATGCATTGTGCCTGTGTTAATGCTTGACCTTCTAGAGAAAAGTCATTCCCCATTGCACTGCTGTAGAAAGACTGATAGAAATGTATCTATGCTCTGCTAGTGCTGTTTCCTTTTGTGAAGACAATGAACACAGCTCAAGACGATACAGAGGCTTGATGGCAAAACCAAGTGTTTACTAGTGAATTACCCTTGTCTATTGACAGCAAAACTTGAATAATGATACCAAAAGATGCCAAGCTACCAGCTGCTACTAATTAACAGAGAAAATCCAGTAGAATTCAACCTATCCTTATACAGTCAAACTTCTGGAACTAGGCCTTTTGTTCCAGTGCCGCGAATCTAAACAACAAGGCTATCGACTGCATGTGCCAGCCTTTGTTAGTGGGAGCTACCTGAAAAGATGAAAATTGCATGAATATGCAATTTCAGATTCATTAATTCTCAGCTGCAAAACCTCCATCTGTAAATTGACCTAAGAGAAGCAGTCAAGTTGAATTAAGCTTCCATGTTAAAGGATGATATTGTCATAGTCTATCCCTAGGAAATGAAATAAATTTTATTTCCAGTGCAATGCTGAATAAGTCTCAAGAAACCATAGCAATAGTTTTGATCTCTAGTATCACCGTGATTATTGCAAAAAGTCATTAACTCATCTATTCACCACCAGTCAGATCAGTAAACCCTACGGACAGATTCAGCAAAAGGTAAGGAACAAAATGAAAGGCATTCAGACCACTTCCTCTTCTACTTTGTCACAATTTTAGTAAGCTGTATGCTGACAGGACCACACTTCCCCCCAAAAGGAACTGTTCAGGAACCACCTCCAAGAAAATACATTAACTCTCCCACTAAAGATTCCTTACCTTTTACACCCCTTCCTTTACAAAAGACATTGTTTTAGTTCAGACTATGTTGTGTTTGCAGTCAAATTTGCAGTCTAATGCTGAATCAAGTCAGACACTTCGCTTTCCCCTCCCTATGCTGAATGACAGTTTGCACATTTTTTTTGTAAAAGCTGTTTCAAACACCAATCCTAACTGATTAGCATTCTTATATACAAATATAATTCTTATATATTATTATATATGAGTATAATTTTGGTAAGATGTACTGGTAGAACTAGACTACACTACAGTGGACCAGATAAGTGTACGTTATAATGATTACAGAAAGTCTAAATTTAGTCTGCTGTCTAGAAAACCTTGCCCTAGACAGTCAAGGGAAATGAAGTACCAGATATCACAATTCTAGACCTATATTCCCAGTAGTGAGTGGAAGGCAAAAAAACAGACTTAAGCAGATGATCCCATGGCTGTTTGTTTCTTCATCATCTTCTTCAGAGGATATGTTGCATTTCTATGAGCTGGAGGAAAGAAAGGATCATGATCTGTGTCATTCTCTCACCAACCGTAGTTGAGACATCACAACAGTACTTGATATTCTGAGATTACCATACTAAATTACTCTTCTGGTCACAGAAAAATACGGTGTTGAATCTTGAAACTGAAAAAAAAAAAA
>VXAA01002967.1:529454-581419 GCA_013399115.1 Anseranas semipalmata | reverse complement strand
CCTCCTGCGCGCCGCGATGCGAAATATTAAAATTTAAACTCTCCGTGTGCTCCGACGGCGCGGGCACGGCTGCGAGAGGAGCCGGGGGACTGGAAGTTGAGGCTCCGACACGCCGCCCCTCGCTCGCCGCTCCGGAGGCGGACGAAGGGCACGCAGGCAGGAGAGGGAGGTTTTTGGGGTGAGGGTGGGGGTGCGGTGACAGCCTAACTTCGGGTTTCCTGTCCCGTGTGTGGCAATTTCACATCCTTACCCTTAATTGAAAGGCATCATGGTCCTCTTGGATAGAACTTCCTTGTTTTTATTTTCACAAGAAGTCATCCCTGGGAGTGAAAAGCAGCGGTCGTTTTGGAGCCTTTCTTGTCTTTTGGGTAAATGAGGAGTCACCCCCAAACAAAAATGCGTTTATCGCGTGGTTTGTAGGCATCCAGGCAGCGCTCTGTAAAAAATATTTGTATCCAGAGGCTGGAATGCTAAGGTCAAAGGAGACGGAGGGCCTTCAGGACACTTGACAGAAGGCGATGCCTTACCGCGTTGTCAGTGCGCGTGTATCTCCTCTGAGCGGAATTGCACCCGTGCTGCCGTGGGCAAACAGAGCCGTACAAGCCCGTGAAAGGTACCCCGTGTGGGCTTACGTTTTAAGCAAGTTGAAAGCTGAGCGGAGGTGCTGAACTGATAGATGAGAAGACTGAAGGCCTGCGTTCCCACGGCAGATAAATCATGGTTAATTGCTTTGGCAAGTGTCCCCATCCTCATCGCGTGGCTAAAGCCACTCTTGAAGGGATGATCCCTGCAAGTGGGAGAGAAATTTAGGGACCACTCTGCATAGGAAAGAATTGCCCCAGACTTGCTTTGACTTCAGGAAAAGTTCTGTCAGGTTTGAAGAGTTGGGCGAGGAGACTGTGCTCTGGCCAAAATTTGCGCTTTGTGTGTTTCTGGGTTTGTTCGATGACCAACAACGGGACATCGGTTTCTGTAGGCATAAGAATGACCAGAAAAGTTCTATTTGCTGGACGTTGGCCTGACATTAGCAGTGAGCACTGTTTATTAACCTGCTTGGTTGTCTTACACCGCGTTTGAGATGTTGGCTTGTGTGAAAGGCTGAGTAGGCTGTTGACCATGGTCATCCTCGCTAGGCAGGCGAGGTGGTGTCGGTTGTTTGTTGGGCAAAAGCCTGTTTCTCAAAATGCCTGAAGTGATAAACTGCTTTTTTTAAATTTTAAAAATCAGTCACATTCTTTCATCGTGTAAGCGCAAAGTTTATTTGAGGTGCCAAAGTTGTTAATGCTTTTGGACTCAGATGTGGTCAAACTGTCTCTTTTCCTTTTTTTTTTTTTTAAGTTGCTGTTCATTTTTGACAAGTTTTGTCTTTTAATGTGATTTACAGAGCCATGCCTGAAAAATCAGAAATGATAAATAATTTAAATGTAGTGAATACTAATTTGGGAATTACATAACTTCAAGTTGACCTGAAATGTTGAATATTAGATAACTTAAACCCTCTGTGAACTACCACATTGTTGACCGTTTTGTGGATATTTTCTTTGTAATTAATGCAACACAATGTTCTTTGAATCTGTCCAGTGCAATTTGTTATATCTCCATTTTTCCTTCTGAATCTTGATCTTGTGTCTTGAACGAACAAAGTGTATAATCTATTTGAGAATGGTAGGCTAAGTATGAATGCTAACTGCTCCTGCTGATAGGTGCCATGGCTCTTCCAAAATACAAATGAGAAATCCTCTAATAAACAATAAAAATGAAGGTAAGTTCTTTTTTAAAAAAAAAAAAAATCTTTGTGGATTCAGTTGTTTTTTGGGATGATTTTTACTCTGGATATAAGCTCTGGAGAGAGGGAGCCTAACTCTAGGCCAGTGACTGGGAATTCAAAGATAGAAACCTTGAAATATGCTAACAGGCTGAAAGGATGGCTTTGGTGGGCTGGCTGTATCCTTCATGTCATTTGTTCCTCTGCTTTCTCGGGGCTGTGTTAATGATGACCAGCTTTTTCTTGAGGGGGGAGATGATTTGAAGAAAATAGGAGGCATTTATTGAAAAGCATTGAAGAGGCCGTCTTTTCTAGATGGAAAGCAAAACACGTGGTAATCTTGCCAGCCTCAGTGGGTGAGGCAAAGAACATAGTTTTTCTGTTTGTAAGTTTGAGTCTTCAAGTGACAACATGTTAGTGAGGTGGACAGACTCGGAGAAACTGGTGAACAAGACAGGCAAAGGAAAATATAAGCAAAAGTGCCGTCTTCTTTTTTTTTCCCCAGATTTGTTTCAATAGGCTCATTTTGGGGCATCTCTCTTCATCCATGTCTGCTGCCTTCTGTGTTACTGTAGCTTTTGAGAAGTTCTGTGTCGGGGCAAATACTAGGGCTACTTTCTTTTACGTTGTGACAAGTTGGCTTTACTTTACTGACTGTTTCCCCACCCACGGCGAGATTGTTGCTTATTCTCATCATCTCCCCTGGAGTAGGCAGGAGTATGGTACCCACGCCGTGTAGGTGGTTCCTTTGGAGAGCAGCTGGGGTTGCTGCCTCTGCAGTCACATCACTTGACCTCCTCTGGCGGACCCTTGCCATCATGTCTGGGATTAAAGTCAGCCTGAGCTGAGGCTGGCATGACAAACTTGTTTGATGAAATGTGGAAGTGATCCCATAAAGGTACTTCCCAGGACAACTGTGCATCAGCCAGCAGGTCAAAAGTACCAAAAGGCAGAACTAAAGCATGCAGTACTAAAGCTGTGCTGAGTTTGGCAGGGTCTCTATCTTCTGAAATTCAATAACTTCTGTACTAACTGCAGTGGAAATGTACTGAAATTCTCTGCCTGTTGGAGATTTTATCTAATCAAACGACCGAGTGTTTCCATCTTTCCTCCAGGTATAACTGTTACAGTTGATGGTTTACGTGACCCACTGGATCGATCCATTTGAGTAACTGTAGTCAGACCTGGGCTGTGATTGCTGCTCAGATTAAAACATTCCTACTGGGGCTTACCAGGAAGTCAGCAAAGCAATTTGTGTGAACTTCACAAGTACAAGTGTGCACTGGTCTCTTTCCTTCACTATGTATTTCACCTTGGCATTGCTCATAAACCTAGCATTTTAAGGTGACAATCAATTTCCATTAAAATATTAAAGGTCAATAATTAAAGTCCTTTAGTCCAAAATTATATATATGTATTTGTTTATAAAATAGAAAATGTCTTTAAAAAAAAAAAAAAAAACTTCAAGTGTCTTGCGAAATACATATGCTTTTTTTTTTTTTCATCCCAATGTCTAGTGTTCTCAAGGTGATGCTTCACTTCAGATGATGATTTGGTATTTTTGTTTTTATTTTTAGAGCTAAAGCCTTTGACCTTAAATTCTACAGATATAGTGAAATTACAAACTGAAACCAATTTCAGGAGCACCTGACCGAACTTCTGTGGCCTTGCATTAGTCTGTATGTCAAGTCTGATCACCTGATAGATAAGGCCCAAAGACATGTATTCTATGAAAATTTAAACTTTGTGTATGCAACTGTGGTCACTAGTAAAAAAAATGCTTCTGATACCGTGGGCTGTTCTTCAGCTACTGTGCTAATTTCTGAAATGGTAGAATATAGAAAACTGAAGGAGAAATGCCGTCACTTAGTTGAAAATTGGATCCTGCACAGGAATTATCAACTTAAAAGTAAAGTTTGTATCACAGCCCTAGTTACACTGTAGCAACCACATCTTGATCGTGTTCTGTGAGCTTTTACTGGAAAGTTTAAACATTTGTTTTACTCAAGTTAGCTGAAAGGTTAAATCCATTATCTACAGCATGCAACTTGGAATTTGTTGTAATTTTTTGTAGTTATTTGATGAAAAAGTGATATTAACACAAAATCAACATTGCCCATTTGGGCAACAGCAATTGTTTTCCCACTGACATGGGTTGTTTTTATTCAACCTGTCTTGCAGAAAGTCCAAACTCTTTTGGGATCTATCTTCTGGTTCTTGTTTCTTATGTGCCAATTCCTAAGATGTTGGCTAAACATCAGTGACATTTCTTCATAAAGGGGTCTGACAGTCATTGTGCTGTGATGTCTGAATCTTTCTGATTTTATTTTGGCAACAAGTTGTGCTAATGTTATTGCTTGTTTCAGAAGAGGTGAAAGACTAAAAGAGATTTGCTTGCCTTGGCCAAGTGCAAGGCCTGCACCTGGGTCAGGGCAATCCCAAACATGAATACAGGCTGGGGGATGAATGGATTGAGAGCAGCCCTGTGGAGGAGGACTTGTGGATATTGGTGGATGAAAAATTGGATGTAAGCTGGCAATGTGCTCTTGCAGCCCAGAAAGCCAACCATATCCCGGGCTGCATCAAAAGAAGCATGACTAGCAGGTCAAGGGAGGTGATTCTCCCCCTCTGCTCTGCTCTGCTCTTGTGAGACCCCACCTGGAGCATTACGTTCAGCTCTGGGGCCCCCAGCACAAGAAGGACATGGACCTGTTGGAATGAGTCCAGAGGAGGGCCATGAGGATGAGCAGAGGGCTGGAGCACCTCTCCTATGAAGACAGGCTGAGGGAGTTGGCGTTGTTCAGTCTGGAGAAGGCTCCGGGGAGACCTTATAGTGGCCTTCCAGTACCTAAAGGAGGCCTACAAGAAAGCTGGGGAAGGACTCTTTGTCAGGGAGTGTAGTCATAGGACAAGGGGTAATGGCTTTAAGCTAAAAGAAAGTAGATTTAAATTAGATACAAGGAACAAATTCTTTACTCAGAGGGTGGTGAGGCACCAGAACAGGTTGCCCAGAGAAGCTGTGGATGCCCCATTCCTGGAGGTGTTCAAGGCCAGGTTGGATGGGGCTTTGAGCAACCTGATCCAGTGGGAGGTGCCCCTGCCTATGGCAGGGGGATTGGAGCCAGTTAGTCTCTAAGGTCCAACCCAAACCTCTCTATGATCCTGTGACCTTCAACAACAGTAGAACTATGTCTGACTTGAAATAGAGTTGAGGATTAGCTGTTGATTCCCCCCTTGGTGAATTTCACTTTTTTAAAATGGAGAGCTAATGGAAGAGCATCTTAGGAATGGAAGGAACCACCACATTTAGTGCAAGAAACTTGACTCTTCTCCATGTCTCTTGCCATGTTGTCTTTCACCACTTTGTGATATCTCTTATCTTCTGTCCCAGAGCTCTAGACAGAACCCAGGATGTCTTGGTTCCTGATTCTGCTGCTGCCTAGGAACTGCCTGAGCCCCCACTCTTTCAGCGTGTCCTGCCCTCTGCTGTGACACAGGCCTAGCAAGACTCTAGTAACTGCTCCTGAAGTCCAAATACCCAAAGGAGTTAAATTCTGCTTGTGTCCTCTGAAGGACTGCGAATGATGCACAGAAAAGGAGATGTTTAATATTTTTTTTAATGTACAAAACTGCTTTGTACATGCATGTATATGCAATATGCACGTATATCATGAAAACAGTTTTTTTTTTTTTTTTAACTTCGTTTGATTCACCCATGTCTGTCAGGGAGGGATAGGAGGGAGAGGAATAGAGTTGGGGGAGAGATGCCTCCTCCACACAGGATATTAAGCTCTGATAATTCTTACCTTTTCTCTCTCTTTTGCAGCAGACTGTGATTTTATTTCTTGAGGTTTTGGGTCAACCAAAGATGTTGGCTAATGCAGTGTCAGTCACTTAGAGTTACAGAGTAATTACTTCCACCTTACAAGTCTATACTATCACAGAAGCTTGCTGCCACTATACCTGATTTCAGTACCTCTTGAATGAGGATAAATTGTTGGACACAAAGAACTTAACGAGACACGTCACAGCCTCTTGTTCTTCAGGAACCTTGGTGTAGCTGGAACGGCATCAGTGATGCAGTATCCATCTTTGACTTCTCAGTAGGTGCAGCTTCATTAACAGCTGACCAATGCAGTGTGCCTGACCTGTGCCAAAGCCATGGAAAAAAAAAAAAATTACTAACAGTTATGGTTTCATCTCTGTCTGATAAATACTCCATGCTTGCAAAGATAGTATTTGATACAAAACATTGACAACCAGAATGACTTCTTAAATGTGTCACAACTGGATGTGCAGATATGTTAGATTTAACTGATAAGCAGGCCTGTAATGCCTCTCGTAATGTACTATAACGAACTCCAAATCCGGTGTCACCTGGCAATATATTATTTTTGGGTATCTGCTGGAAGCGTGAGCTCTACAGACTGTATTTGTAAGGTGAAAAGGAACACGTAAGTCCTCTTAACTTCTTCTGTGCCTTTGAGGTTTTAGATGCATGGATGGCATGTAATAACCTTACTTGTCAATAAATACAGAATTGTTGTTTTTTTGTTTATCTTTGAGTAAAACATTTGTAATTTTCATACTAAGTGTACAGTGTGCTTTTTCTGACAATATAGTCTTAATCTAGAAACTATCTTAAAAATGAGAGTTCTGTTTTTCATTATCAAATATATTATCCAAAGCCATCACATCTCTCCAACGAGAGCTTTTATTTTTCTGATTTTTGATGTGCTTTTAATATTTACACACATAACTTCATGCTCTTTGAAATAATTTCTTTGAACTTCCCTCCATATTACTTAGAGGAAAAGAAAATTGGCATGTTACTGGTTCAGTACACTATAAAGGCAAGAATATTTACTGTAAACATCTTCAGAAGATTTACACGTGTCCCTTAACAGTGACCTGCTATAGATCTTTTGCAAGGAATCTACAAATATGTATGAATACATAGATGGATATTACAAAAAAAAAAAAAAATAATAACCATAGATTTTCTTTTTTTTAATGGTTTTAAAGCCACTTTGCTAGCATTAAAATGTGAAGTAAAGTAACTATTAAATATATAGTTAAAAGATATTTAGTAATTTTATTGGATAGTGAAACAAAGTAATTACTGTAACTCAGTTTTGTGATTCTTCAGTGAGACTGCACAGTTTATAACCACACTGCATAAAATAAATTAGTACAGCTCTGATCAAATCATGCTTCTTGGCCATGTTATGTCTGATGGTTTGTTTCTTCCTTTTTTTTTTTTTTTTTTTTTTTTTTTTTTTTGTGTGTGTGTGTGTGTGGGGAAAGATAAAGTAAGTGTTTTAAGTGGCCTAACCACATTTATAGTTGTGCCTCTGCAACTCTTCTGCCCCCACAGTTTCTGAAAGTTTCACAGCTTTTCAGTAGATTGTCTTATATATTCAGTCATTGCTGATTGTCTTAGTAGTATCTGAAAAATCAAAACCTTTTTTTTTTTTTTTTTTTTTTTTTTTTAAGAGTATGCTGGATGGACAGAGCAGGAAGGAAAATTCTTTTTTTCTCTTTCTCTCTAAGTGACTGGGATTTTTGTTTTGCAAGTGCTATTAAATACCTCTCTAAGCACGTCTACTTCCTGTACAACACGAGTTTACAGAAAGTTGTTTCAAGGAATAATAAAAATTTGGTTTCAGTCTAAAGCAAATGTTGGAAAGTATGTTGTGAAGTATTTATTCCAGAAAAAAATCTTAGATGTACATTTTACAAATATGTGTGTGGGGAAACCACTGAGGTACATTTTTAAGACTGTTGAAATAAATATATCTTAAATCCAAAATACTTCCCTGACATTGTGATGTGTTGAACGTTGTGTTTAGTAGATATGAAAAAGTCTGTAGTTTTTGAAGTTCTTTCCATAAAACACAGTTATTTGATGAAACATCATCTGCATATTGATAACATTCGATTGTAGAAATATTAAGGGTTCAAAACAATTCAAAGTAACTTCAGGAAAGTCAGCTGGATTATAGTTTGGCTAGTCACTACATCAGACT
The DNA here is from genome assembly GCA_013399115.1 of Anseranas semipalmata. Taxonomy (NCBI): domain Eukaryota; kingdom Metazoa; phylum Chordata; class Aves; order Anseriformes; family Anseranatidae; genus Anseranas; species Anseranas semipalmata. Next base: position 573,625 of record VXAA01002967.1, on the reverse strand, counting down.
TGTTATGTTTGATCTTAGCGCCTGACTTTCCCCAGTTATATGTATAAAACATAGCTTGTGCTAGCACAGTGTGACTCTTCAGTCATATTTTACTGGCTAGGTCACATACAAGGTTAAAACTAAGAGACCTGGAATTGTGTCTTGAAGAAATAATGAGAGTGTAAAACTATACACGTTGTCACAAAAGATCTACCCGGTTCAGCATCCCCATTCAGTAATGTCCCTCTACCCGTAATGGTAGAGGGGAAAAATGGGAAATGTGGCACAGCGGTAATCACTGGGAGCTTTGGTGGTTGGTTTTGCTGGGGCCAAGACAGATTTCAGCTGTGGCTCTAAAACCCAGGCAATGTAACCTGAGCTCTCCAGATGTTGACGCCTGCCAGAGGGCAGCTGCCGCAGGCTCCAGCGAGGACAGGCACACCCGTAGGGAGGGCGATGCCTCGCGCATCCCTCATTTCTGTTGGTGTTGGTAGGGCATGATGTGAGCAGGAGTGCGGCTTGATTGCCAGACTGATTGCTCTGGGTGTCAAGCTAAACTTTCGCTGTTTCCTTTTCAGACTTTTTCTAACCACGCTCTGGGGTCTTGTTCAAATGGTAGAGTTTAAGGCATTTGTACAAGACTTTTGTGAGTCAAAACCATTAAAAAGATCACTGTTACTAAACACAGCCTAAGTTTTCAAGAAGAGGTTGTTATCATATGTGATCAAACAAAACAGAAGCATCAACTCTGGATAAAATCTAAAATCGTCAGCAGTGTACACTAGATAGCTGCGAAGTCTTTGGTGGAGACTTGGTATACTTAAAGTCTATATCCCCAAATAAAGTCTGGCTAAGTGCTTTGTGTGAGTAGACTCCTAGTCTAGAAACGTTAGAGAGAAGAATATGGCCATAGAATAAAACTAATTGTAATGGCAGACTCCAGGAATTAATCTCATTATTTGAAATTAATACAATTTTGTAAGTGTAACTAAACCATAATAGATTGTACTGGAGTGTAATCATTCTAAAATTAGGAAGATTGGTGGAAAACTTTTCCCTAAAGAGCAAAGACCAGATTTTTTTTTTTTAGCTATGTAGGCTTTTTGCCATACAGTAACTCTATGTGGTAGCTCTTAGATGGCTCTTCATGGTTTCAGGGCTGAGATATGCTTGTTTGGGTCACAGATAAGGACCAGAAGTGATCTTTGATTAACAGGGCTTTCTAAGAACAAAGAAACATAAAGAAAGTAGAAGCAATAATGTTTTCATCAGACTGAGAATCTGGAGCTTTTGTTCTTAGTGTACGTTTCTGTGGAATTACCTCATAAGCATAGTTATTCTAAACAAATGTGTTTAAAGCCAACGCTACAGTCAGTTGGGTGAGCATTTCTAGCTAAATGATTTCTAATGCTTTCTGAAGGTGACACTGCAGATTGTCTTCCTCTGGAAGGCTGGGCTTCCATAGAAACAACTGCCTACTGTCTTTTACAGCTGAAGAAATATCTAGAAGTGCAAACATTCTCAAGGGCAATGGAAGTTTTAAATTAGTGCAGTTTTAGAGGAGTCAATCAATTTTCACTTATGATACAGTAAGGTCAGAAGATTCAAAGTTAAAATTTAAACTCAGTGCACACCAGGTTGTTTATAGTGTATATAAGTATCTAGAGAAGGTTAAAGCCCAACTTACAAAATTCTTTTCAGTTTTCTTCTTTTCTTTGTCTGGTTCATGTGCTTAGTGTTATGTACTTCTTGTTTTGGTTTGATTATACAAAGGGGTATGTGTTGAGTGGGAGACCAAAGGACATTTGATATCTATTTTATTTTAGTTCGGAAGAAATATACATGAGACAATGTAATAGAGAAGTCTAGTACTGGTTTAATATCATATGATTTTTGAGAGGCATGACTTCCAGAGAATTAACACTGGAAAAGCTGTATTTTTACCCAAGTCATTGCTGATCATCAAGGAATGGTGATCAATAACAACAAAGAATTTTTTCACAGGTGCTGATGGCCAATAAAGTGGCTTCCTGTTTTGAAAGATCCATAAACATTTCAGATTCTGTTTCACTCCTGTTAAAGGCATCTCTCCCAGATCAGGGTAGCTGCTTAATTGATTTGTTTTTCCTCTCTACTACATTATACTCATCAAATCTCCTGAGATTTCTGCTTATTTATTTAAATTGGCCAAGAATAAAATATTACCTTCTGAATTAGATAGAAATTATTTTATTTAAGGATGCTTGAGATGTAACATTGTAAGACTGAAGACTGTTAAAACATGAAAGACAGCATACGCCCATCTTAGTTATATGCGAATAGTGCCATGCTTCTCTACTTTCTTATCAGTGAAGGTTGAATAGTAGGGCTGTTGTCTTTTATTGGATATTATTATTATTATTATTATTATTATTTGAAATGTTAATTGAGGTACATCATTAAAACACCTAATTTTTAAAAGGAATTATTTACAGGTGAAATGCTGAATAAGCATGTTGAATGAGACGGTGTTTTGAAGGCTGTCTCTGGTGCTATTAGTGCCAAAATATGGATTTAGTGGGAAGACAGAATGAGCAATAGGACATTACATGGTTTCTGTCCCCGTGAATGTTAGGGCTTGACCCACCCGTAGTGACAGATGAAACATTTTAGTGTTATTCACACCTATTCCTGTGTTATTTTCCTCTAATCACCCAGATAAAATTGTTCATTATGTTCTAGATTTCATATAGATACTTGTGAAAAGCAATGAATGATGGACAGTTGTCAGTTAAGTTACAGTTAAAATAGGGTGGGATAAAATTTCTTTTCAGTGTAAATGAAGATTGTTGTTAATCGTTCTTTACTGTTATTGGTCCGTAAAAGGTGGAGTTCCGGTCTTTACTGCTGAGTGTTATTTGAACATATTCAATATTAGTTGAATTATTGAACATTAACGTTGTTACTCAAGTAATTACAACCTAGTTTATTCTAAAGAATGTAATCCTCTGCAGATGGACATATATATCTCTAATCAAAGCTATTAGATGTAACAAAATGGAGTCCTTGCGTGCATACAAAATAATTTCCTATATTACAACATTATTGTCAAGTAAAAAAAAAGTCCTTTGGCTTCTTTGGTTGATCTTGATGGACATGTTTATAAATAGTGGGAATTAATAACATTCGTTATTCTAACATATATATATATATGTCTGTGTGTTTTTATTCTTTCCATTAGTGAAATAATGCTTTATTTGTCTCTTTTTTATTTATTTTATGCACTCTTGTTTATATTTAAGCAACTTGAACTGAGATGTGAATAGCAGTGATTAATTTTGTGAAAGGGATTTTAGATCTTTACATGCTAAATAATGTCTTAAATTATACTGAGACATAGTAAGTTACGAGAAGTGGAAGAAGAAATTCATGACTGGGCTGAGGAACCATGTGATAATTTTATATTCTGCTTTTAACAAAGCAAATACTCCTTTTTCATTAATTTGTCCCTTTTGTCAAATGTTTGAGCTCTACCTTCCCAGTCTCTTCCCTATACCTGTCTCTCTCATTTTCAGTCAAACCACCAGAAAAAGCTTTTTCCATCTGACTTATTCAGAAAAGGACAATTTCAGAGTGGAATCAGTTCCCTATTGATTGTAAAGTAAGGACGATGTTTATTTTTCTGAGCAAAAACCCGGAACTTTGCTATGGAGCAGAAGAAATGTATATCCTGCTGGAACTTGCTTATCTTTCATAGAAGTTGCCAAATGGGTAGGCAGGGGCTGTAGGGAGAAAATGTAGGATCTCATCATCAGGACACCTGAACGCTGTCTTGAAAAATGCAATTCTCATTTACCTTCTGTCACAGTTAGTCCAGCACTGAGCAAATCACTCAGCCTGAATATTTCAGAGAGGGTTGCTAATCATTTGCTCATCTCCCTGACAAAGTTTGAATCCCTGAGTCAAAATATAAGCAGAAAAGAGGTTTTTTTTGTTTGTTTGTTTTTTCCCCAAAGTAAATATTGTCACAACATCTTAGAATAAAGTAGAGCAATCTAATTGGGTCTTATAGAGAGAAGCTATGTTACAGGTACAANGTGTGTGCTAACTGCAGAGAGGTATTTAGCTAGCATGCAATGTCATCTTTGATCTCCTCTGTAATCAGTGATGAGTCATCCAGAAGGCCATTCAGACCATCCAAGTAAGTTCTTCTAGAAGGCCATCAGAATGGGAACTTTATCCCCTTTCTCTACAGAGACGTATAGAAAGGCTAGTCTGGTTAATTTAGTCAGTTCTGTTAAATACGCTTAAATTGCGACCCCCTAAGCACTGATCCCCCTCCCCCCCACGGTCTTCTGAACCTAATGCAGGATAATACCCAAACTTTTTTTCATTGCAGTCCTTCCCATGGGACTGTAAACTATGTTAGTAGGTGAATGTTTTTAAGGGATTATGCTGTTGAAGCATAAAGGGCCTAGGCACGGCACTGAGCTACCATGGCATAAATTAAGGTTTTTATCTGAGCGACAGTTGTCTGACTGATGGGTCGAGTTACATTTTTGAACCATAATTGTTGTACTTTACTTCATTTTACCTTAAACCTCAACAGGGTTTTTGGTGGCAGTGCTTTATAATTTAGACTTCAGCAGCTCCTTCTTCAGACCATTCAGCTGTTTCTTCCATTGAGCCACAACAGCAGCTTGGCCACGTTAGGAGGATTGGGAAACTGACCTAGCATAATAAACAATGAACAAAAACCCTAGCTCCAAAAATATTTATTTGGTTGAATCCATTCCTCTGTGTGTTTCAGTGCACAGCTCTACATGTATTTGCCAGTATGACAAAGCAGGTGTCAAAGGTAGTTTGAGCTCTACAGCCAGCAAGTAATGCGCACAGAAGCGTCCTGAGACTAGGGGAAGAAATTTGCCCATTCTGATATCATTTGCATGGGTTTTCCTCTCTTTCCCTTAATTTCTTCTTGGTTGGCATAACATTTTAAAAGCCAGTTTTAAAGCATACTAAATATTGAGGAAGGAGACTATTTATTTCTTGTCCAGTTCCAGCTTGCAGTCTGAGTGCTCTGTTCTCTACAGCCTAAGTAAATTTCAGTGCTGTGGGCTTTGCTTTCCTCTACTGCCTCTTCCTCTGACAAACCACCTATTCTTGCCCCCTTCCTTTGCACCAGCACTAGTTTGTGTCATTGGATCAGGTGAATGCCACTGAAGGAAGCCTACCTAGCTGAAAGCTGTCCACTTCTTTCAGAGGATGAGTTTTCTGCCTGCTGTCTGACTGACTCAGGTTGAAGTCAAAGAGGTGACACTTCGAGTAAAGCAGCAGGAATATATGGCACGATTGAAGGGAGATTGGAGAAGAAACTGGATAAATGTGTGGGGAGGGGTGGTTTGCAGCGATGACTTGGATCAGTTTTTGCTGGGTGGACTGACGAGGCGATCATCTTCAGAGTAGAGGACAAATCTGTTCTTTCTGCACGGTATAGTTTTAGCGGCCAGTTACACTTCCATTTCTATTTGCAAATGGAAAACTCATGCTTGCAACAATTTGGGATTCCAGTTAATTCTCAGTCCTGTACAACCACTACTTATTAACATTTTCCTGAATTTTACACTAAGCATAGCAGTTGCAACATTTGATCTTCATTATTTTCATTATTTTTAAAGCGCAACAAGTAATAAAAATCCTGCAAACATGTAAGGTTGTTTTTTTACCTGTCCACTCTGACCATATTTTAATTTTGCTGAGATGCTGTTGTTCAAACCCAATCTGAAGCTGTGGGTGGCATTACAAGCGTAATTAAGAGTATCATTTATTTTTGACGATTTCAGTTATACACTGAATGGGCAGTGGGCAGGCACTGGGATGGGGCAGGATGTCTCTTAGTAGTTGAGCTCACATTAAGCTTTATTTCATTTCAAATGCTGATATTAATAAAGATTATTTTTAGCCTCTCCAATTGAATTAAAGTTCTAAGTGTAAGTACCGTCAACATCTTTTGGGTAGAAAAACTTGTGCTTTAATGACTTTTGGTTTCAGTTTCACGGGCAGGAACAAATTATTTTCACTTCGAATGTGTTTATGTGAAGGTGGGAAAACTGATAAGGAAAGTAAACCATGTTGCTCTTTAACTCCTTCCAATATATAAATAAAAACTGGTAGGAAAGAATAATATCAGCTAATACTAAAGACTACAAGGCTAGTGCTGTGTTATTGAAGCATTTGGTAACTGAGTGAAAATTTATAAAGCAGCCAAGCAGTTTAAGTGTCCCAAATCCAGCGTTCTCAGTTCTCTGTGTGTGTAGGCCCTATATTTTCGTTATATTAAGCAAAAATTATCTGACAATTACTTAAGTGTAGCTAATAATTAATTAAGAAATGTATTATTTCTTAATGTTAAATATGACGATAAAAAGACTAGATTATGTATTCAGCATTTTAAAGACAATTTTCTTCTATTAAAAAGATTTTATGTACTCATTACAAATCTAGCCTGCATTGGTATGCAATTTGAAAACATCATAAAATAAATTGATTAAAATATTTGTAATTTCAGAGGTGTAGCACACAAAAATTAAGATTGTGTGAATGTATATTCAGATGACTCACTGTTTTAACAGGTGCATGTAGCAATAAGTTTAAAACCTATACTTTGGTTTTAAAGCATCACAATTTAATGACATTGCCAACCATTGGCATTGATCCTTCATTTAATTTTAAACAAATAAATAAATAAATAAATTGAAAGTACAGAACAAGATTACACTCAGTTTAAAAAAAAATATTGTTGATCACCATCTGGAAACTCAATCCGATGTATTCAAATTGATTTACTTGCCAACAAAGTGTAAAAAACCACCCAAACACTTTAGACTAGTTATGTGAAAATTACTTAGTCAAACAGACCTCCACTGTGCCAGTTTTTATTTAGTGCCACACTTTATTAAGAGTAGGATCAAATTATAAAATCAGGCCGTTCTTGTTGCCCCTTCCATTTTTTTCTCTGTGGTTCAATTCTGACATTGTGTCTAACAGCCAGTCTGTCCTAGGCACTGAGGTTTTTTTACACCCAGAAAGCAAGGGTTAAACTTTGCATGCTATCTCTAATTATTCACAAGATAAAAGCAACTAAACAAATTGGACTCTTAAGGATAGAATGTTGCCTCAGAAAGTTCTATAAATTCTGAACTTTCTTTTTTTTTAATACAGGTAAAGGCAAGTGTTCCTGGGATTCATAACATCCAGTGTTTTTCTTTATCTATTGTTTTGGGCAAGGTTCGGAAGTCATCACTGATCCTTTGTTTTGTTGTTGTTGTTGTTTGTTGTTTGTTTGTTTGTTTGTTTTCTTCAATCTTTCCAAAATATAATTTGAATCAAAGATATCCTAACTAAAAAGGACCGTGGGCACTGGTTATTTTGTTAATGCATAATAACCCTCTTCTATACTTTAATATTTGTGAAATACATTAGGATGATTTGTGTTATTGCTACAGTAAACATCAATGCATATATAGGATCACAGAATGGTTTGGGTTGGAAGGGACCTTACAGACCATCTAGTTCCAACCCCCTGCCATGGGCAGGGACACCTCCCACCAGACCAGGTTGCCCAGGGCCTCATCCAACCTGGCCTTGAACACCTCCAGGGATGGGGCATCCACAGCTTCTCTGGGCAACCTGTTCCAGTGCCTCACGACCCTCACAGTGAAGAATTTGTTCCTTGTATCTAATTTAAATCTACTCTTTTAGCTTAAAGCCATTACCCCTTGTCCTATCACTGCACTCCCTGACAGAGTCCCTCCCCAGCTTTCCTGTAGGCCCCCTTTAGGTGCTGGAAGGCCACTATAAGGTCTCCCCGGAGCCTTTTCTTCTCCAGGCAGAACAACTCCAACTCTTTCAGCCTGTCTTCATAGGAGAGGTGCTCGAGCCCTCTGCTCATCCTTGTGGCCCTCCTCTGGACTTGTTCTAATAGGTCCATGTCCTTCCTGTGACAGAGAGAAAAGCAGTTGTGGAGGTATTGTTTGCTTAGAAATAACTGATGATGCAGAAATCAAAGAAGTATTCTTTATTGAATCAGTGCTCTGTCAAGATGAGCAACCTGTTTTAAGATTTTGATTTGGAGCACTTACAAGAGAGAGTAATCTTTATTTAAATGTCTAAATGCAAAGAAAATATGCATTGTTATTTCAGAATGATTATATTAGGTGACCACTAATAAAACCTTCCTGGAATTTCTAATGTCTGCAGGTCATCATACTTTTCTGAGAATAAGAAAATATTTTCTGTTCAATGTTACTTTTCTGACAAAAATGAAATGAGATACAAGATCACTTAACTTTCACCAGGACAATCAGCACTGGTAGTTATTGCAGATTTTAATCTGTTCTATCCAGTACAGGCCTTCTCAATAATATATACTCACTTTTTCCAAAAGTATGATTTCTTGAAAATAATTTAGCAGAGTTTTTACTGAATATATAAAGAAAACAATACAATTGTTACAACTGTTACAATTACATATTTTTATTATTATTAAAAAAAAATAAAAGTTACCCAGAGGGTTTGTAATTCTTACAATGAAAATTCATTACAGATAGGTATAAAACTGTCATAACATAGTAAGGCAGAGGTGAAGATTCAAATGAATGAAGACTTGGAGAAAATGCAGTGAACAGTAATGATTATTAGCTGTCACAAAGAAAAGAACATTTGTAATAGATTGTATGCACAGTAGTCACTAAACTTCTATAAATGAGGTTACAAACAATATGAAAATTCTCTTATTTATTGAGAGCAAAAAAGTGCTAGTAATGACATTGGCCTACTAGTTAGGGATAATAATAGTAGAGAAGACAGAAATAATGCAAAAATATTATTCTATGATTCTTTAAAAATCCTGCTGTAAGTCTAAACACTGTTCTTTGGCCAACATATGGATGTTGTGTTCACAGTTTACAACTTACAAAAAATATTTCTTTATTCTGGTAGCAACCATTTTTTTTTTTTTTTTTTTGTTACTCTACAGCAGTCAGGATTTTCTCACACACACACACACACACACACACACAAAATTAACCAACTGAAAATATCTAAGGTATTGGGTTTTGTATTTTATATTTTGTTTTTCTTTAATTTTAATTGTTGTAGAGGTGTAAGTGAAATAGGAAAGGCCAGGATGCAACATAAATACTGGGCTGGATAAGCTGATAATGATCACAGGAAGAACTGTGGAAAGGCTGAGATGAGAGTTGGTTAGCAGAAAATTGAAGAAAGACAGCAGAGTCAGTGCTTGCCCAACTGTTCAGGCTGAATAGATCTTGTCTGCATTTATTTTTTCATTTTGAAGCTGAAAGTTTGGTTGACAAAGATATTCATGTAGATACAATAAGCTTTGGTAAGGCATCTGATGTAGTACTGCGCGGTATTCTGATTTTCAAAAACTAGCTCTTTGCTAAGTCAACATGGTCCGTATTAAATATATTTCAAACTGGTTAACTGACAGATCATAAAGCAGTAATAGATGAAGGACGCTTGTGTTAGATTTTATAGAGATTTTTCACAGCCCATTGCTTTGAGGACTTGGATAATGATCTGGAGGAAAATAGAATATAATCTCTGGTAAAATGCATACATGCAAAAATTGATGGATTGATAACTGTGAAGGATGGTCTCTAGTTAGTTAATAGGGATCATTTCAACATATGTTAATATAGCTAAATTTATCTGTCTAGACAGTAAGATCATACATGTAGGATGGAGAGTAGTACTTCTGAAAATACTAATTCTTCACGGGTACAATGCAGTAGCTAAAATGCACTGTGCAGTCCCTTGATATCAATACAGGTATTTGAAGTGGAATGAGGTGTGCCTTTATTTTGCTGTATAGCTCTAGCGAGGTAATGTTAGAAAATTATATCCTGTTTGAGGCTGAGATGCAAAACCACCCTTGATAAACTTAAAAAGATTCAGAAAAATACATCAAGGAGAAATAAAAACCTTAGAAGAAGTAAGTGAGCAAACTCTGAAGTACTTAGTAAAAGCCTAGAGCTGAGTCTATTAAGTTAGCAAATGGACGTTTAGGACGTGAGTGATGGCCTGTAAGTATCTATATGGGGCAAAGATTTCAGAAGGAGCCATTCTTTTAGTATAGTAGACAATGGTATTACAAAATACAGTAGCTGAAAGCTGAATTCAGGTGTATTTCTTCTAGAAATATAATAAACTTAGAACTGAAGGCAGTTATCTATCAGAAGAGTTTATTTAAGGATGTTCTGAATATGCCAGTGATAAAAAGCTGTGAATCTTTCCAAAAAGATGCCTCTAGCTCAAGCGGAATATGATGGTCTGAGGCAGGTATTGTGGAGTGAAATTCTGTGTTGTACAGGAAGGCAAACTAAATGATCATAGCTCAGTAAAATCTGAGTTTTGAGGCTGAAAAAGGAAGGGAAAGGCAGGGTTGGGGGGTGAAGAGAGGGTACAATAAAGGTGAATTAAAATTATATTTTATCTATACGGGGAATTAAGCATGAGATTTATTAAATCAAAATACATAATGATCCAAGCAACATATGCTTCTTCTACCTAACATTTTGAATGATTTCTACATGATAAGTGTGTGAATTAGCAACCGGCTGGGAACAATACGCTGCTATTTGTTGAAGGAGAGGACAATAAAGTTCTTCTAGACAGGAAAGAATCTACATTGTTAACAGATGACCTGAAAGTTCAGCTCATTGAAAAGGCAAATATTTTGACCAGGAGAATAATTCTTCCTGTGGAGCAGTATGAGTTGCAGTGCTTAAGCTATACAGCTATTTTTAACTGTGTCACAGCTATTGAGCTTAGTCTTCAATTTACTTCATAAACAATGTAAAAAAGACTAAATAGATCTTTCTCCTTGATAAATGTAGAGGTGAATATGTCACAAACCTTTTAGGTTGAATTTTTTTGCTTATTTTGTGTAATTTCTATTTTTTTTAACAGTTCATATATAGATTTTTGTCTCTCGTTCACACTGTCTGCCACATTCTGTTTTGTTAAACTCCAGAAATATTATTGCATCAGAGTAACTGAGGGCGAAATCTGGACTTATATGTGGAATGAAGGCTGTTACGATCAAGGAATAAAACATTAAGACTCTCTATATAATCCTACTTTCCTTGGGTGGCACAGCTATAGTTTTCCAGAATTTTGTTCTTGAACACTTCTGTGGCTTAAAATGCAGTTTTAAAGTAGAATTTAAGTTCAGTGTGTAGCTTTTCAGCTTGTCTAGATTTTTTTTTTTTCAGATATTTGACTTGAGCATCTAAAATCTTTAGCAGAAAATCTTTGATCTGATTTACTGAGTTCTGGATCTAATGTTTTTAGGTATCTCTAACTTGGAATGATAAGATGTTTTTTTCTGTTTTGGATAGTGGTTTTGCTTACTATGATAAAGCTCTGAATGCCTTTAGTGCTTTCTGAGACTAACGTTGTGCCTGGATTATGTTTTGCAAATTAAGATTCATCTGTTCACAAGATTTGTTGATAATGTAATTAAGATCTTGCTGAAAAATATCTGAAATGCTGTTCTCAGGATGTACACGTATCAGAGTTTTAATATATCTCAGTTTTCAAAGATGGTATGATGGGAAATGATATATCAAGGAGCCTGTTTTAACCTTAAAACTGTGCATCATTTAGTAAACAGACATACATGTCTAGGTAGTTCCTTGTTGCAGTCTCTGAATGTTATTTTGTGATATGCCTCTTGAGAGTGTGTATTGTTTATATAAGTTCTATATGATCTATTTGGATCATGCTATAAAGTTTATGCTTACTCTGTGTGTGTACGTAGGTGTGTAATGCATCCTTTGGGAAGAAAATAAGCCTCTTACTTCTTTAATTACCATGCTCTTCCTTGTAATGTGGTTTTAGCTTTTCACCCGTTTCAGGAAAGCATGACCTAAATAGGAGAGACTGCGAATTGCACATAGTGCAAAGCTCCGCGAATTTGGTTTCTTTTCCACTGTTGAAATTAGTGAATATAGTCACTGTATATTTCTAAATAGTGAAATTTGGTCAGGCCTAATCTTTTCATTCTTCTCTCTGCCACTTCGTTGTGCCCATGCAGAGAGTTTGTGGAGAAATGGAAGGCAGGTATAATGTACTAAATTTCATGGTAACTTGCTTGGTTGTTTAGGAGCTAAGAACAGACCAGTGTACCTTTGAATATTATTCATAGAAATGAACTAGAAAGGGTAGCCAAGCATACAGAATACTTTAAATGTTCCTTATGTTAGGGCACATTTTGGTAGCTCACCCTAATTTTTTAAAATAACTAGTTTGACACTTTTAGAAAGCTTATTTGACTGATACATACATACATACATACATATATATATATATAAGTGATACAAAGTAATTGAAACTATATTCAGTCTGCTCTGTGATACAGATAACTTGCAATGTTTATATGTTACCACAAAAAAAAAAAAGTTATTTGAAATTCAGTTCCCACCAAATTATAAGATGGTTATTTTGCTTCAGTGACAAATACATGTGCATATANCTATATATATAAGTGATACAAAGTAATTGAAACTATATTCAGTCTGCTCTGTGATACAGATAACTTGCAATGTTTATATGTTACCACAAAAAAAAAAAAAGTTATTTGAAATTCAGTTCCCACCAAATTATAAGATAGTTATTTTGCTTCAGTGACAAATACATGTGCATATAAACAAACCACATTTGGGTTAGCCCTTTGTTCATATATACTTGAAAAATCTGATAAAATTCTTGCACTCTTGCAAGGAGGAGCTCTCTAGGGCAAGGGCTGTGTCTGAGCATCTCTTTTTTTTTTTTTTTTTTTTTTTTTAGAGATTTTATACCACCTTGTAAAAAGACTGTTATTTACATCACAAATTCAAACACTCTAGATTGAGGAAATGCCAGATTTATGGTTGCCTGTGAGTTCTTGATTCTCTTTCTTTATGTCTAATTGTGCACAAAGTAGATCACGGGTCCTGTGGTCAGGGAAGAAAACTGTTTGCAGTTGTAATTAAAAGAGAACTAGAAGGTGCACAGCTAATCTACCCTTTCTGATGAATTCAGTAGAAAGGAGTGCTTCCCCCCTTGGTGCTTCCAGAGAGGAAGCATAAGCCATGAGCAAAAAAAAACATGTTACTGGCATGTTTAGCTTCTCTTGTTTTTTCTTATTCTCAGCCACTAGAGATTCCCACATACTGCAAATGCAAAGCATGTTGATATCCTGCCTTCCCACTGCCTCCTCAGCTGGGTGTTCCCTCTGCCAGTGCTGGTGCTCATAGCATTTCACACAGAGTCAGTTTAGGGAGCTGAGGCATCTGAAAATTCTTCTCTCCCTTCCTCCACTCCCCTTGTTTTTTTCTCTTTTGCTTAGTAGGGTTAGTTTGAGGCTGGATTTGCTCCATGAGCAAGTTCAGTTTAAATTTGGGCAACCCCATAAGGATTGCTTTAAGCAGCTGTGGAAGAGCATCTTTGGACAGTTCAATCTGCTGAGTTTCAGCAGCTGCTGGCAATTTTGGAAGTGATATAACTTCTCAAAAAGACAGCCATTACTAGGCAGCTTTAAACATAGTATTATTTCACTACCAACTCTCCTATAATGGAATGCCTTTAAAGTAGCATGCAAAATTATACTAAAGGTGTAATAACTTTGTAGTTGAAAAACCAACATTGTTGTGTTTGTGGGTGGAAGCATCTAGAATGAATTTGTCCATTAAAAACTTGAGTTATATCTACTTAAAACAAAAACATAGAGCCCAAATGCTAAATCTGGAAGTTAAAAAACAAACTTTCTGGAAATATATTTACTAAGACTGCCTGTTGTTTTCTCACAAAATAAAGCAGGGTCACATTTTGGTTTTCTTCTAGAATTTGCTCCTTATTCTCTGCTGTTCAATAACTTTCTTAACTTCGATTGTATATAATGAGTTGATGATAAGGAATTGATGATTTTTGTCAATGTTTTTTGCCCTTTGCAAAATGAGAAAAATGCTGGAGCAGGGGGAGTACTTATAATGAGCTTTTCTCTGTTCCCATTGTCATCATTACAAACCTTGTATCCAGTTGTATAGGTAATGAGTTGGTGGTAGTTTCCATACCAACAGACCTATCACTCATAATAATGTTTTTATTTTTCTTTGACTGTCTACAAGGATTCCAGTTGGTCTGCTTGACTCCATGTGCAGGGCATCAATCTCCTTGGTAGTTAAGACCCACTGGGATCTCGCCTGCTTCCTAGAAGCAGTCAAGCAGTCCCCCTGCCTTTCCCCAAAGATCAACATGTTTCCCATCCATAGGGCATCTCTTCCTGCCTCTTACCTGGCTTAGAAAACAAAAGCAACCCACCTACTATGTATATTTGCAATCCTCCTTCAGCAGTAGTTGTGCACTGAAAGAACAAGCCGACCCCACACTGTTCATCACTGCCCTCCACCTGGCGGTACCTCTCTCTGGTCTTCTAGCTGAGCTACTCATGGGAGCTCTCCCTAATCCAATTCGGTCAAATTGAACCATGTTAGGAAAGATATGTTATTTAAATTGCTTAAGCTGATCGAGCTCATTTTGACTGACATGTTTAGGTAGTTCTTATACATGCAGCTCAGCCAGAAGATTTAAGAAGTGGTAACCGTCAGCAGGATGTAATGATAAGCTGGGTGGCAAAGAGCAGAGTTTTCCCAGGCATGGCCAAACTGGGTGAGGTGTGCTTGTGTACAGCCTGAGATTTGGGAACCTGCACTTCTTCATGGAGCACTCTTAAGTCTGTCGGGCCATTTAGAAAGAGAAAACTGCCTAACACCAGTCCCTCTCTGAGTGTTCCTGTTAGCCACAACTTCACCTGGAACCTCCTAGGGTATATTGGCCAAGAGGCTTTGGCTGTCCGCTTTTGAACGACTCCTGCCAGCGTTATTTCATAGTTGAACTAAAGTGCAGGTCTCCCTCTGGTGCCTACTTTGTAAAAGGACAAGATTTTATAATTGGACCGAGCAATTGAAAACCAACTGTATGAAAAGAGAAAGGTCTCTTTGTTGTCCTGGTAATAACAGTTCTGAGGGTGCTGACAGTAACACTAGACAGTAGACTACTTTTTTTTCTCATGTTACATAGTGCTAATCTACGCATAAATTCAGAACTGTGTATTCACTGTCAGCTCCGGCAGTGCTTGTCCTCTGCACCTCTTCTAACAGTAAAATCTTGTATTTGGGAGGTATATTTCTTTGTAGGTATATGGAAATATAACAAGAGGACTTTTGCCAGTTTCTAATCTGTTCCACTTCCTTACCAATTCCTTTTTAGTTGTTCATTCTGGAAATTATTTGACCACTGGTCGGTCTTACACAACTGGAAGTTTTCTGCTTTGGTGGATTTCAGTGTGTCATGATCAAGGTCTAATTTAAAGCCCTTTCCCCACTGATGGAAAGGCATCAAGCATTGATAGGAGCACACCACCACACATCTTCCCAACAAAATGCTATAAACTGATGGCATCCCTGAGGGAAGAATTTTTCATTTGAATCATCTTCTACCCCAGGGCCTCTGACCCCTTCAGAGAACCCTGCTTTAAGTAAACAGTCCTTACAGTTCACAGCTATCTATGGGTAAATTTTTCTTTCCATATTCCCAAGAACACAAATTGCAAGTGTTTCTCAAAAATATCCCGGTTATGCCAAACATCAAAAGAACTACATGCATTTTAGACTTTTTACCTTTTGGTTGTACCTTGCTGACTTTGAGAATACCTTGACAGCTTCTGATATCAGCAGGGAGTTCTCAAACAACCACAAATGGTGTGTGTGACTCAGTCCTGCATGCGGGTATTTCTACAAATAGGTCTGTTTTATGCCCAGAACAATTGTTTAGAAATACAGTTTTAGAGGAATACTAGTTAATTTTTGGACACATGCTTTTCTCAACCTTTGCTTTGAACCAACATATGTCCAAAAATGTCCCTGGTACGAGAAACAAAGCAGCAAAAGGGACTGATTTGGACTGCACGAGCATGAGCAAGGTCAGGTTGATACTCAGGAATGATAAACTGACAGCAGCCCCCCATCGGTTTGCCTACTTGATGCACTCTTACAGAACAGCAGTCTGAACCTGCATTTGAAGGCAGCCTCAGGGCATCTCTGTGGACAATGTCCAGCACAAAAACCTGCTGCTCTGATGTTCAGAAGACCTCTATATGGGGGTACAAGCTGCTAGCCCTGAAAAGAAGCCAGGTGGTCTTTTGACTGCCTTTGTGCTTTATCAGTCTTTAGTAAACCGCACAGGAAAATAATCATCAGGTTATTCTGGGGATGAGGATGGTGTTGGCCTTTATTCTTCCTCTATTTCTCTACTCCTTTGAGATAAAACTAGTGTTTCCTCATCAGAGTGTTAGGCTGTAGTTAGACGGTACTGCAGCGGGAATGATGTGTGAGGAGGAGACATTTGGTTTTTGTTGTTGTTTTTTTTCCAGTGTGCTCTCTTCCATTGTGCTGGCTCATCTGTTTTTATAGCTGAATGTTAACCAGGTCCAGAAATTCAGCTAAAATGTAAATATTATCCTCATCTGCTTCTTAGCCGAATTAGTTCCCTGAATGGGTAAAATATGTAGCTGCACAACAGCTATGCCAGCACAATAGTGGGGGGAATGGAAGGGAACATGAAGAAAAATGTGACTTTTAAATTTTTATAAAGATTCTTGAAAGGAAGGAAGCAAGGATGAGCAGGTAGCAGGTCACCAATGGGTAATACTTTCCTGCAAGTTGCCATTAAATGGCTTCTGTTCATTCTCAGTAAAATGAATTCTCAGCTTGAACATCTGGCTGTAACTGGGCTTTGTGTTGTCCTCTTCTCCCATATTTTTCTAATGTTTTCATAGAAAACAAAACAAAGTGTTGAAGAAGCTCTTTCACACTGTCTTATTCGGCTTTCAAAAGAAATAGATTGGGCTCTAAATGCTTTGTAATTGTGGTGCTGTCCAAGGCAGGTCAGCGACCTCATCTAAGAGCAAATCTTAGTAGACGATTACTTTTTCACTGCTAGCATTTAGTACTCCTTAAATTCTGCCCTTGAGTTTAGACATCCTTGCAAAGAAAGGCGATCTAGGTCCCAGTGGTAACAGATGTATGTGGAGAGGTGGTGAAAGATTGCTTGCAAGACTCTCCTATTTTTTCAGTGGTATAAAAAATTGTTTTGTCCTGGAGGCTCAGTCAGATGCTTTATAAGGCTTCTGAATCTTACTCCTCCATTTCCTTCCCAAGGAAACTGCCTTTCTTTGTGTAATTGTTTTGTCTTTAACAATTTGTTTGCTTATAATCTTCTGAAGTGTCTTTGAATCAGAGAAACCTTCTTAAAAATACCGTGTTCTCAAAATGCAATCAGTGCTGTGAAAGAATATTGCTCAAGAGGGCTTGCCATTTTTCCTCACTGTGATCTTCATAACAAAATAAAGAAGGCACTAAAGATTAATGGAAGCTACCCAAATCTCTGTCAGCACCAGATGATGGGAAAGTTTGGTGAAATATAGTTCTGAATCTACCTGTCTACACCTGCACTACGTTGCACTGCATCCTTAAGCTGGGAATCACAGTAAAGATTGTACTGCAAGGCAAGTGAGTTAACATAAAACAATGTTTTCCAGTAAGTTCAGACCGTAGACTGGCTGCTGGGGGGAAGAGGTGTTCAGAAGAGTATATTGCACCTCCATAAAGATACCCCAAAATATCCAACTGCTTTTCTTTGGCTAAACGATGTCTTTCTGGAAGATAATACTTAAATAAGGTGGTAATTTCAATGCTGTCCAGTTCCACTGTAGGAATAATTCTTGTTTACAGAATCACAGGATCACAGAATGGTTGAGGTGGGAAGGGACCTCTGGAGATCATCTGGTCCAACCCCCTGCCAAGCAGAGTCACCTAGAGCACGTTGCACAGGGTTTTGAGTATCTCCAGAGAAGGAGACTCCACAACCTCCCTGGGCAACCTGTGCCAGTGTTCTGTCACCATCACAGTAAAGAAATGTTTACCCTGAGTTAAAAACTAGGTGATGGTGTAGTACTGTTTCTCAAAATAGCATTTTTCCTCATTTAATTTGTTTAGAATTGCTTAAATTCTTTTTATACATATCTTGAACAATTGTGCTTTGGATGGACTTCAGTGAAGTCTGAGTGTTACTTGTAGTGTGAGCGTATCTACTAAAGCGTGATCTTCACTGGGGCTTCAGCACATCCTGGCCCCTCTTTGAGCCCTGACTGAGTTTAGCCAGGAGTTAGCATCTAGTTTCTCAAATCAGGGTACTTCTGAGCATCAGCCAGGCAACTGTCTTAACAGCTATGCTTAGCCCTGCAATATAATAGTAAGTATTAATTCCTAGTGCTGTAGCTCTGCAATATAATAATAAGTATTAATTCATAGTGTGCTTCCTGCTTTTCCTTTTGGCCATTTTACTCCCACCTTCTACTCCAAATCTCTTTCAAATTTGTTATCACATACAGTGCTAAAAACACCTTCTTGTCTTTTTGATGGAACTACTGTTGTACAGTATCTTCTACATGCAACCTTTGTATCCTTTGTTCTAACCTAATCCTCACTTTCTTCTTACTTGGCTTCTTGCACAGTGTTCCTTCTTCCCTTCTGCTTGAATCATTACTCAAACATTATTCCGTAAGCCCTTATTAAAAAGGGCTTACCATCAACTCTGCCACGTTGAGAACTGAACACAGGGAGGGATGGTGAGTTGTCTTTCAAATGATGCTCTGTCTCAGTGTACTCTTTTTATTATTCCCTCCTGTTCTCTTGTCCTCCCCACACTTCTCCTTCCTTCTCTTATTGTATTTTAAGACTGTAGATCAACTATGTAACTAAACACTTAACAGCAAGATTTCAAGCTGTTTGGCAGGTGCCAAGCGGAGCATTTTTTTTAGAATTCCTCTGGTATCATAGTAAGATCTGTTTCTGCTGATTTTGATTCATTAGTGCCTGTTGGCAGTTGAATATCTCGCAGACTGCATTAGTGTGATTGAGCCACACCACTAAATGTAGTATCTGGTGGTTAAAAGTGAACATATTTACCTTTGACCCTTTGCTTTCACACTAATCTCCATTGTACCTGGATCTACCATGAAGGAGAGTGTTTTGGAAACTATTCAGAATAAAGTAAATGCTGGTGCCTTGCTAAGTAGTAGGATATTCACTCGTTTTATAAAAGAATACAAAGTCAATCCTGCAACTTTTACTTGTGAGGAAAATACATACTCAAGTAAACTGTCCCTTAGACTGAAATATTTTTTTCAAAAAATTTTAAGACATATTCAAAGAATTGTTTATTTTTTTCATGTCTGAAATATGTATGTGTATAGGTTTTTATGACAGAAGCAGTTGTAGAGATGTACATATATTGGACACACTCCATCAGAATATGTGAAAGGCAGCATATTGATTCCCAGGTCTGAAAATGGTTATCTGAATGAATCCACATATACTGTACTTGGGGCTCCTCATGTTCCTTAACATACTTCCTTAATTAGGCTGTTCATTTCCTAGATTTGAATAACTGTCCCCAGCTGTTGTGCATTACAGATCCCCACTGCTGGTCTAAAAAATTGGCTGAAACTGTTTTTTAAATTTAGAATTTGGTCTGAGTTTAATTTAGCCAATGTTTACTACTATAACTTCTTGTTCTTCTCTTTCTCTGGAGAGAGAAACTTAGGCGGTGAAGTAACAATGTATAACATATACAGTAACACTTGGATAGCTGTAAGAAAACTGAATCTGAGGAATTAAAAAAAAATCTCTTTTCATGATATAACATAGAATATTATACTAGATAAGCAAATAAGATACAGATTAATGTAAAATTCTGAATATGGGATGACATGGCTAGGTGTATTTCTAAATAAGTATTTTTTAATTTATTGAAAATCATACTTAATATATGATACATCTGTTAAAGGCTGAACTTTCTCTAACCTACTAAGGTAGAGAAAATTATAGAAAAGTATAAAATATTGTGTATTTTGCTGCCAGAGAATTACATCACTGTATCAGTCACTAGCTGAGCTTAAGTAAACTTGAGTTTTACATACATAATCCATTCCTAGTAGTAGTAACAAATGTTTTTATAGAAGCAGAGAGATACTTTCTTTGTTTCAGCTTAATCGACTGTCTCAATTAATTTATTACAAGCTAGGAAAACATTTTGCACTTAAGAATTCAATGTCATATATTCCTGTCTATATAAAAGAATAGCTATGAGTTAAGATGTTTTACTTCTAAAATCTTGATCTATACATTATACATCACAGAGTGTACATATATAGTATACTAAAATAAACAATCAGAAAGGTAAGATTTTTGTACTGTAGCTGAATTTTAGTTTACATCCAAATAAAAATTCATATAGGTTATAAATAAAATAGTAGATTTTAGGATTTAGCACAGTTTCCTTAATTCTTTTAGAATTAAGAATGATTTACTTCTTGGCTGAACACAAAATCAATTAAACATTTTCACACCGTTATCATCACTAATAAATGTAAATGATGTACCGTTCTGTTGGGCAAAACCTGTCAAGTTTGGTTAAAAGATAGTGTTTATCATTGCGTTAACAATACCAATCAATGAAAATGGACCTTTCATTAAAATGTAAGGTGTACATGCCGTTCTAACATAAGATTCAGGCAAGCAGAAAACCTTGATTTAAACCAGGATTAAAATCTGTGGTGGTCTTAGTTGTTTTTTTGTTTTTTTGTTTTCCCCAGTGAGTCCATTCTGCTGCGCCAATGCCTTTGCGTTTATTCATTGTTACAGCACCTATCTGGTACAACAGGAAGGGTACATATATACCCTGAAGGATGAACAGAACAAGCTGAACCATGAAGGATTTGTTCCCAAAATGTAATGAAGGACAGAAACAGAACAGGACCCCTAATCTTTGGAAGCTGCAGATATGGTGGAGGAGAATGAGTGAAAAGACCATTGAACTGAGCTGGAGAAAGCAACTCTTGCTAAATTGATCTGATCCGTTTCCATTTTGGGGGTCGAGGGAGTTAAAAAGGGCAGGAAAGAAAGTGGGAACACATTTGATTTAAAGTAAATTTGACTAGTGGCCAGAAGAAGAGAAGGATAGAATGGGAGAAGTACATTTTAAAAAGCAAGTTGAGTAAGAGATAGCTGAACTGTGTTTTAGCCCACTTGTAATACCTGACACATTCTTTTATTTTCTTCTTTAAATTTGGCTTTCTGTTTGGTTTGGTTTGGTTTATATTTTTATTCTCCGTGTTTGGTAGTTAGTCTTTTTTCTGATAACCAACGCTTTAAAGACAAAAGAAAACCAAACAAAACACACACCAAACTCATTCAGATGATTTGAGAAAGCAAGGGTGGAGTTAACTACCCAGCAAAGAGGATGACTCATGAGTCAGGAGACTCACGGTTTGAAAAGGTCCTCAATTACCCGGGGCCGGACCAGTGTATCCAAACAATAGGAGATGGGGATTCAAGGTGCATTTCCATTGCAGCTTTTAAGCTGAGCTGAGTGCGGACTGCTTGTGGTTTCCCTTTCGAGTCATCTCAAACTACAGTTTCCTGCCTTGTACAAGTGCTGCTGGATCTCTTGGTGAGCCGATTCAGAGACCTGGTGAGTTTTCTACTGGGTGGTGGGACAGGAGTAAAAGGTCCCTGAATCCTGTCTGAGATCAGATGAACCCCAGCACTGGACCAAAGGAAGGGCCAGGGACAACTGGCGGTGAGAAGAGTGACACCGTGGCAGAACTTGAGTTATTGTCATGAAACTTCCCTTATAGGAAATTCAGAAAATGGCTAGGTGGTTTGATGAAATGACCTTTCTAAGGTTTTGCTGAATGGGTGGGAATATTGCGGTGCATAAGAGGTTAGCTCATCTTCAACAGGCTCAGCTATTAGGAGGCAATTGATTGTGGGGAAGAAGAGAAGAAAAGAGGGAAGATAAAAACAGGCTGTAAGAAAAAAATATATTGTGACAGTGGGACAAGATGTTCCATGACCCACTACAAGAAGTCTTCAGATATTTTGGTAACTGCACAAGAATGGTTGTGATTGATTATCACTGAGTGGTGCCATTTCTGCTTATAGTCGTTGGGTTTGTCAAATCACATCAAGAAGATGAGAGAGTTTGCAATTCCAGGGAAGAGCCATGTTTAGTGAAAACTGTCTGATGCTAGCAAAGGCCATCAAACCCAGCAACAAGGTCTCTGAGCTGGACCTAGCTATCCTTTTTGAGGAAGACTTGCTTATCTCTGTTTTGTTTTTGTCATCTAACTATTGTCAAAGTTCGAGTTTGAGGTAATTCAAAAAGCCTTTCTGATGCCTGCTGTCAGCTGATAAAAAAGAAAAAGAATAAAAGGAAAAATAACCCAGTTATTCCCCAGAATGACTAGGTTTCTATTGAATAAGGGATGGGGAAGGGTAATAGTGAAACTGTGCCTGCTTCAGTAATCGTAGAATATGCCGAGTTGGAAGGGACCCATAAGGATCATCGAGTCCAACTCCTGGCTCCACACAGGTCTACCCAGAAATCAGACCATGTGTCTGAGAGCGTTGGCCAAACGCTTCTTCAACTCCAACAGGCTTGGTGCCGTGACCACTGCCCTGGGGAGCCTGTTCCAGTGCCCGACCACCCTCTCGGTGAAGACCTTTTCTTAACATCCAGCCTGAACCTCCCCTGATGCAGCTTCACGCTGTTCCCTCAGGTCCTGTCACTGTCACCAGAGAGAAGAGATCAGCGTCTGTCCCTCCACTCCCTTCATGAGAAAGTTTGCTATTTACCTGCGAGCATCTGTAGACCTTCATTCTATTCCACCAGACCACAGCTAAAATTAATGTTGCATTGGCATAAGTTAGGACTGCTGCCACAAAAAGCAGAAAAGTCCTCTTTCTGTGCCTGACTGCTCCTTCCTGCCCCCTTGTATAGCAAAGCTTTTGTGTAATGATGCTGCAAAATGATACCAGAAACAAATTTAAGTTGGAAATGTTTTTTTTTTTCTTTTTCTTTTTCTTTACTGGGACATTCTTAAGCTGGATCTGTTTCCCAAGCTGGTTCATTTTGTAGCACACGCAATTGTGCCAAAGTTCTAGGGGAAAAAAGGGTTAACACACGTCCAAAGACCGGGGACTACTTGTCCTGGGTGCTGGTGCCTACGCTGAAAGACGAGTACCTTGTATTCTTTAGACACAACCATATCAGTTATTCTGAGATTTTGAACATTTTTGTAGAAATATTTTCTGTTGTTGTTTTAATTTCGAAGGAAAGGCTCTTGCACTATCATATGTCTCTGGCACTGGCATCCTAGCTATGTGATTGCCTGAATATCACCTTGCTGTAGGGCATGGAAATTCTCACAGTTTGTTTTGGCTTGGGGCAGGGAAGGGAGCAACAGAAGATGGTGGGAAGTCAAATGGAGTGAACTTTTGGACAATAGAAGGGTGTTGGTTGGTTGGTTTTTACTCCTTGTTGGGAATGTTGCTCTGACTTAATATTTCAACCTGTATTTTGCCACTGTGGCCTATTATCTTCAGGGTATTGTAATTTAGGAACCTCAATATATTATTTATCCAAATGAACCAGGATCTTTGGTCAAGTTATTTCTCCCAGAATGCACTGAGAGTTATGTCTGTCTCGTGCTTCCTGCACGGATAGGTAGGATGGATGCCTGCATAGTATGAGCAATCCCCCATCTCCTGAGGAAGGGCTTCTTCCTCTGAAAAAGAGTGGGGTTAGGGCCTTAGGGGTTCAGAGAACCCATGTCAACTCTTACAGGAAAAGAAAGTTAAATAGGTTTTGAAATACATTAAAGCAACATGCATTGAGCTTTAAATAACATGTTGAGATATTCCAACTGAGATCAGACAAAAGAATGAAAAAGTATCTAATGTTGTTGTTCACTGGGGGAAAATAAAACTTTCAGGAGAATTGAAATTTCCCATGGAAACATTGATTTAATGAAAACTGCCCTACTGGTAAGAAAATATTTCATATGAAAAATTGCTGACAACACTGAAATTTAATAAGTAGTTACCTTTATGTTAGTTATACTTTCAAAACTGCCTCTGTAATCCTGACTCTGAAGTGTTAGGTCTGAATTAAACAGAACATAAGGGCTACTGCTCCAGTTCAAGCACTTGATTTGCTGATTGCCTTGGCTTTTCCATAAAGCTTCTTACGCTGTTGTCAATGAAATATTAGTCCTCATCTTTCTACTTCTTAAAAGTACTGAGTGGCTTTTGATGTAAAAGGAACTCTATTGGACTAGCCCAAAGGTCCACCTAGGTAGTGTCATGTATTGAAATAACAGTAGTGAATGGATAAAGAATAATAAGACAGCACAGAGCGATTCTTCTTTTCACATACCCTTCTTCTAACAGTAATTTGAGTTTTCTGAGTAAAACTTTCTGAGCTGAGAATTTGCATTCAGTAATTAGTAATCTATAATGGATTTATTGTTCATAAATTTGCCTAGTCCATCCACAGTGCAATGTGGCAAAATGTTCTATAACTTGGTTTTATTTTTAATAAAATGCGATTTATTTCTTGTTTTTAATTTTTTCAATAGGTGTCCCCTGCCTCTTTTTTTCCCTGTTTATAATGTTATGGGAAATACAGGAAACACTTCCTATTCATTTTCTTATTCATCGTTTCATATACCTCTTAATCTCATTCATTCCTTCCCAGACTGAAGAGTCAGTCTGTTTAGTTTTTCCTTTTTTGGAAACAGTTACAAGTTTCTGGATGTTCTTGTCATTTGTGATCATGTGATCTTAAAAGAGAGAGAGAGTGAGAACTGCATATGTGATGTGTATAGTCTTTAGGTTTATACCATGCAGTGCTTGAGGAGTTCAAGTAAACTTCAAGATGTTCATTAACTGTGTTTTGGGGATTTCCACTTTGGAAAAAAAAAAAGTCTGGTCCCCTGAGTTCAAAGTTTTCATGTTTCTGATGAGTTGATAAAACAAGAAGGCCCTGATGGCATTGGGCAGTATCAAAAAAAAGATGGTGCTTTAGATATTTAATGGAGGATGGCGGGGGGTGGGTGAGGATTGGGGACTAAAATAGATAGAGAAAAAAGATGAGACAAAAGCAAACTCGGAAGGTCACCTGTACTCATAAAGATCTATCGAGAGACTTTGAGATCTGAAGCTTGTTTCAGTAGAGGATTCCATTTTACACATAGTGTGGCTCAACACAGGAATCCTTGCAAATATAAGGAGTTCAGCAAAGAAGCCTCTCGGAGTAGCACCTTGTTCTAGGAAGTAGGATTGCAAAGCTGTTTGTCTTGCCTGTCTACCTCCACCCGTATAAAACCATGCTCACCCATGAGCATTTCTCTCCCATACACACATAGTTTATGAAACTTTAAATACAGTCAGCAGAACCTTAATTTCAGTGGTTAGTTTAGGAAAGTCTTGAAGGATTTTCCATTAATTCCAGTTCCTCCCATTTTCATTCTTCAGAACTGGCTCTAAACTCCCTGATTAACTTTAAATTGCTGTACTTATCTTTATATTTATATTACCATTACATAGTACAAAGTAAATCCTCTCCACCAATACACAGGAACAGTTAAAAGTGTTTTCAATTAATATATTATTGAAATGACAAATAATACTGGAAAACAGACTTCCATGATCAGTCATTTCCATCTTATTTCTCCTAATTTTATCTGTCAAATTGATTTTATCTAAACTTGGTTGCAGCTTTTAATATTTTATCTTAACATTCTTTCATTGAGAACTCATTCTACTTTGTTAGAACAATTTCCCCAATTTGTGACAGTATTTTGAATTCTCAGTTTCCTTCCCTTCTTACATAAACATGCATATTACCCTCCTTCAAATTAGTCTATTCATGATTGTTAGACACAAGTATTAATAAGTCTATCTGATAACGTGAGTGGACTATCCATCATATTATCAAAATACAATCCCCTTATCCAAACATGTGGTCTTATCTAAAAAATTAGTAGTAAACACTCCATTGTAAACATATGCTGCCTTAGAGGGGGAAAAAAAAAAACTCTAAAGGAAAAGGAAACACTGGTGAATCTGATTTCTTTTATTTTTTTTTCAGGGGAGGAATGGTGATGTAGACTGCAAACTGGATACCTTGATCTAGACAGGATACTGGCACTTGGAAAGCTGTGAAGGTGTAAGAGTCAACCTGCACAACTTATGCAGCAGTGTTTTAGGATGTAAGGAGGTAGATTAAAACAGTTATATTAAGGTTAATGGCAGAAGAAGGGTTACATTTCTTCTAATATGCATTTTACACTTAACAAAAGAGCTGTCACTCCCATCATGTTAAGCTCAAAAAAAAAAGGGGGGGGATGGGGGGTGCAAAATATATGTGTGCACCAACAGTAGTTGGAAGTATGTCTTTTTCATATCCTGTCACAGACTTGTAGGTAGGAAGAAGAATATCCTGTTATAAGTTGAGGTACTGTTAGCAGAATGTCTCCAAGATGCATCACACAGATACATATAAAATCCTTTACAAAGAATAAAACATTTTTTACCAGATTTCCTTTTGAAAACAAAACTTGCTGTGTATGTATAGTGGGAACTGCAATGAAATTTCACATTCATTAGTAAATTTATCCTTTAGGATTAAAGACAAGTCTGTTTTGCTTCTCTTTCTCCTTGCTCTAGTGAGATGTCACAGAGTTCTGGAAGTGTCAATCAATTGGAAGAAAGATTCAATTCACTCAGAAATTGGCATCTGAATATCACTTTTTTTTTTTTTTTTTTTGGTAAATAGTTGACTTAAATGCTCTTCTAATTTAAAGTAGTCATGCATTTTGTTTGTTTGTTTGTTTGTTTTAAACAGAGAACTCTGAATGAATGTTTCAATCTGGCCCTTGAATAATTATTTCTAAATGTGAGATAACAAGTTAAAATGACAGTATGCCTACAGGAAAAAAAAAAATCTTTTGTGTAACCTTTTTGTGTTTATGAAGATTACTGATATATGTTCCTTGCGAAAGTGGTGTTTTTTTTATTATTTTATTCTCTAGATTGGGATGGTTTCCTTTTAACTTATCCTCTGTTTTAGTTGTTAGAAAGCAAGACTTCTTCAAACATGCAGTGCAGTCAGGTAAGGAATACATGGAAGAACAGACCAAGTCCTAATCCTTTGTTTTGACACCACATTGTACTTGTTACTGTGTAAAGATTCATGTCATAAAACAAAGGATTAAAGACTTTGGGTAGAAAAGCTTTGGAGGGAGATGGACTTTTTGAAAACATGATAATGACCTCATGTAGTTTAAGACAATTCATAAAAAAGAAACCAAAAGCTTTAATTCATACGCTTTCCAATGTTCTATAAAATGTAGTTTAGTCTAATAATTCTTGATTCCACATATAATCATATTAATACTTATATATAATTTGTAATTATTTTCATGTATATGAATTCAACATTCAGTCGCTAAAGTAATCTATAAAAATAACACATTTTTTCAGGTAACTTCCTCAACATGGAGAAAAAAAAAAAAAGGAGATATGGGACTCTGGGTTAAATTTCCTTTGTATTCATGACAAACCCATATCATCAATGCTGCTACTGAACTGCAACAGTATTCACTGTAATTTCTCATTCTCTTTATTCCAGAAAAAACTCACCACTACTGTATCTCTGTTTACTTTATTTTTCTGCCCTGTCCCACTTCCATTATGTAAGCATATGATTCCATGGTAAACCAGATAATCTGAAACTTTTTTTTTAGATATATCCATTTCCAGCAGATCTGTTTGTAGTTTAATTCATAACATTGCTACTTTCTGGAAAAGGAAGGGACCAGATATGTTCTTTACAGTTAACAGAGACAAGTTGTTCCAGATTCAACAGAATATGAAACAAAGGTGTTTGTTGTCATAGATTATAATTATGAGAACATGACAACTTTTTCTTAAGACCTAGTCTGTTAAGGGGTAGGGGGGAAATTACTGACTTTCATTTTTTTAAAATGTATTTTAAAAGGAAAGCACTTTTTAAAAAGAAAAAAATTGAAGCAATTACTGAAGAGTATTTAACTTTATTTGTTTGTGTGATTTCAGATAAAAAATCTTTCTCACATGGATGGTATGACTAATTTCTCCTAGTAAAGTGAAAAGCATAGCCTTAAAGTCAAAGTCCAAAATAGTCAGTGAGTATATTTGCTACTCAAGTAGCAAGATTTGGAACATGCAGGCTTATGAACTGCATGACAAAGTACAGCAGTTTGGACACAGTTTCCTGGAAAACCCTTTAAAAATTCATTAGTGCTTTGGATTGTGTCTAAATTTATGCATTTGTTTAGGAGATTCAATTCTGCTCTCCGTAGCACTACTATAATGGTAGCAATATCAGTTCATTTAAGCTAATTTTTGAGTAACTGTAGAGATAAGACTAATTTCTGTTCTGAGTAGCACTAATTGTACTGTGCTAAAGTATTTAAAATGCTATCAAAAGCTATCACAAAAGGCTTTTAATATACAAACATCTTTTTTTAAAGGTATGTTTTAAAATGTATTCAAGTTAGCCACTAGCTATTTTGAATAGTGAAGTGATACTGGACAATACCAACAGATGACTAGATTCATTATCAGCAACTGGAAGAGGAAATTATCTGTCTTTTAAGGAAAATTCTGAGTTCAAAAGATTTTCAAAGATGTTACTATTTATAGAAACAGGTAATCTCTTTTTGCAAGGAGTTCACAGCATAAAATCTCTAGATGTAATGATACAATTAATACAGTAATAATGGTAGGAATCAAGACATATGTGTAGGGAAAAAGCAAATCTCACCTGTCCTTCCAGTTAAAATTGAAAGAACATGAAATATGCTTCTGTATTTCAGTTACTGTAACTGTACTTTGACAAAGTAAGTCTAATGCCATATTCCTGGAATTGGGTGACTTGCTTCTAAATAAATTTCCATTTTATTCAGGCAGGGATTACCAAGTTTAGAAGACCAACAAGCTAAATCTTGCCTAAGCATTCCCTGAATTTGAGTACTTGTTTATGCAATGAAACTGACAGGAATTACTTCTGCAGAAAAAGTGTTTTATGAGTTAGTAACTATTACGGAAGGGTAACTCCCCTCTGTTGATACTATCCTATGATGACTGTTTCTCAGTGTAGGCAATCTGTAAATAACATTTATTTTGAAAAGTAGAGAGATTTTTATGCAAACTTTTACTTTTTTTGTGGCATTAGTTTGGATATAATTTTTCTTCCACTGTGGAACAGCGGAAAATGCTAAGGTGTTACATATTAAAAACAGCTCTTAAGTGAAAAAGCATCCACGCTTACAATGCATATTTAAACTCACTTTAGATATGAAAAAACATAGTGAAGGGGGAAACAGATGCCAGTTTGTATTATGTACTTAAATCTTTATTCTCCAACACCCGTTATTGAATTCCTCTATTTCATAAACAAAGAGGTGAGACAGTCATTTCTTGTCTTTAGCCTATATAGCATAAAAATAATGATTTGAGATGTTTGTGATATTATACACATAGCTAAGGCAAAAAGATAGGTTTGGGGCTAACTTAAAATATTTTCTATATAATAAAAAGCCTGTTTGCAAACCGTCACTGTACCGCAAACAGCTGCATAGATAAAAGTAAACACAGTGATTTTTATTTTTTATTTTTTTTAATAGAGACAGCATTATTTTGCAGAGTACTTTACTTCAGTATGGAAACTAGAGAAATGAATAAGGGTTTAATATGCTGTTACAGTGTAAAATAATGAGGGAAAATAATCCTTAAGGCATTATTTGGAGAGCAAGCTATGATGTGGGATTAGGAAAAGCACTGCAAATAGCAGTATCAGATTCAGACAGGGACAAAAACAGGGAAAGGAATAAAAAGCAACTGAGACTTAAGGAGATGGCATGAGAGAAGAGAGACACATTAACTTTTTTTTTTTTCCTCCAAGAACTACTCTTTTAAACAGATCGAGTGTTACGTTAGAAGTGAGTAGAATGGGTGAGTGTGGAGGCGTCCAAAGCCAATATAGGATCCATACCTGGTAGAAAATATCTTCTTCCTCTGCAACAGTGCATAGTAGTTTACTTGCAAATATTTTTGTAGTAATAACAGAAAATTGACAGATCATTTTATGTGACATCTTGGGAGGGGAGGGGGCGGGCAATGATGACTCAAATATAAGTAGAGAAGGAACTTTGTGCTTCTAGAAGCTAATGCTTGATTTCTTCGCTTCTGAGACTGGATTTTACAAGTTGTAGTGCCGTGTCATTTCTGGCTGAATGAAGATTTCAGCCATGGTTCAGCTTACAAGAAGGCTCGGGCTTTCCACAGACTTTAAAGAACACTGGCAAAATATCCAGAACAAATAGTTCATGTTTCTTTCATATCTGCATTGTGACCTTTAAAAGGCACAGTTTTTTAGGTGTTTTATCAAGAATACAACAGTTACTTTATGCTAGAACCAATTTTGAGACCGTTCTCTGGACAAAATACATGGGCAAGAAGAAACGTTTTGAGTAACAATAACTTTATTACCTGTTTCTGGAAACTGAGTATATTTTTTCCTTTTCTTACTTCAGTTGAGAGGATAGTAAATAAAAGATTCTTCTGAAGAATACCTACATTACTTCAGAAATTCTTGTTAATCATGTAATAGAGAAGTTGTCTACTCATTTTTTTATTATTATTCAAACATTTGAATTATTGGAAAATGAGCAGAACACAAGCTGCTGTTGCTTAAGTTGCCAATATCCAAGCCTAAAGCACCTCACTTTTCCTGCTATTTCTGTTGTTGTTGCCAAAGCATGAGGAAATCTGAGATGGGACAGCATGTTTAATTAACCAATGTCAGGATAATCAGTTTAATTTCTACAGTCTGTTATTTTTTGCATGCATATATTAACCAATCGTAGATACAATCAGTAAATAATGGAGCTTAAGACAGTGCATATTGTCAAGAGACAATAGAGGAAAATCATATAGGCATCAGTCCTTTTGATTCAGGACCTGCAATGTGTTATTTTGAATGAGTAGTGGTATGATGTTAAAAAGTATGCATCATGCCTAAAGCATTAGATGCATTTCAGGAAAATCATAATCATCAGAAATATAATTCCATGTAAATGAAGCCAACAGGAGGTATGTGTTTAAAAACAGTGATGCAATGTAGGCCAGTTTTATATCTGATTGGCATGTTTGAAGGATGAAAAGTTGAGGCTTAGTAATCCCTTAAAGTCAAGTGAAATAAGAAAGTCATTTGAACACATACCTTATTGAAAAGCTTGCACTATTAATGTGTTATGTGCAGGCCTAGTAAGAAGTTAATTATGTGCCAAAGATCATGAACTTTTGAAAAAAAAAAAATGAATGTACACATTATAAGAACGTTATAAAACTTCCTTGTTGTTACAAATAAATATTAAGACCTTGTAGGCTGGAAGAATCTTTGCCAAGCAGGGTTACCAGCAATCCCACAGTTTTATTTGTATCCCATAGGCAGTGGGGATACTGTTCCAAAAGACAACGGAAATGGGAGAGTGGAGTCATAGAAGCTGTGGTGGTATTAAATAAGAAACAAGAATTTAGGTTTAGACTAAAAGTTGGGCAGATATGGAGAGACCTGAGACATTAAACAGAGAAATGCCTTTTTCCAACTGATAGTCCATGCTAAAATAGATCATCCACTAATAAATCCCATGGAGAAACAGAATGTAAGAACTAGGAGGCAGCTGTGCAGCACTGAGGTTGATTAATTAGGGGAAATTTCCGTATCGCTGTCTTTTCTGGATGGGATTAGATCAAGTATTGAGAAAAGTCATATTACAGGCAGACAGACTGGGGAACTGTGCTCATACAGCACATTCATCTAGGAGATGTCGGAATTAAGGCAAGGAATACAGAAAAAGCCAGTAAAGAATGTTAGCCTTAAATATGACCTTGAATTGTTTAGTGTGTTTTTCTACATTTGAAAACAAAAATGAAGTTATGGTCTCGTATCCAGATGCTTGAATTACATCTTGCTGAAGTAAACTTTTAGTCCTTGTTTATCCTTTATTTTACATGGCAAAGGTGAGAGAAGTCTGGTAGTGCGAGTAAGATATGTGAGTGTTCTGTATTCTCAAATCTGGCGATTCCAAAGAAAGCTGTCTGTAGTCATCAAAAAACCACTACCAAAAAGAGTGCTGCTGAGCAAGTGATCTACAGTAGCAGACCTTGATTGCCCTTCTGCAGGCTGCTGAAAAGCCTCGTTTGGTATATAAAAGTATTATTATAGAATTAAGAATTTGATAAATCAAGTACAGCATACCAAGTTACCTCATCAGCTATCCTGTGCTTTTCTTTTTCTTGCTCTTCTTCCTTGCTATAAGTCCCACTGCTGAAGTTTACTTAGCTATGACAAAGCATTCTCTAACATTTGGAGTCTGCTTGTGCTGTGACCTACTCACTCCTTATGACGCTCTTTTTAGATAAAATGTTTGGAATCTTTGTCAGTCATTTGCCTTTATAGAGTTTTTGTAATTGAGCACTGTCAAAGATTCTGTTTCTCCTGCTTTGAAAGCAAATGTCTGCTCTCTTGATGCTTAATGATGATGAATTCTTCATCCGCTACTCTGTATTATTCTAGCTGCAGGATAAAGTGACAATATTTCTATTGGCATTATCCTTTAAGTAAATAGCAGTCAAGCTGTTGAAGCTCTTACTGTGAGGTAGCTTGAATTTATCACTACATTTTCTCAAATTATCATATCCCAAAACATAATCATCTTTAAGTGAAAGAGAGTTTGCTGTTTTTCATGTTGTCAGAGTTGCCAATAATGTATACACATTTCAGTTTTCTTTAGTGTTTTTTCTTTGGGATAATATTGGTTGTGCCAAGTTTGAGACATTCACTATTCATAGCTGCAGTGGAGAGATACCAGCAGCAGAATTTGACGAGTCTAGATGAAATATTTGCTTCTGGGGAAAAAAAAAGACCTAGGATTTGCTTCCTGTGGTATAGCTATTACTAATGAATTGGAGATGAGAAGAATTTATTTTGGAATTCTGTGTGTGGATGATGCTAAGATCCTCTGGTAACTAGTGATGAGAAAATTATTGATATCTTTATGAGATTAACAAAGTAATACTTACGTAATAGCCTTGACTATCCAGAATGCTTACTTTAAATAAAACGCTAGTAGTTTTTAATAGTTTCTTCTGATTAGGGCCTTGCCACTCAGGAAGATAAGCCTATCTGATGCTGCTTGCTCTCATTTGAAAGGAAGAAAACGGTGTGTGTTTGGCAAGAATACATTGTTGCAGGAGGGCTTTTTTATATCCAGTATTAGTAAATATATTAACAACTTTACATGTGTTTTCATTCTGCTTTTATACAAAACAGGAAATCTTGAAGTCTCACATCTATTTGTAAGTAAAAGGTTAGAACAGTTGTGAAAAGTGAGTTGATAAGCAAAATTTTCTAACCATTTTAGCTGAATAACTGTACATAGGGTAAGACAGTTGATGGAGTTTTGTAGTAGGCTTTAACTTGCATTATTATTTAACTTGATTATTTCTATGTGAGTTGTAACTGGAAAGATCTGTGATGTTGACATTTTAGCATCAGTTATGAGTGGTGACTTATCAGAAAGCAAATCTCGGGCAAACTGCTTCTCCAGTAAGTTCATTCTCTAAAGCAAAGGGATTGTGCCACAGGCTCTCCCTCCCCACCCATTTCTCTGGTGTCCTCTATGGAGAAGGCTTCCTAAGACCTTTTTTCTGACTATGAACTGTATTTGTTAATAGATCATAAAGGAGTTGCATGTACAGTGATACTCAGTTTGTTGAATGCAAGTGTGAGGCATACAACTTCCTAATGTGTCATTTGAGGAATTTACCGTGCAGCCTGGGCACATACCTCAGCCACAATTCTCTAGAACCATTTGCGTTGATGAGAATGTGGCAATTACTTTGTTTATTGTCTTTGTAAAGATTATGGGTGACTATCAGTAATAAAGCTGATGGTAAATTATGAGCTTGACCAGGATGTTTTTATTTTTATAGGCAACTTGATTAGAAATTTATGCAGCAGGTGAACTAAAACTTTAATTATGACCTGTAGGGCAGAATATCAATTGAGTGTTGCAGATAGCCACACAGTTAGCTCTTGCATGACTTGTGTCCAGGAATCCCAAAGGAATGGACAGCCTTTGATCAAAATAAAGCTTGGAAAAAGGAAAAATCTTAATGCTTGTTTTAACACTGTTATTTAATTTCTAGAAATGGGCTTGAGAATACACAGTTGGTTTTGTTGCACTGCCAGTACGAAGGACCACAGGAAGTATATTAGCCCTTTGCCTGACTCCTGTTTGTATGTATAGAACTTCACCACGCAAACTGCAACCCAGCACTGGATTGCAAGCGCAGTGGCTGCAGGTTGTAAAGCATCGGTCCTGTGTAAACTCATCCAGCTGGGTCTGCTTAATTCCGTGTTGGCAGGCCTCGGGCCACATCAGGCATCATCTCTCATCTCAGAGCTGTCAGAAAAGTCGCACAAGAGCTGTATCATCTGCTGTAGCTAATTTGACAGAAAGGCAATAGTCAGCCCACATCTGATCTGTATTGATTTTGTACAGCTCTGGCTTCCAGAACAATATGTATATAATACAGATGGCACCGTAGCCAGAGATTCCTGTACTGTATAGACGCTCCAGCTAGTCATGCTATAAGGATGCAGCAGCTCAGTTTACAACAGTCCATCGGCTGTTAATCCAATCACTCTGTTCTGCTAAATCAAATCAGTCAGCTCCAGGGGTGTGTTGCAGCAGGGTTGCTTTCACTCCCAGACTAAGGCAAATGGAGTAAGATGGAGCTGCAATGAAGATGAACTCTAGGAATTGTATGGTATTCTTGGATAATTTTTTAATGGTGTATTTTTTTTTTGGTATTCTGAGCATACATGTGTTAAGCTGTTTCTAAAATTCATCTGCTGGTGCTAAATGCAGTGAGTGGTGCTCAGAACTGGTGTTAAGTCATAGTATTGGAAATAATGTATTTTCTAATTAAATGTGACATTAAAGATTTTAGTGCTCATTTTGCAGACCTTCAGGTGTATTTTGACTTCCTTATCAAATTAGTTTGTGAATAACTGTTTTCCCAAAACTGGTTTCTCCTTTTAGTTTAAGCAAAACTTGGCACTTCGCTTTTTTCAGCTGTTGTATGCTGATATATATTAGTTGCATTTTTTTAATGTAGAATACATCTATCTTACTTACAGTAAGTATTTGAATACTAACTGTTTATCATTGACTTCTGCAAGGTTTTAATGAATAGAAAATATAGTCATTCATAAACACTTCTGATTGCTTATGGATAATCATTTGGATCCCATTTGTACATGGAACAGTTTCTTAAGTTAACCAAGTGTGGCTGTTCACACGTAGCATGTATAGGTGTGCAAAACTTGCACTTATTCTAGCTTCAGTCACTCAACTGGGGAATGTCTACATTAGTAATTTGGCTTAATAGGAGCAAATCAGAGTGAAAGAGTTGGTACTGTGACCCCTACCTCTATGCATTATGCTGTGCAGGAGTTTTGTTTTGGACTAGATTTAGTGGAACCTCTTGAGATCAAACATCCATGCCACAAGGAGTGTTGAAACTGATCAGAGCTGTTGTTTATTTGGCCTCCTATTCTCCCTTAGTGGCCAAAGCATGTGCAATAGAAGCACCATTTCCAGTTTATGTTTCTCCAGAAAGAACCCATGTCACATACACGAAACCATTGCACAGTAAGTGGGAATAGTGGGGAGTGGAAAAGGATTTGCTTCTCGATTGCATTATTGCTCTGAACCAAACATAGCCTTAAGTGAACAGAACAAG
This sequence comes from Anseranas semipalmata, assembly GCA_013399115.1. Taxonomy (NCBI): domain Eukaryota; kingdom Metazoa; phylum Chordata; class Aves; order Anseriformes; family Anseranatidae; genus Anseranas; species Anseranas semipalmata. The sequence continues at coordinate 537,773 of VXAA01002967.1, read as the reverse complement.
GTCTTCTTCTGTATTTTACAGGCAACAGAGTATGAAGTCAAATAGATTCTATTCTGTTTACCTTTAAGTTAATTTAGTCTGACACAAATGTGAGGACAGAGAGAAACACCGTGGGAATGGAAAATGGTTTTATGATAAACAAGGCAATGCTCCTTGAATGTTTACTTGCCTACTTACATGTTTATTTTACTCCTGTTTTTTTTTTTTTTATTTTTATTTTTATTTCCCCACTGGATACAGTTGTACCTTTACTTTAATCTCTACAAATCTTCAATTAAATTAAAATATAATTTAAAAAATATATATATACATAAACATATGCATGCACAGTAAGCCATATATAGAGTTTAAAAACACCCAAATTACAATGCTGTGGATGGAGAACATCCTTTTGAATTTCATCCTTACTTTGCACTGAACTAAAGATCTTTCATCTTGGATTAAGATTGCATAGAATATCCTGAGCTGGAAGGGACCCACGATGATCATTAAGTCCAGCTCATGCATGTCCTATTTCTGACTGTAGCAGAATGAAGAGGTTACAGTACCCATCCCACTCATAGGTGTTGGTTGTCCTCTGCAGTCCTCTTAGATGCGTCAGAAATACTGCATATGTGGCTGCTCTCCAAACCAGTTATTTCAGGATGCCTACATTAGCTCAGGTATTCTTAATATCCAAACCAGGTCACTTTGACAGAGCTTCGTTAGGGAACAATTACACAAGAAGTTATGCTGATGGAAGGGGAGGAGCTGTTGTCTCTGAGCATGGGACAGGGAGGAGCAGTTGCAGATAGGCTGGAAATGTGACTGTTTTCACCTCGTACAGCTGTAGCCAGACAGCACTTTTGACTGCAACCTTATCTTATTCTTATCTGTTTTATTTAGAAGTGTAAATGCTATATATTTTGTTAATAAAAGCAATTAAAATCGATGTATTTGCCTCTTCAAAGAGAGAAAGCAAATGCTAACCAATTCTCACCACATTCGTGGAAGGAAGGGAAACTTACCATTTTACAGATGGGAAGTCTCAAATATAATTATTGTGTGTAGGATTATAATGTGAGTATTCCAGTGTTGGATTATACCTCTGAGCAGTGTGTTAATTTTTCTGTCAGTTTGTCTGCTGGCTGAGTTTTGAGTGTCATTGACCAGTACCATGTGTGGAGAAAGCGATAGATTAGCATGTTACAATAAACTGGGATATGGTGTCTTTTGCCACCCAGATTGTTTGCCTGATAAAATGAGTATGATCATGTATCATTTTCCTTTTTATTCTTCTGCAACACTTGAAAACTAGATATTAGCAGCAAATCCTGGCAGCACAGAACCTTTTAACAACTAAAAATAAATATTACCCTGTGGCAGAAGGCATTGGACACTGTAGAAATGGTAGTTGGCAAGAGCTAGTTGTCACCAGCATTTCTGGCATGATCTTGGCCTAGGATGTGATTTTGCTCTTACCCTGGTGCTTTGGGGCACTCTGCCAGTTTTTAATTCTCTGAACTAACTCATCATAGGACCAGAAAAGCACCAGCTCAGCTCTGCAATAACAACAGGGGGGAGAAGCAATACTGCCTGTTTTGATGTTACCTATTCCATCAGTTTAGCTGTATCATCAAACAGCATCATAACTGATGTGTCAGGAAGTAGGAATGTAGACCTTTTTTTTCCTGCCCCACTCAGTTCTTGTTCATTTTAATATTTGAATGTAAGTTATGAGTATCTTCTAATATAAAACCTTGAGGTGTTTTGCATTATATTTCATGTCATGTCACCACTGTATAATGAAGTAGAAATGTATGACTTGGCCAAACTTTCTTTTTCAGTAGCAAAAGAGGAAAAGTACAAGCTTGTAGTCCCTGTTTTTGCTATGAAATTGAGTTTAAATGTTTCTGTTCTATTGTGACCCCGTGTCAATCCATTCAATGACCCTGTGTACATTGTGGAAGCATTCTAGTCTTCTCTTTCCAAATCTGGATGAGAAACACTTTTGTAGCTGTTCTTATCAGCAAGAGGTCCTAGGGCAGTTAGACTAATTAAGTGGAGCCAATTCAGAAAGTCCTTCACTAAAGCTCTGAAGGCTCATGATAAATTGTGTATCACAGGTTAATTTATATACTTTTTTGTGCTGTAAATAAAACAGATATAAGATGTCTTCAAGAAGAATTAAACAGTGTTAGAAAAAAAAATCTTTTAATCAAAAAGAGCAATGTCAAAATAGGTTTTGTTGCAGATTTGGACAATACAGCTAATATATAAGGGTTTTCTGTATGCATGCCCATTTCTCTATAGATCATCAGGTTAGGAATGGATTTTTGTGTTTCCTGTTCTAGAGTTCATCTGTTATCTCTGCAAGGTGGCTGTTTGTTTGGATGAGAAGAAAGGCTTTCTACTTTAAAATGGCATGTCCTTAATGGGTGGCCTTTCAGTATCTAAAGATATTAGTAGAACTTTGTGCCCAGTAATCGATGCAGTTTGTTTATGAAGATTTCCTGATAGAAAATAAAAATACCTTGATAGTAACAGAGATCTTTCTCTGAGGATCATATTTTAGAAAGTCAAGAGAAGGAGAAATGATAAGCAAGATTAATGCAGTAACTAATTTTTTTGACAATATGTTGTCAGGTTTCTGATTCGTGAGTTTGTTTCTTAATTTAACATTTCTGACTTACTACTTGAAGATCATTTTACGCTGCGTCTACTAAAAAAAAAAAACTTGAATACTTATTTCTCCATAATGACTTTCTTATTTGGGGTAGAATTTTTGTTAAGATGTTAAGCGTAGGTTAATGGAAAAATAATAGTTTCAATAGTGTGGGTTTTTTAAGTCCAGTAACTCTATTAAAAAGTGCAATAACCAGAATAAAAACAGTTTTAATGTTTCAATATTTAAATATTTAATATTGGGACGATTTATATTGCATTGCAGTCTAAAATGTATTGAATTGCCAATACCATACAACTGAGTAAAAAGATAAAGGTGGATCTAGTTTGACAGTTTGTGTTTGTCTTTTATTTGTAGTGGATTTTTTTGTTTGTTTGTTTTTTAAGACCTAAACAAACAGAACTATGCAACATCCTAATTACAGGACAGCATAGTACAACACCTGCAAGATACCACATCATGTTCTAGGATGTATAGTTATTTTGCTTCTGAGATTATAATAACAGTGATCATTTAACCTCACTGTTGAAAACCACACAGTACCTTATAACATGCCACATAAAAATTCAAAGCTGAGGTGAACTTTTAAGGGAGTCTGTTGTCAACAGTAATGTGATTCAGCAATGACATATATACTTATATTTTGCTTATGTCCTTCCAAATTATTTTGTAGATCCACCATTCAGTTTAATGCTACTCCAGTAAGTGTTACTAGTCTTCAGAGGTTATCCTAAGTACGTGTGATCATTGCTTACATGCATGGTCTTTGCTCGTGGGGGGCTAAGCATCAGGGTTAGGAGTTAAATTAATAAGTAGTAGTCTCATGCCATTCCCCCTCCCCCCTCATATTTTTCCCCTAATAACCAAAAGGGAGATAGAGATGGGGAAGAAAGCTGTATTCGTCTCATAACTGAAACAAAGTGGGCTGGAGGATTTACCAGAAGGAGCAGCATGGGTAGAGAAAATGAAATAAAAAGGGGAATCCTGAGACTAGCCTTACACTTGCATCTCTTTTTCTGTGAAAGAATACCCTTCCTGTGGTGCTAGCATGACTGGCGGCAGTTTTGGTACGAGGCATGAGCCTCTGTCCCTGCAGCTGCTGCTGTCTTCCCTGTTTGCCTTACCCCAGTGCCTGAATTCCTCTAGCCTGGGGCTCCACATGCAGTAGTAGCATGTGCATGCTTACTACTTGTGACATAAATACCATCTCTATTTGCAGATAAGTGAGGCATGGTAATTGGTTCAAGTATGTATATCAAAGACTCTGGCCAAAACAAGTTCTCTGTTTTCACAAGACAGCCTCTAAAAAAATCTTCCATATTCGTCCCAACTTCTGAGCTGTACCATATCGTCCCTGGTAACTAAAAGATAGCTCACCATAAGTAAAAGATTCTCACGTATGCCTTATGCTAAGTAATCAAATTATTCAAACAATACTAAATTGATAAGTTTTGTAAGGTAAACAAACTGTGTTTTCACAGCATATTTAAACATGATCTCTATGTTCAGAGAAGGCTTGATTATGTTGAAATTGGTGTTGAAACTTAGCTGGGGCCAGTGCCGATCGTTAACAATATACGTCTTATTCAGATTCTTGTGCATACAAAACGCATATTGAAGAATAACTTTGGTATTTTAGAATATCTTTTATTAGATGGAAATAACAATCTGAAGTTTAAAGAGGCATTTTCAGTCAGCAATGAAAGACTATAAGGTATAGAGCAACAATACAGAAGTACAGAACTACAAGAGTAATTTTAAATGCATCCACACTTTAAAAAATAAAAATAAAAAAATTGCATGGAAGTTGTTCACTTAACTTGTATATCTGCCCATATCTAATGTTTAATTTTCCTTTTTAACAGGTAGAGAGAATTGTTGACAAGAGGAAAAACAAGAAGGGAAAAACAGAGTATTTGGTGCGATGGAAAGGATATGACAGTGAAGATGATACTTGGGAGCCAGAACAGCACCTTGTTAATTGTGAGGAATATATACATGAATTTAACAGACGTCACAATGAAAAGCAGAAAGAAAGCACATTAACCAGGACAAACAGGACCTCTCCAAATAATGCCAGAAAACAAATTTCTAGATCTACCAATAGTTCTTTTTCAAAGACATCCACTAAATCTTTAGTTATGGGTAAAGACCATGAGTCAAAAAATAATCAACTCTTTACTGCCACCCAGAAGTTCCGGAAAAACAATTCACCATCTCTTTCTGGAAGGAAAAACATGGACCTTGCAAAATCAGGTATTAAAATCCTAGTGCCCAAAAGTCCAATTAAGAGCCGGACAACCGTTGATGGCTTCCAGAATGAAAGCCCTGATAAAATGGACCACATAGAGCAGGATCAAGAAGACTCTGTAGCACCAGAAGTAGCAGCAGAAAAACCAGTGGGAGCTTTATTAGGACCTGGTGCAGAGCGTGCCAGGATGGGCAGCCGACCAAGGATACATCCATTAGTGCCACAATTGCCAGTGCCAGTAACAGCCACAATTGCATCAGCATTAACAATAAATGGAAAAGGTAAGTGTGCAAGTCGGTCATTTTTATGTAGATTTTTCATTTGACTGATCTTTTTTGCCGTTCAGATGCAAACAAATTACCCACTCTGTTTCAGCCTTGTTAAATCAAGTCTGGAGAACTTCACAACTTTGTTTTACATAACTGTATGACTCTAAGGCCATTTTGAATTTTGCCAGCCTTGCTTTCCTCACAGAGATTCATTGGTATTTGTGTTTTCAGAATCACCATAAGATGCATCTGTGTTTGCTTTGACATTGTGTGGTACACACATTCAGTGTACCATTTCCAGAGATAACATCATTGCTTTAAGTTTCTTTAAATACGTCAGACTCAGTTTTGTTATGAATATTAGAAGCATACATTATCCAAATAGATGAACGATATGAGTAGGGATTCTTTGTAATGGTTTATGTATCTATTTTGCTATAAATTTTGCCTGGAAAAAAACTGGGAGAATGATGTTACTTAAAAAATTAAGTTGGTAAATTTTGTTTCGGTGAGAATTTGAGCCAGTTGTGGAGATACATATGCCTTCTGCCTTGATTGAATTCTGTCTTCATTATATTTTATCAATATTTTGTTGTTTATACCTCATTTCATATTGAGATCTTATTAGATTTAATGTCTGGCTTGGTAATATCTCAGTAGATTTATAGTACAAGTTGAATAAACTGTACATTTTTAACACCAAAGAAACCCAAAGTGCTTTTGTAGGTGGGAGGAAGGTGTTCATTTCCTCCACCGTGCTTAGAGACTGGTTTAAGACAGTCATCATTGTGATGCTCCAAACTTTTGTTCTTCCATTGCAGACCTAGGTTGTTGTTGTAAGCATGCTTCTGAGGCTAAATTTTCAAGTGTAATGTTCTCTTCAAATAAAACGCAGAGGGTAAAATCTGCAGGTATTGTTTTGATGACAGCTTGCTGGAAAAAAAAATCTTGAAAACCAAGGACTGGGCCTGCCAAAAACCACACTTAGAGACAAACTATGTAGGCACAAAAATATGTTGAAGACTTTGAGAGAGTTTGTGCTGCATGCCCTACTATTGCTTACATTCAGATTTTCTAAAAAAAAAAAAGGCTGCTGTAGCAGGAGAGGTTGAAAAGCAGTGGATAAGGGAGGAATGCTCTCCTGGAGCTGCGGTGTCAGGTCATGGACCAACCCGTTTTGCTGCAGATGAACTAGGTAACCATGGTAATGAACACACTGATGCCAGGAATATCTCTTCCTTTGCATGGGCTAAAGAAGGAATGTAAATCTCTGAGGATGTAAACAAAGCTGGAGGGGGAAATGCAAGAGATGCCAGTATGTAAGTTTTCTGAGTAGATGAAGTAGATGTGTGAAGGTTTCACGATAATTGATACGCGTTCTGTGAAGTGGTTGATAAGCACTGCCTTCAGTATCCCGGTTTTTGCCTCACGGCATTCACAAAAAGAAACAAACAAACAAAAAACAACAGAAAACACTTTATTGGGTAAGTCAGTAGCCAAAAATGATTAAATCATTCCCACCAACCTTTCACTCTGGTAATACTGGTACAGCAAAGGCCTGTTACTGGGCATCAAATGAAAGTGGGAAGGCCTCCACGGGAATGATAGTGGCATGTAAAATAGCATTAACCTGTTTCACTGAGATGTTACAGTTCCCTCAACTGTCACCACCCCCTTCAGCTTTTCTTAGGCATTTGTCTGGCCATCTAATATTGAAAGCTATCCTTGGGATCATGGGAATACGAGATTTTTCTTACACTTACGTTTTCACAAGATCTTAAGGTATAGACCAAAAAAAGGGGGAACCAAGGAGATGGTCACAATGCATGGATGCACAAAAATATGCGGTATGTTTCTGCTTTCATTCTGCTGCTGGAGGGATATTAGTTCAAGTACATTAACTAAGGCTTTCCCTGTCTCATAACACTGCCCCCGAGCTGTGCAGTTTGTTCCAACACAGAAGCAAATGTCCTAATTTATTACAGTTTTGTGGGTAGTTATGCTTATCTACAACTTTTGGGGAGTAACATCCAAATCAAGCAGTAACTCTCTGATTATAAAACTTGGAAACAAACTTACAAAGGAAGAATACTTTGCAGGCCTTGGTTTATCTGATATCGGTCTCTTTTCCTAGCACCTTAGGATTTCTGTGACAGGTATCTTTCTCACAGAAGCCCAGGGTCCAACTCAGCTGTTCAGCATCGCCAGAGTGGACATCAGCCTCATCTCCTAGAGCTAGCCTGGCCTTGGAGCTTCCTGAGCTGACACATTCTCCATCTCTTTGTTAAAGCTGCACTTCTTGCTGTTTTTATTTTTAGCGTCACACTACTATTCATTAAAATGTAGTAAATAGACGCTCCCCTTCCTCCCCTGCATGGGGTTCTTGCGGTTCAGAGTCCTGTTTCGTTCCCTACTCAGGACATTCCTCCTGCCTTGAAGGGACACCTCCTCACATTTTCAGCACTGTCAACACCTCGGGAGCCATACCTTACAAGAACTGATCATGGTGCAAAAACTTCATCAAATTTGTACCCTCAAGGCTTGCTCTTCATACGCACCAGATCTGACATATTAATAATACAGATGATAGATCTGGCATTTGAAGCACTCTTTCCAAACATCCCACCTCCTCCGCATATACCTTCTGTTAATTTTAAGAGTTCCTGCTTCCACATGGAGGATGCTGTCAGGAAGACAAAAGCATATTTTGAAAAATAACTTTGTACTTGAGCTGGTTTAGGGAACTTTTATAAAAACATTTTTGTTGGAAAATCCTAGTCAGTCAAAACAGAAGTCATTAATTGGAAGGTGTAATTTTGAAACATTCTAGAAAAATACAAATTACATTTCAACTATATTGCAGACAACTTTTATAATCATAGCTGATTTAGATGTTTTTTTAAAAGTAATATTGGAAAAATCATTTACAATTTTAATATGAAAACAGTGTTCCCAATTTTGCAGCTATTGCTATGAATGCTTTTTAATTCTGCAAATCAAGATTTTTTTTTTGTTGTTCCTAGTTCAGGATGGTGAAACTCTTCACAATTTAGTCAGTTCTTTGTGTGTTTTTCCCTAGCCTTGATTTTTTTTATTTTTTCCTTTTTTATTATTAATTTTTTAATCATAAGAGT
>VXAA01002967.1:511017-529396 GCA_013399115.1 Anseranas semipalmata | reverse complement strand
CAAAAAAAAAAAAAAAAAAAAAAAACTTGTATGTATACAAAAATCCAAATTTCATGACTGGAATTACTAGGAAATATTAGTATTGTTATAGCATCTAGTCATGCTTTTCACAAGTCAAACTGCCATGATGCAGTTCTTGTTCCAAAGAACAGTCTCAGAAAAAGCAACCAGCAAATATTTACACAAATATGCAGGGGTGCCAGGGGAATAAAATAACAGTAGTGTTTTCTGTGGGAGTTGGTGCTTTCAGCACACTAAAATCTAGCTGCTGTCCAAAGTATGTGTTTTAACAAACTAAATCAATGTATTGAATATTTATATTTTAAAGGGTTGGCCTTGAAAACAGTCAATGGGGTAGTAAAGTACATACAAGTCTAAGAAGGGTGATATATGGAAGAAGTGGGAATTGTTCACTGAAAGAACATTGCCATGATTCCAGTTTTTCTAAAGATGTGCCAATCATCAGCTGTTTCTAAAAGTTAATTGAAGTCATCCTTAAATGAATGAATGAAACAGAAAAACGCCCCCAAAGAACTGAAACGTTGTGGAAAAACATTTAATGGTGCCTAGAAGCAATGCGTATTTCTCAAAACTAGGCAAGGCAAAAAATGGCCTCATATCTGACAGTACGTTCTGATACATTTGAAGTTTTTGAAAGCTTCCTTCCTTCATCAGAATTGAATAAAAAAATAACTTTGAAATTTTATTGCAGATTTTTTAGGCATAGTACACTCCAGGAAATTTCTGTGGAATAGAGCACACAAGAAGTGAAACTGTAAAGGGAATCTGCAAGCCACACAAGGCTAGAGAATTGTCTTGCAGTTTTAGAAAGAACTAAAACACTGGATAGATTGTTCATCTTCTGCTAAACTTTACCATAAACTAGGTGAATTCCCTTGCTTTGCAAATTGTAGCTGCCTTGCTATATATGTATATATTTTCCTGGATCACTCTCGTCGCTAAGGTTTTTATTCAGCTACCACTGCAATATGTGGATGTAACTGAGAATAAACGCAACACATTGAGAGATTTGAGGTAGAAAAGCATGCAAAACTCAGAGTATAAAACGAGTGAGAAAAGCCCATCTAACTGTATATGTTGTCATAATTAGAATAAGACAGACTGGCGTGTGGTGTGTGGGAAAAGAAGAAATACAAGAAATGCAGTGAATTACCTCATGTTGCTAGATAGACGAGCACCACCAGTGTGCACAGTGGCATTAGCATCTCCCTCCTTGCACATACTAGTTCAGATGAATAACTTGCAGGAGCAGTAGGCTGTCTGACAATACAATGATTGGAGTATATCAACCTACGAGCAATGAGGGTGTCTGCTGATTTTTCAGTTGGATAATGGTGCTGTTCTTAGCTTGAAACAATGGTATTAGCCCTGAAAGAAAAGCCAGGCATCTTGAAAAAAAAAAAAAAAGATTGAATTCAACTTCTGTTTGTTACCTGTTCTCTCCCTTAACCCAGAACAATTTATGGGATTAAAAACCACAGATTTGGAAAGCCAAAAATCCATTCTTAACACCATGCAAAATAGCGTCTGTTATTTGGTTAAGTGTCTGATAGCCTTGGTCTCAACAGGAACCAAGCAAGTGTAGAAGCACTTATGGAGCTGACTGGAACTAGGGAGAAAAGTGATTTGTTGTCAATGTAATATCAAGCTGAGCTGAAAGGAGTTCAGCCACTCCCTGTTCCTTAAGGTGAGGAGATCTCGCCGAGTTCCTTCCCACATTTTCCCAGTTACTTTTTCCCCTCTCCCTGGATGTGCCTGGGTGCTTGGCATTGCACAAGGGGAGCCTCTGGAGCAGTCCACTGCCAGCAGCACAACTCATCAGGCCACCCTCTAGAGGCCCTTGGGGAAGAGCATTACAGCTGACAAAGGTGTGTAGGGTGTGAACCAAACTAATTGTTCTTGTGGACCACAAGCGATGCATATAACCCTTCCATAAAACAAAAGAAAGAGGAAAGTTGCAGAACTCATCGCTGTGGGAATTAGAGTGAATAGTACAATTAAAGGAAAGTTGTGATTTACTGCAGTTTTTCAGATTCCTTTTTAGCATTCTGGAAAGACAGAAGCAACTCTGAGTGCTCCTTCTATTTGTTTTATTTTGTCTTGGTAGTAAAACATTATTCCAAAAAAAGGCTTGAGACAGGAACTTCCTTTTTCAGTGTGTTTGTACATTGCGCTGGGATGGTGGCTTGATCTCTGCTGAGTGATCTGGAAAGCAACCAAGTATTTTATTAGTGGAAACAAAAGCCAGTGAAATGGGTTAAAGTCCTTTGTAAAGCCTGCCTAACTTCTGAAATTACTGGTTCAAACTCTTTGTTGAATGCAGCAGAGTGTAATTTTGTATCTTTTCTATTGTGTATGCATTTTGCAAATCACTGATTTACTCTGAGTAAAACAGTTTTCATTTAGTCGACCTTAGTGACACCTTTGCTTTTGCCTTCAGAAGTTTCATTTTGTTTAGAACCTACTTTTAAAGAGTTCACATTATTACCTCCATTATGCACTATATTGCAACGTTTTAACCTACCAACCCAAATTTTCCATCTGTATTACTGTTAAGTCATTTTTAAGTTCTTCAGCTTCTCTACTCCTAACTAAAATAATATTCTGAATTGTTGCCAATTTCTCGTTTATCTATATTTTCTGGCTCAATATAAATGCAAAAGTTTCATGTAATGTGGTAGGCTGGATGGTGTGTATTATGTGGAAAATTGGTCTGTTATCCCATACTGTTCTGGATTTTGTACACCCCACGCACACACACACATACTTGTGTGGTTTCTGTTACATGGTACGGATTACTGTTACTTTATGTGGTGCTTCAGGATTGAGAACTTCCTGTGAAAATCTTTCATCCTCAAGGCATGTTGGTTTATGTCCATAGATTATCATAATGACAAAGCAGGATTTAAGTGCAGGGCTTGCTTGAGTTTTAAGGCTGTCTTCCAGAGAACATAAGGTGTGAGTGACTGGCTTCTTGCTTTGTCTGCCTTCTGCCATTTTCCTCTACTTTAAACAGAGATGCCGTGGTGTTGGATGCCAGGTTTGTCCATTTGAAGACTGATGGTATGGACTTCTGATACAGCTGAACTGATGTAAAGGGTGGTCCCATTCCCTTCCCTCGCTTCCCCAACCCCAGGTTACAATATGGCCTAACTGCTCCTTTAAGAACAAATTCATTTTTATCAGCATTCTGGAAGTGACAGTGAGGGTGAGAGTATGTCCCTGGAGACAGACAGGCAGACACCCACACACGTACATGCAGGGATACAGGCACACATTCTGTCCCTGAAAACCCTTTAACGGGAACTCTGTATACAATATATGTGTGTACATATATAAAGGGAAATAAATTTCTCAAGAAATAAGCAGTTTGGACATAAAATCCTCAGCCTCAGTTGCTGGCACTCAGTCAGTTACAGTGACTGAGGAGCTGGGGTCTAAATCTCTCTTGACTACTCAGAAGGGGTAATGATCAATAATGATCAGCCATCTCATCCTCCTACAGTACTTGTATCATTACGAGACAAAAGTAATCTCTTGAGGACACATTTGTCATACCTGTTGTGGCAATGCTGGAAAAGCTTGGGAAAGATGAAGCACAGTGAAGCAGAGGCTCTGTTTGTAAGGCTCACTTTCAACCTACTTTACTTATGTCTATGCAGAGACAACGTGGTGAACATCAGACTTGCATGGTAGAACAAAAGTGTTGAACTAGATTTTTTTTCTTCCACATTGTCAAAATTGTGCAACTTTAGAACAGCTTTTGATAATACAGCAGAAATGGGAAGTGCAATCAGAAATACTCTTAAGGTGTTTTTTGCAGTTGTGCCTGGCGTAGTAACCATCAACTTTTTTTTGTCTCTTGCTGTTTCAACTTTTAAAGAAGTTGCATCTCCCATCTTTCTTAAGATTGTGAAGTAGATTGAATGTAACTTCCCTAAGGAAACTGTCAATATGAATCTGTGTTCTGTTGACAAGAAGATTAATCTTAATACGTTGATACACAAATCCATAAAAACTGGACAAAAAGAATCTTAGTATGGTTCAGGGAACATTATCTACTTAAAAGGGGAGAGGATGAGAATACAGTTAAATTTTCAGTCAGCAAGAAGTCCTCATGGGAAGGCTGTTATAGATGGGGAAACGTATCATAGAATTACTAAATAAACTGTTTTTCTTTTTTCTTTTTCTTTTCTTTTCTTTTCTTTTCTTTTCTTTTCTTTTCTTTTCTTTTCTTTTCTTTTCTTTTCTTTTCTTTTCTTTTCTTTTCTTTGTCAATCCTTGTAAAAGATAGCAAACTGTTAGATTCAAGAAAATACAAAATCAAGCCTTTTTTTTTTTTAAAGCTAGTTGCTTGGGTAACAGCTGGTAACAGTCTTGCATTTTACAGGTGATTGCAAATATACTTTGTTTTTTTAGTGAGACCTAATGAAATAACCAGATCCTATATTGTCTTTGCATACCTCTACTTCAAGTACAAGTTGCTGTACTCAAACTGGTATAATCATAATCCAAAACTACCGCCACTGTTATTTATAACAGCAAAGCACTATTCTTTGAAAAGAAAATAAATATGAAAAAGAAAATAACTATGAAAGAAAATAGATTCAGAAGCTGTACATTTGTGAAACTATATGCAGTTTTTCAAATCAAACATAAAAATGTCTAAATTATCTGCTGCACATACCGTTTATATTGTAAACATGTTGAAGAATGCACACGAAAATGCATTAGGCCACAAATTATTAAACAGTTAATTCTGCTCTAGTAATTGTTTCGTTAATTTTTCAGTAATATAATGCATAAAAATAAGTAGTTGTTTTAAGAATATTTTAATTTAAAATGGTTTAAAGATTATTATATATTAGATGCCTTTAAGAAACAAAGGCAAATTATAAACACTTGTGCTTTGAACTAGAATGTTCTATGTTTGAACATATCCGAAAACTGGAAAGTTCTAAGATTTAACTTGGAAAAAAAAGAGAAAGAGAGAGCATCTTTCTGTTGTGTTAAGAGTTCTTTGAACATCTCTGAAACAGTGGATAAAGAAGTACAGATTGTCATTTATTTTCTTTGAAAATATTCCTTGAAAGAGGCAACTAAAGAAAGTAAGTCGTTACGCTTCAAAAGGCTGCTAAGAAACTGGCTAGGAAGGTGGAAAGCAGAGGAAGCTTAACAGCTCATTTTAGTTTTGTCAGAAGCTTAGCAGTGGGATGTCATAAGGCTCTGTAATAGGATCTGTGCTTATTTATATTTATTAGAGATCTTAAAAAAAATGCAGTGGTCAGCAAAGGTACAAAAGCTTTTAGAGAAACACATAGTTATTAAGATATAAGAAAACAGAAACTTCAGAGGGACATATCTAAAGCTGGAGCACTAGCAATGTGATGAACAGCAGGGAGATAACTGGAACCAATCATTTTCCTTGCCGGCTCCTAAACTGAGCTTTTAGCCTGGGTACAGATACGAATGCCTAAATGCTGCAGAGGACAACTCCAAGAAGGCTTGGCTTAATACTGGGCTAAAGAAGCTCTCAAGGTTTCTCCACTTGTCACACACATTTGTCATTACTCTTCAGTCAAGCTTGGTGTATAACAGATCTGTGAATAGCATGTATTGTCTGGCATAGTGTCTTCCATGCATTAGCTCTGTTGTCCCTCAGGTTGCTGTATTGTTTTTAAGATGGGCTAGAATGAGAGAGAGGGAGTTGAAAAACTGGCTAGCTGCCTTCTCAGGCTAGTTCCATGTCAGAGGTCTCTAAGTGGATTTGCAACGTATGTACAGCTGGAGAATCTAGGACAAGCCATTGATGAAAGCTGGTACAACAGGAACAAAGAGGATGTTAACAAAAAATCATGCATTGGAAGGGAATACTGAAAATATTGCATCTGATTATTTTAGAGAAGAATTATATTAGAGATGTGCTGAAATAATTACTGATGTAGTTGGAAATTTCTGCTCTGGAATGAATGGAAAAGACAAGGGGACATCTAAACGAATGGAAAGGTGTCAAATTCAAAACAGAAAGATAATACTTTTTGATAAAGTTTCCACTTAGTTCTGAGAACAGTTTACTAAAACATATTCAAGGCCAAAAGGTAATGGCCACATGAAAGAATTGTAGACATTTATAAGGGCAACAGGAATAAACTGTGTTTACAGGAATGGTATAGCTTTAGAAAGAATGCAAGTCCTCTTGCTGTAGAAGGAAGGAAACTTTCTGTGACATACCTGAAATTTGTAATGGAGGGATTTTTATACCTCACTCTGCATTGCTAGCCATTATTAATTACAGAATAATTCCCTCAACTTTTATCTATGAAGTTACCTTTGTACTGTACAGACATTGAGAGATTCTAATCATTTTCCTCTTAGGATATTAGAATAGGTTCCTACTGAGGTTTTTACTGGGAAGAACCCTCCAGCAGTGCCAACCTCGTGGAATCCAGAACTAGATGTTTGTGTGTCCACAGGTAGCAATGTGGATGGCATTCTTGGTTACCTTTTTCTTGTTTCTGTGCCACATTTGCCTCTCTTCAATGTCAACAAACCCACCCACTTCCTGAACCATTTGAGTAGCAAATACATAATATATACTTAAGTAGTGAGATGCAGTTTAGTTTGTGGGGTTTTGTTTGGTTTGGGGGGGTTGGTTTGTTGGTTGGTTCTTGAAGTTGGAAATTGAAAGCATCATCCATCATATCTGTTGGAAATTGAAAGCCATGTCTTATTTCTAACAAGTTCCAGTGGACAAGCTGTGAATTGGGACACTGCCCTTTCTCTACTCCAGATCCATTTCCTTTCCATCCTTTAAAAAATTCCATCGTTTAAAAAATTCCATCTGTATTCATATTCATTCTTTAAAAAATGCTTAGAAAACTGTATAAAACAATCATTTCAAAAAAAAATAACCCAACCACAAAAAGTAGATGTTTTCAGTAAACAGTACTGATTTTCATTCATCCTTTTTGGTTTTGGGACAGTCATCTCAAAAAACCCTCAAGTGTAAACAGATTTGTTGCGTTGCATTCTCCCCTCATCCCTTCGTTTTCTGGACAGATTTCAAAGTCAGTGGGCACTTTTTAGAAAGACAGGAATGAGCTGAAACCAACTATAAATGCAAAGCTAATTCTTATTTTACCAGACATAAAATTGTATTGACATGGGTGATTTAAAATTAATTTTCAGCATAAGGAAAGAATATCCTGCTGGGTCTTCTCTTAAAGTTGGTGATTGTGTAAAGATGTATTTGTGGCAGTGCAAGAAAATACCTCAAAGATAGGTTTTATTTCTTATGAGAGCACAAGTAGGAAAACAATGTGGTAATAATAGGTATTTCAAACAAAGTATTGTGTGTTTTGTGATTTTGTTTTGTTTTGTTTTCATTTCTGAATACAAAGGATGACTGATTATTCTATGTTCTTTAGTTTAGAGAATCATCTATTTTTACTTTGTGTGCATGTGTAGGCAATTAGCTTGAAAACCTGTTTTAAATATTTAGAAGTTTATACAAAATGCAAGTTACATCTTTGATTAACATTATTGAAAGATAGCAAGATGCTTTGTTTTCTTCTTTCTTTGTTTTGTACATTGACAATGCTTTATGTTCTGTCAGCTTTAGTGGTTCCTGTGTAGTCAGCTAGGCTGGGGGAATGTGTTTTGTTTTTGTTTTGTTTTGTTTTGTTTTTGAAATGACCTTTCTAATCACAAACAAAGGAGCAGCAAAAATAAAATAAAAATAATTTTTAAAAACAGTGAAAAGAGAAATTTAGACATATTTCTTATCTCATGTCCTTGTAGGAAGTGGAAAGTTTTCCATTAAAAAAAAGATTTAAAAAAAAATAAAAATCTGAAAACTAATGTAAAATGTGTATTTTTAGAATACCCTTAGAATAAGAGAATGGGCTTTTTCAAAAGATCCTGTAGTATAACATAGTTTGAGCAGCCACTCCATTTGCTAATATCACCATGGGTTGGCATAGTCCAGTTTGAAATATCATCTTATAATTGAATATGATATATTCAAAGGGTTTTGTTTGTTTGTTTGTTTTTTAAAGACAGAGAATTCTTTTAAGAAAATTTGGATTTAGTCCCTATTTGTTTATATTACTTTGCTTTCTATTTTTGAATTCCTGGTATGAAGTCTGATATTGGATTAATCATATTTATATCATATTTATTTTATATTGTGGCAGGTGAAATTTAGACCACAATGAAATTAATAGATTTCTCTAGATACTTTGCAGTTAGTGTAATATTTGTTCAGTGCCTATCTGAAGAAACTATTACTGCACTATTGTGTATTATAAATTACAAACCCAGTAGGGTAATGTAATACAAATAGGCCATATGCATCCATATGTTCAGGTTAAAGGTAGGGAGGGGACATACTAGATAAAATTTATTTCCTGATAAACCTGTATAAAAGTCACTCAGTGGATCTGTAGTTGACTTGGCATTAGCATCTCTATACGTTTTCTTTAATTTTGTCTTATATTCTAGTATTTAGCCAGCACAAGGAAAAACTATGCTGTGATCATCCAACAACATAGTAAAACTTGATGACCAAATTCTCAGATGTTTCATGTGTTGGTTTTGGTGGTGGTGATTTTTTGGGGGGGAGGAGGATATACCTAAATATTAACCTGTGTTCCTGTTATGAGTACTACATATAATTCTTTGGATGAGCCTTAAATACTCCAAAAAGAAAAATCCATTATAGTAACTCATTTTTTAAAGGGTTTTAATTACAGTTTGACTACTTGTTGCTCTCTCTATAATACTTTTCTTCAGTTGTGTGCGCTAATTGGTTTCTCACTGAGACATGCTATAATCCCAGCGCATTTGCTAACAGAATTTACCTGCTCCCCCCATCCCCAGGGACCAGAGACCTGCACAAGGGCTGGTGTGGCAGCACTGTTCTGGGGTAGGGAAGGCCCTTCAGAAGGCTGTTGGAGTCTTTGGGTGAAAACTTAGGTACTCCAGCATCCCTGAAAATCCTCAGAAGTCGAGGAGAATTTCTGTTGGTTGTACAGTGATACTTATGCAATCGTTGTATGTTTTTACAGTGCTTGTTTATAAGTCAATAACTTCGTTGGTATGTGTCCAGTATTCACAGATACTCCTGTAAGCCTGCTCTAATTGTGTTACTGCTCTACTTGGAATAAGAACTTTTTGTAGGGGCTGAGGTTAGTTAGCTAAATTGGTTTGGTGTTGAGTTTTTTACATTCAGATTTTGCAGAAAACTGCAGAAATTGCTATGAGATGCTAGAGCTGCTCTACCCACCGTTTGTTGTACCTCAAATCAGTCTCGTTTACATCAGTCAGATACCGTGAAATGGCTGTTCTGATCAAATCAACAAATTAAATATCATACTGTTGCAGTGATAAAGTTTTCAGTGCTCGGGTATTTAGTTCATTTGTGTAAAATGAGTTTCATATATTCCAAAAATGTGGTGTAATAAGCTGAAAATTTAAGAAGAAAAATATACAATTGAAATTTTATTCACAGTATATCCGCATTCATGAAAAGTAGCTTTTATCTAGGATTGGCGAGTATAAAGACCATTAAAGGAAGGTATGAGAATGGGAGTGTGCTGTATTCCTCTCTTAATGGGGAAGCAAGGCCCTCCTCTGCTTCTGAATTTTCATAACCACAGAGAATTGTAAGCTCCCCAGTTTGCACAGGGATCCCAACTGTCTTTTGTTCTCATCAGGGAGCAACTAAAAGACCAAAGCCAAAAAGTGACTACCTTGATTTCAGTATTTTTCAGGTGTAGGAGATGAGGGGGGTAAATGCCTTAAAAAAAAAAAAATTAAAAAAAAAAAAAGACAGCATCATTCCAGTTGCCTGAAATAATTTTCTCGTTTATTACATTCTCATATGTGCTTCTAAGATACATAGTTTACTGTAACCATTCATTTGCTCCAACCATTTTTTTTTCCCTACAAACAGTAACAGGTTAATCTCTGAAAAGCTAAGAAAGCTCTGACAAGGCAGGTAGGTTGGTTTTACTACTAACCTCAAAGAAGGAGGCCCAGAGCCCAGACTCTTCATTTTCTTTTTATCTTCACCTTTTATTATTATTATTATTATTATTATTATTATTATTATTATTATTTAGAGTTTGTTTTTCAGGAAAAAGGTAGGAGATATGCAAAGAGGTCCGAATAGCTCTTACTTACCAGGTAGTCTGCTGGTGCTAAGTCTCCCTAGTGCTAAGCTGCTAGTTGGCTGGATTTCTGTAGGGTTAGTTGTGGGAGAGCCAGACCAAGGAGGAAGACTTTGGCTTGGTGGCTGCCTTCTATGGAGCTATTAGAATTTAGGATTCTGAGTCATCACCTCAGTTACACATTCCCGAGAGGAGAGAGAGAACATGAAATCAGACTGGCTGGCAGTGCTTGGAAATCATCTGGGCATCTACTTGAACAGGAAAAATTAAACAGGAAAAAACAGCACAATTATGAAAAATTGAAGCTTCAACTTTGCTCAGCAGCCTCCAATGCTCTTTGCATACCTGTTGAGACTTTTCAACATTCTGGATGTAGCAGAGAGGTGAAAAATAATTACACAGGCTAATCTTCTCAAAGGCACTTTGAGTCAGGCAAAATCACCCAAATAATAATGGTACCAGACTCTTCTAAAAATAAGAACTACACATTTAAACAAAATTAAGTTTTTCTTTCTTACTCTTAAAAACATGTTCAGGCATGTCTCCTGGTGATAAAAGTGAGTAAGTCATTTGTAAGAACTGGAGTATTCACACTAAAATTTTTATATTTACCTACATCGTTTATCTCTGAAAATGTAAAAAGAGAAAGAGCATGTCAAAATTTCATACTAATACCTCTATGAGTTTGTAAAATTTTATCATTCTTACTCATGAGAACTTTGGGTGCAAGCCTCCTTGAGATTCAGTTAGTTTGACAAAAGATGTGGTTTTTTTTAAATCTTAACATCTTAAACTGCACATAGTAGTTGATCCCAGCAGGTGGTTCATGGCTGGTGTTGGTGCCAAAGGATCCACCTTTGGGAGATGGCAGCACCTTTTGAGCAGAAGGGAGGTCCAAGTCCTGAAGTCCTTCTCTTCCTGTGCCTCCCAGGAAGCCAGGCTGGTGCTCCTGCTCCTGGGAGGGAAGCCACTAGCAGCGGCAGCTGCCAGGTACGTCCTGCAACAACTGCGTGTGTGCCCTGGCCGGCAGCAGCAGCTCTCCAAGGCCCCTCGCCCCTTCAGCAGCAGTCTAGCAGCCCAGGGATGGATGATGTGTGCAGGAGCAGCGGTTGCTGATGGAAGAAATGGAAGGCAGGGCTATTTGTGTGGGAGAGAGCAAGCAGGGGGAAGGACCTCCTCACCCATAGTGTAGAAGGTAATGGTCTTGTGTGGCGGGGCAGGGGAGCAGCTGCAAACTCCGGAAGGAGAGGGGAAGGGACTGTAAAAGTTGGACATGAATGCAGTGACTGCTGGATTGTGTTGTACAAGGCTGTAATGAGAGGATGGCTCACTTGTGGTGTACTGCATTGTACTGTCATGTGGTAAATGAACCTTGGTGTATCAACACACGTGGATATATATGACTCTTCCCCATTAAAAGGAAATACGTATCGTCTATTAAAGGTGGCACTCAGCAGTCTCAGAGGTGAGGTGTGGAGCAGGAGGGATCAAGAGAGGGGAATATTTAATAGTATTTATCTTACTTTTAAATTATATCTTGTGTGTATGTAGTGATGATTTTCTTTAACATGATAACCTTCTATAAGTCTTGGTAGTGGTTGCTTAGACTTCTCAGTGAATGGAGATTAATGGTGATGATTCAGGGGGAATTGCATAAAAACACAACATGGAAGCTGTCCACAATATCATACAGAATCATACAATGCAGTGATTGCATGACAGTATTGCTAACATACTTTATGAAAGGATTTCTTGCCTTTATTGTCCTTTGTATAGATATAAAAAGTTGCATTAGACACTTTTGACTAACCGTGGATCATTGGGTTCGTCCACCAAATGTGCTCATCAGCACGGAGGCTGCGATTACTGGCTGTTCTTTCTTTCCCCTACAGTTGGAATTCTTTTCTTTACACAACATTTAAGTCAAAAGACACTGAGGTCGTCTAGTCTGTGCTCCAGTGTATTACAAGTCATTACATTTCATCACTTACTGCTATATCCTGAGTTAGCTTGAGTTAGCCTAGAGTATTACCAGACTCTGGAGACTAAATTTTTGTTTGTCATTTAATGCTGAATAGCAGGGAGTTGATTAGAAAAAATATGCTCAGATGAAAATACTTGTTTTGTGTGTCATGTTCTGCATAACATCTTGAGAGGATGCCATCTGCTTCTGAATAAATAAATAAACTGGATTCCTATGAAAAGAGCTTGCTTGCAGAAAAGCAGCTTATGTTTCAGCCGTGTACACATAGCCTAGCCCTGGTAGCGTGCCCTCCAAACACTTCCTTCTGGCAACCTCCGCTCTTCCCACCAAGATCCGTGCAGATTGTTCTGCCTCCCTGAATGTCTGAGTATGCTGACAATGTAAAAATGCGTAGGCTGGTTATTAAAACGTCTGCTGAGGTCATGCTGTTAAAGGGCTGTCTTTGTTAGCAATTTCTACCTTCAGTGTCCTTTTCAACTGAGGAAGAGAATAGAGGTGGGCTCAGACAATCCCCTGCTAAACCTCTGCAGCATAATCTGTGGCCTTTCTCCTGTGTGTAAAAGTTGACTTGGCATAAGCAGCTTTATGAGTACCAGAGAAGTATACAGTGTTTTTGTTTTTAATTTTATTTAATGAAAAATGTTTGGGGGTGTTTTGTTTTCTTGTGGTATTTTTTTTTGTTTGTTTGTTTTGGTTTTGTTGCAATTGACTATAGAGTAGCATACGAGCAGAGCCATTTTTTAATTTTACATGTGTCAAGCTGGACTGCAGACTGGAATAACTCCTGTAGGAGCTCCAGGCCAGGGAGACGCAGTGTGAGCAGATTTTAAGGTAGAAGGACTCTCAAACACACCGCATTTTTGCTTGCATCATAGAGGCTATGGAAGTTCTGCAAATGTAAAGAAAATATTTTAGACTTCAAATTGTTGGAAGCTGGTTTCAGGAATATCCTCGGCTTCCCTGTGCTCACTCGGAAAGGTGGGAAAGGTCCTGACAAGAAGAATGGATTTCTCTCTTTAAAAAGCATTTTGGTTGTTTTTCCTGTCTCTAAAGTGTCTTCCCTAACTTCATTCTGTCTGTTGAATGCAGTTCTTTCAAAATCTTCAGCCCATACTGTTTACTTGAGGTGAAGAAGAAATATAGCCACAGATTTAGGCAACCTAGCCCACCCCAGCTGTACGTTCCCCCCCATTTAGCACTACGGTTAAACATTAAGTAGAAGTGCCTCCGAGCCAATTTGAACAATGTCTTTTTTCCTTCTACCTGCTCCACTTATCACTCTGTGGTTTTGGCTGCTTATTTCTGTCCATATCCTTAATTCATGCCAGCCCCTTAAAGGGGCTGAGTAGGGACTGAAACAAGGAGGGATTGGGCACAGGAGGATCTATAAACTGGCACTACTGCTTACAGAGGTGTGACCTCGATGTTTTTTGATGAGACTTTTCTTTTTTTTCTTTCTCTGCTGAGAACATCTGGTAAAGTGGTGGAGAGTGCTAAAGAACAGCTGGTTTCTTCATTGGGCAAAGGCCCTTACTCTTTGTATCTTTACAAAGAGTAAAGATACAGAGATAGTATACTGAGGTCCCCTAATTAATGATCCCTTAGATGCTTCTCCTAACTCCTGCACAGGATACCAGTCTGCTACCTCTTTCATAGAAGCGAGTGGTATCACTAAGCAGTATCTTCAAATGTGGGCAGTATGTAATCCATGAAAAATAAAAACCTCTGAACTGAGTTTTACACCAGTGGAAAGAATGCTTCATATCTCAACTAAGCCAATACGGCGTCTTTTTAATAGAGATTTCCCCTAGCCATCCACATTTCTCATCGGCAGCTGTATCCCTGTGGGTGAAGAGAATGGAAGTAACTGATGTGAAACTTTGCTTCAGCCAAGAATTTTATAATTCAGATACAGCAAAATATGGTGTGGGGTCATTGGTCAGTAAGATATTTTGGAACCACCTGATGAAGAAAGATGACTTTTGATGCATTAGACCTGTGATAGCAGGTCACAGAAAGAAGCTAAACAAATTTTAAAAGGCAGTATTTAACGGACAAATATGTCCCTATTCTTTATGCAGCTCTATAATAGGATTAATTCCCAAGATCTAGCGGATAGTCCAATGAGCAGAACACATTGGGTTGTATTTGGCCATTTAAAATATATATATGTGTGTGTGTGATTCAGTCTTGTGCTTAAAGTTTTATTTTTTGTTCTGCTTTTCAGCAGACACTCAGAAACCCTCTTAAAGATTGCTCAGGGCTTGTTTAGAGTATCTCCAAGGCATGCTTGTTCCCATGCTTTACAACCTCATTGTGACCTTTCATTCTTTTTAACCTGACATCTAATCAGAATTTCCCTGGTTACAACTTGTTTCCCTTGCCCCTCATCCTCTAACGTGCACCCCCAAGAAGAATATGGTTCTCCTTCTGTACAGCCACACATTAGGTAGTTAGACATGAGTAAGATCAGCAGCTCTCATGAGGTGCTTCTTTCCAATGTGTCATGCCATCCCACACAGACCGCAGGAACCAAAATCTGAGTGTTTTTTGCTTTTGCTTGTTCACTTTTGGCTTTGAAAGTCTCATACTGGGGGGTCGAGGTGAGAAAAGGCAATGTCTTACTTCTGAGAATCTCCCATCTACATCATCAAACTGTCAAATTAAGCTTGTAAACTGTGTTCAGATCTTGGTTTTGTTCAATATTGGTCACTGTTTGAGTCATTTGAGTATTTGGACATGTAGCCTCACAGTCTTTGCTACAAATTTGGAGAATCTGAGAGATCAATAGAGCTCCTCAAATAGATACTGTTACCAGATGGGAATTCTGTGGTGCCTGTTACAGAGTCAGTTTAAATCTCTTGGAAAGTTAAGGTCCCCGCTGGCTCTGTCTTTAGTGGTATGGATTTCTACCAACAGCTTCAAACTAGCAAGATGGTATGTGTTTATAGTAAGCCTGTTAGCCAAACACTTTTTCTCCATTTAGAAATACCTAGCATCTTAAGCTTAAGAGCAGTGTGGAACAATGTGTCACTGAAGCAATAAATTTTGGCCTTTGCTCACATTGCGACAGCACTGAAACCAGGAGTATGCATGTGGAAAGCAGATAAACTTCATGGGTGTTGTTAGAACTGTAGGTTGGACTAAAGGAGATGTTGATCAGCTTGGTCTATCCTTGAACAGAGGCAGAATAGAGCAAGCGTTTGTTTTCCCCAACAGGGGTTGTATAACCTGTTCTTAAAATATTTCCGTAATGGAGATTAAACCGTCTCTCACTCACCTTTTGTACTGCTTTTATTAGAAAAATCTTTTTCCTTTTCTTTCCCCAATATTTTTTAATTGCTGCAGGTTAAGCCATTGCTATTCAGTAGTGTTTCTTCCAATGAACAATTCATATTTGACTTTCACCTGCTGTAGAACAGCTATCAGAGCTCTGTAGTTGCTTCTTCTTACCAGACTAAAAATACACTATTCCTTCCATCTTTCCTCTTATCTCTTGTGTTTAAGTTTCTTATCATTGTTGATCACTGTGGACTGTCCAAAATATTTCTCTTTAGGTATGGTGCCCAAAACTGGATTGTTTCAGCAGATACTTTGCAAGTACTTAACAGCAGGTACCATCTCCTTGCACACGTAAAGTTTCCTTACCAGTGTGCCTCAGAATTGGGCTTTGCTCTTCTTTTTACATCACACTGTTAACTGGTATATGCTTGGTAACTCATTATAACCCAATCAACTTCTCTGTGTTCTGCTTCTTAGTCTGTGAATCCATATTTTTTCATGCGTGTTCTATTTTTCTTAAGCAGAAGTAATTTTTTTTTTTCTTCAAGCTGTCTTCCAGACTCAGCACTATATTTTAGAAATTTGATCCTGCCCTTCTGAAAGCTTGCAGTCCTTTCAGTTCAATGTAATCTGTGGATTTCATAAGTATACTTTCTCTTACATTATCCAAGTCTTGAATAAAAAAATATTGATTAGAGTTGGGCCCAAGGCAGACCTTTGCACTTGAGAAGTATTTTTAGTTTGATAGTGTATAAATAATGTTTCTGCATTTTTTTTCAGCCATTCATTTGCCTTGCTCCTGTCACCTCCCTATTGTTATTATCCTTAGACAATTTCTTATCTTGTTATACCAACAAAGCCGAAAACATCTGCTCCATCTTTTTTATTTTATTTTTTCCCATATCACTAGGTCATTTACCTGATTTCAGGGAAACTGTAGAGGTTGTCTGTGAGTGTAGGGTGGCTGGTTTTTTTGTTTGTTTGCTTGCTTGCTTGCTTGTTTGTTTGTTGTGATCATGGTAGTTTTTGTTGTTTTATTTGGGGGATTGTTATTTCAGAAATGGGTAGTAGGGAACAGGAGCCAAAATTCTACTGAACAAATAACAGCAATGATCTAAATATGTTTACGGGTGAAAATGTGTTACTTAGCTTTTTTTTTTTTTTTTTCATCAGCCCACCTCATCTGTGCTTATAACCACTGTCCCAGTAATTCTAACGATGTCAGTAGCATACCTTTTTCCATTTGTCTAGTTCAGCAGGTGTGATTACCTTCAGAGATTTCTTAACCTTGTTTTGCTCTTTCTCAGACTTAAGGGTGGTATTATCACCCATTGCACTTTCTAGATTGTGCAGACCTCCTCATTTTATCTTTGTGAAGCTAAAAAAGAGTTAAAGCAAGTCACGCAGTTCACAGTGAAGCTTAATACACTGTTTGCATCTACTGCACCAATAAACCTGGGTTATATATTCCACTATGGGAAGAAAATGCATACCACCACCCCCACCATGAGATTGCTAGATTGTGTTTGTTTTTTTTTGTTTGTTTGTTTGTTTTTTGTTTTTTTTTTTTAATATATAGCTGCCACCAGTAAGGCCCAGCATTTCACTGTCTGGGTGCAGAACTGGGCTGCGCTCACTGTCCTACCTTCTGTAGCAAGGAGCAGTGCTCTTGGGCTAAAGCTGTATCCCCTTCTCCAAGAGATCTTTGCATGTCCTGTAAGTGGGCCGTGTTTGTTAGCAGCCTCTGAACTGCCCCAGGTAAGGTTTGTCCATCGTGCTATCAAGCGTGACCTTGGGCCACTTTAATTTATGACTGCCTTGTATTTTCATCGGCTTGTATAGATCAAAGCGTGTGCTGCTCCTGAATCAGTTACAAATCTGAAATGTTTTGCTTATCAGATTTTAAAGATCACTCTGGAGATTATCAGCCCGAGTATGTTTGTAGATGTTGTCTGTAGAACATATTGGTCGCTCAGTCAGATCGGATGATGTTGTTTGCATATATTTGCAACACACAGCAAATTCCCTTCTAAACTCCCATCTTTCTTCTCCTTTTAAATTTTTTCCACACTTTTTTTTTTTTTTTTTTTTTTGAGTGGTGGACTTTATTAGTCTGATTCCCTTTTGGTAGCATTAACCACATGTTTTGACCAAGGAAGTGTGTAATTGTGGTTATTTTTAGTATTGATTTTGGAGGAGCAATTTGCAGTGCATCTCTTTTCCATGGGAATCCTTTCCAGTGTTTATAGTGCACTGGCTCTTCCATTGCACAGTGACTTGCATTTTCAGTAGTTGACACTGCTGAATCAGTTGCATTTTCTGTTCCATTTTTAGCTCCAGACATTCCCAAAAAGTTATGCACTACTTGTTTGAATAATTTGTTGTTGTTTTTTTTATGCTTGGTCCTGCTCACACCACAGTCACAATGCTTTATTTTCCCACATATTTCCCACTCTTTGGACTGTGACTTTGTAAGTAAAATGAGCAGTTTCTTCTGTATTGTATTTCTTTCAGGTGGTGATCCCCATCCTTTTTATAAAATAGTGCCAGAGTTATTTTAGTCTTCTTTCTCTGTGAAGGTAAATGATTTATAAATCACTTAGACTCAAGTACATGAATCAGTAGCCTCATTACTGGGTTTCAGCTCATTTAAATTAAGGGTTGTGATTCAGAGGTTAGGGGGAAGTAGTCATCTCAAAATATCCTATAAATCTATATAATACTGAATATATACTGAATGGATGACTTTCAGCATTTATTTCATTTTACCACTCCTGAAATAAAACAAGAAAGTCAGCATCTAGCTCCAAATTATTTGATAACTGTACAGAACCATGGAAATTTTTTATGCTCAAACGAAATACCTGTTCACGATTTAAAAAAAAAAAAAAAAAAAAACAAAAAGGGGAGGGGGAAACTC
>VXAA01002967.1:441147-510840 GCA_013399115.1 Anseranas semipalmata | reverse complement strand
GAAATAAAACAAGAAAGTCAGCATCTAGCTCCAAATTATTTGATAACTGTACAGAACCATGGAAATTTTTTATGCTCAAACGAAATACCTGTTCACGATTAAAAAAAAAAAAAAAAAAAAGCATAATGGGATGGGTGAAATCATTAGCAGAGCTTCAGTTAATTGAATTTCTGCGAAGAACTTTTCCTGTCGGTGTTCTGGCTTCCTGTTGCAGACTTAAAGAAACAGCGTGTGTATCTTAAAAACCCACTTGTCTTTTTGTCCTACAGACAGCCATGGTTTTCACTTTGAGACTGTTACATAGAGTTTTGGATGACTATTTAATGCCATCAGCAGTGAAGCATTGCGTTGAGACTTTCTTTAAAACCTATGACTCTTCTTGGTTATATTACACATTATAGAAAGTGACAAATCTAGCCAGCGTTGATTGTTTGTTTGTTTGTTTGTTTGCAAGGTAAATGTGACCTCAAACTCTCTAAGAACTGATTTCATAGGGTCACCACTCAGAAGGATTAAAATATTTTGTGGTGAAATTCAATGACACGTTGTTTGTGTTTAAGACAAATAATCAGTAATTTTTGTCTTGTACAGTTTATTTTCTTTCCATCATTCTGCATTTTCTCAGGTATTTCTACTGGTTTGAGACAGCAGCCTGTATTTGGTCTAGTTCTGAAGCCCAGGAGTTATAAAAACTACCAGTGGTCTCAGAAAGGCGGTTGTTACAGTGGATACAGACATTTATAGGAAAAGGTAAAGAATACCGATAAAGACCAAAGGATTTCAAATGTTTGTGCAACAGTTTGGTAAATACAAATGCACATCTCCAAATTTAAATACAGTCTGCAGCTTATGGGTTATAACGGTGTGTTTACAATGATCTGTATGGTTCTGTAAGAGGCAACGTTTTGCCAGAAGAAAGAGTCAATATACCTTTGAGAGCAATATACCTTTCTAACGGATAGTGGTTTCTGTAGTCTGGAAAGTTTGGAGTTTAGAGTGATAGTTTTGATACCAGGCGGTGACAGGAAAGGTTTCCTGGCTCACTCTGCAGGTGAGAAACTTGTTTTAGTTTACAGGCTGACCAAAGTACTAAATTTAGGGCCTTTTGTTGTTCCGTGCAACTGTAGCTTTGCTTTTGCCAGTGGCAAATCATTACTTCTGTGTGAAGACTGTAGCAGGATAGCTTCCTTTTAGTGCACCTGTGAGGGAGGAGGCATAATATAATTCTCAAATTATATTTTTCTTGGCGTTTTCTTGGGGAAAGTCATTGTACATTTGATAGTGTAATTTGTGGGGATGTGTACACATAGCACTAGAATTGTGTTTCAGATGACTGGAGAATGAACTTAGGTGTGTCTAACATTAAGTATGTGTTAACGTTAACTGTCCCGTAAAAGTCCCAACACTGATACCCAATGCCGTAATCACGCCTGTGCTTCAGAGACTTTTGTAAATTCACAGTTCAACATTGCTACTGATGTAGTGCATATCCAAACAAGCTTGGAGTTTTGTGGTCTATAACTAGTAAACAATATTTGGGGGCAGAGAAGAAGAGACATTAATACATCTAAGTTGGTTGAAATCCTCTTTAAGCCACATTCTTTGGTTACTGTTAGTGTAACAGGCTTTTGCCCACAAAATGTACTGGCTAGACTCTAGGATCAAGTTTTTTTCTTTTTTGCCTATGTTATGGAGAATTCAAATTTCATTGTCCGAGTCTACTGCTTTGAATTAATAATACTATTAAATCTAAGAGGTAATAATCTCCATATTTCTACCTTCACTTTAAGACTGTACAGAGTTTGATAAATGTGTTATTTAATTTTTTGCATGTTATTAAAGCTCAGGATAATAAGATCCCCTGAGACTGCATCTGTAAATACATGGAAAATCCCTGCTTCTCTACTATTCTGCTGTCTGGTCTTGCCAGAGATTCAAGCTTTCTGTACGGAATCATTAAGACAACTCCTTAGGCTGGCAGAAAGTGCTGCAAAAGTATCAGGTTGATCTAAATCCTTATGTTTACAAAGATTTATGTTTGGTGAAGAGCAATTTCATTCCTGAGCATTAAGGGTTCTTGCTTTGAGTCTTCCCATGGTAATGATGTGTGGCCTACAAAATGTAGAGTGTTCTAAAAGGGAAAAAAGAGGTTCTGTTATTGTTGGAGAAAATTTTCAGCTCATGCATCTCATCAATGCTTTACCATGACACATCTGAAATGACATTTTGGACCTAGTTTCAGTATGTAAATAAATAATATAGATTGGTCCAGCTGGGAACTAAAGCTGTATTGTTTGCATTAAAGAATATAAATTAGTAATTTTATAGGCTTCTTCTGGTAACATGCAATAATACATAACTAATTGTAGCATTCCTGAGATTTAGAGTTTTGACTTAAAATAAGGAAATACAAAGGACGTAGTGCCTTTTCACAATCACATAGCTCATCTTATGTTATGGGGACATATGGATAAGTTATTTCTTAAAGGGTTTTTTGCCCATTTCCAGTATAAGCACTCATTAAAGTCACTGGCAGGTGTTAATTTTCTCATAATTAAAGTGAATTTGGTGTAATTTTGTTAGTTAATTGCATTATAATCATTTCAATAGTTTACCATATTAGCTTTTTCACGGAAAGTTCTTCAAAGTTCTACTTTGTGTTTTAATAAGAAGCTGCATTTCACTTTTGAAGAAATGTGGGTGTGTTTTGGGGACTTTATTTTTTTTCTTTCTTCTAAAGTCAGTTTATTCTTTTACAGTTGAGGCAGATACTGTGATACTGTCCTCTGCTATTGCAGCTCAAACGAAAAAGCCCTTATCTGATACCTCAACACTAAGTTCAGATTTATACATTTTATTTCTCTGTATGTTACCTTCATTTTTTTCCTGTCCTTTTGGTTTAGTTTTTCAATACAATCTCTGTAGTAAGGTTTTGTTTTTCAATACTAATAGACTTCTTATGTTTTTGTTTGCTTATTTTTTCCCCTCACTGTGTAACACAGTTTTTCAGTTGCTGTGAGGTGAAAAGGTACAAGCAGGAGCAGCGTTAGGATAGAAATGAAAGCTGCAGAAAGCATGTTGATCTTTTTCATTTCTAGCTTACTTGAAAGGATTTAAACAAGAAGAATCTGTAAAACAACAAGGAACATTTAACGAGTGCCACAGGTTTCAGTGCATAAAAATTCAGTACGTCTCCTATTTTAAAAGCTCATGCCCTAAATCTACCTACGTTTCCTGAGCAGAAGATACTTAGGCTTCAGCTCTTCCACAGCCCCCTTTATTTGCCAGTTAATTTTAGTGCAAAGTCCTACAAAAGGATGTTCCTTACTTTACTTCTTTGGTCTTCAGTCTTTAAAGTGTTTAGATTTCGCTAGGATATCAGTGGTTGTGGTAGGTTTATGGATTATATTTGTTTTTACCTCTTTGTTGCAAAAGTTGTGAGATTTTAAATTGTGAAACAGATTAACAGCTAAAAGGCAAATAGTTTAAAATATAGAGGGGATTTATTTTCTTTGTGTATCTCTCTCAAAACATTGTACAGTTTTATAAACCAGAGGAATTCCAGAGACAAACATTCTGGTTGACCAAATCTGTTTGCCTGAAATATCCACAATTCTGTTACATTAATTTTATTCCAGTTATTACAAGCATAACAGAAGTAATAGTCTGTCTATTCTCCACTGCTCCAGTGGTTAGGACTGCCATAATAGTGATGCTGCCATAACATTCATGTTGGTCTCTCATCTTGAATGGTAAGGTTTAGCTAGTGTGTTCCTAGTTGCATTGGATTTTTTTGCTCTAAAGCTCATGTTTGTGTTTATGTACTACTCTTAAATGTTCTTTTCAAAATTATTTTATTGATTGATTGATTCCAAGTGAAACTTCGGCACTTGGAACTTGCAACAGGGACACGGATACTCACTCTGATGACTGATTTTTATAATCTATCAGGTGTGGTATAAATGCACATGTGCAGAGGAATGTCTACATGCTTCCGATTGTTTACATAAAATTATATTTCATTTGCTATTTTATAGTAATACTTCTGAATATGTACTTTCCCATATTTTGTAAGAGAAAATAGCTCTTAATGTGGTCACATTGTTAAATATTAACCAAGAAGCGAGTCTTTGCCAAGTGATAACAAAAGCAATTTTTGAAATATAGGTTAG
The DNA here is from genome assembly GCA_013399115.1 of Anseranas semipalmata. Classification (NCBI taxonomy): domain Eukaryota; kingdom Metazoa; phylum Chordata; class Aves; order Anseriformes; family Anseranatidae; genus Anseranas; species Anseranas semipalmata. The sequence goes on along the minus strand of VXAA01002967.1, from coordinate 506,668 downwards.
AGATAAAAATTAAATAAGCCAATGTTAAATTATTTTAATGAAGTTTAATGCTAAAATCCACATGGTTAAAGAATCAATTACACTGCTAAAAAAAATACAAAAACCAAATTAAACAGTAATTGATTTTCTTGTATCATAAATGTAGCTTTGCTAAGCAGATGAGAAGGAACAATTTTCAGTACAGATTAACCTCTTTTTACTGCGACAGACAAAGGAACATCCTTTCCAGAAAGAAAATTAAAATAATAATAATAATAAAAAATTACATGGAGTTTTTAATGTGTGTATATATTCACACAGAATAAATTTCAGTGGACAGCAATATTTAATGGATAGAATTCCATTGAAAATGTAACAGGGTATATGTCATATTTGTGGGAGTTAAGTTTACTTTTAGACATCTTACTTGCAGCATTTAAGCTTTGGGACAGTGATGAAACTTTGTTGGCTTTAGTTTTCAGCCTTTTGGGAAAAGGAAGAGCAAAAACCGCAGCATCTTCACCTGTAACACAAACTTAAACATATTACCTCCTTCATCCACAAAGATAAAATTGATCTGCAGGGGAAAAAAGTTAATAGCAGAAAGTTTTATAGTGAATATTAGGCTTGCATCAGAGGGAATTATATGAAAGAAATGTATGGGATGTCTGGAATTCTCATGTCTTAAGACTGCCATAGGTTGCTCAGAGGTTTGCTTTCCAAATATCTTAACAGTCAAAGTAGGAGAGTGATTGTCTGCTGCTTACACAAACCTTTTTGCAATGATTTCCAATCTAATAGAGCTTTGTCCTTTGCATCAAGAGATGTGTCTTTTCCTATCTTAAGACTTACAACCAGCTGTGGCCACGCAGCTGCCACGTAGCTGAGGACTCTGCTTAAACTCCTTTTCCTCCCTCCCTTCCCTCTTGACAAATTTCATCAGCCTTTGCTATCTTTGTGCAACTAATGCTTTGTTTCACTGCAGAGGGGTGACCCTGTGCTTTTGCCACATCCTTTCCACGTCTGCCTGGCAGGGAGGCCACCTTCTGCCAGCCAGCCTAGGGCAGCAGCTGGCCGAAAGTACAGCTGGTGCAGAGGACCCTTCTGCGACTCTCATTCACCTACTGAATGCTGTTTTGGCTCACAAGGACCTTTTCCTGACAAAGTACTGCTCAGTTTATTGCTCTGCTCCCCACCCCCTCGAGCTATGCTTTAGATGACCACGTAATGTCAAGATTCAGAAGTAATGTAGTAACAATGAGCAATGCTGGAGTAAACGGGCAGTTACAAAACCACTATAAGTCTAAGAAAAGGGAAAAAGTACCCCCAAAAGTGACTGTATTCTCATCCCCCTTCTGTAAATGCAGTGAGGCAGGGAATTCATGGAAACCTGTTACTCGTGAACTTGAGCCCACTGTTGCTATTTTCTCAGATATTTCTGCCTTCACCCCCACATCAGGGGAAAGGTTATTTTATTATGGTCCCCACTTAAATGCCTACAATTTCAAAGGAATCAGACTGTCTTTACTTCTAGTGCTGCAACCCTGCCAAATTTTAGCTTAGCACGAAGCACTGCCGGAGGTCATCCCAGGGAATGACTCCTACGTAAACTCCCTTGGGCAGTCCAAAAGGTATTGCACAAAATATATCCAATAATAGCACCCATATTTAATTTAGCTGGTATTTTGGTTTGTGTTGAAACCAAGGAGATTAGCAGTTTCCCCTGATGAATGAGTGGTCATGCTCCTTACCCTTGGAGGAAAGGGAATTGTCAGTTTTAATCTGATCATTTAGAAGTTTTCTCTTACCACAGGCTATTTTTCTCATCATTATTTTGTGACTCTTATAAGGTTATCATTTATTGTACCCAGTCACAGAGTCTAGTCTCCTGATTCGGAAGTATTTTACAAATAACGCATAAAATGGGAGCGATTTTCACCTCAGTGAGGTCATTGCAAAAATGATGGGTTCAGAATGGAGAATGTAATCCGTAGGAACATTCTTACAAAAACCTTACGTAGCACGAGACTCCAAATTTTGTGGCAGAGGTACAGATACATAATAGAGCTGTGGTTGTGGCTTTGCAGACAAATACTCAAGGCATGTCCACAGAGGAGGGTTTTTTTTCCCTCAGGGTTCATTCAAGGATGCAGGCAGAGAGTTCCCCATCAAGACTGAAAGCAGCAGTTAGCTGAGAATCCAATTGTTTTCCAGAGTCTGCTAATCCGCATCTGATACTATCAGTCCAGGTAGCTTTTCTTTGTCCAGCTTGTTGAAAAGTAACTGCCTGTAGGTCAGGACAAAAAGGCAGAAACCCTACATAATGTGGTCATGTATGCATCACAGGAAATAGGGCTGGAAGAGAGCTTTGTCATCTAAATCCGTCTTCCAACCCCCGGACTGCTCTGCAGATGCTGTTATTGATTCGATCAAATGGTTTGCACATGTGGGGGAATCCATCCTGGTCACTGGGAAATACCTGCAGCTCTGTGGTTAAAGAATGGAGCAGCAAGCAAAAGAGGCCAGTAGGTTTTGTCTCCCAGAGCACAGAGGAAAGGAAGGGGCAAGGAACTGTGAAATGGAGGTAGGTTCTCTCTGGGGCTCATCTGGTGGAGCAAAAGGTGTTTTAGATAGTGCCGTAAATGCTGCCTGCTTTTGTAGGTGTGCTTGGGACATCAGAAGCTGTGACAATGCTAGCTAGTCAAGGGTGGAGGGAAACAGAGTTTTAATGAGGGAAATTTTCAGTGAAAATGATGTTTAGTGAAAATAACTCAGGTCTCTGGAGGTGCTTCTTTTTCTGTGGAACCATGTTTGCTTGTGATGACTGCAAATGGGGGAATTTGGTTTTGCTTTGAGTCATGGTTGAATTTACTTGTTGTTTAAATGTTTAGTTGCATCAGAACAGTAAAAGACACCTCTCAGGCTTGTGATAATGCAGAATTGCAACCCAGGGCAGTGTTCATATGTTATTTTACACTGGTCATACTCTCACTGTTTTGCATATGGGCACAGGTTATTTGCCTGGTTGTGTCGTGTGGCTATACAAGGGAACCAGCACCAGCTCACTTGTGAGCCTGTGTGAGATGAATTCTTTGGGTTTTGGAGTGGCATCCTGACTGAGGGGACTGTGGAGCTGAGACTTGGGGTGGGCTGGTTGTTCTCTAGTACTTATGGGAGGAAAGTAATTGTGAGAAGTTGATATTTCCAATTGCCTCGTGACCACTGAGACATAGGGGTTTTTTTGTTGTTTTTTTTTTTTTTAAGCTGCCGAAACAGTGTGTGATCACTGACAGACCCTTTTGGAAGAGTGAACTTAAAAGAGTCTGAATTCAAGCCATTGTTTTCTCTTCACCATGTAAAGGAAACATCCCTTCAATCTTAGAATTAAAGGTTAAATCACTTATGGCTTTCAGCTAAACATATGTGGCACTGAAGTTATGATTAATTTTATATCAATCTCGAGGATATAGCATTGGGTTTATTCTGCTTCACTTTAGCCTTCCTGAAGGAGAATCTACTGAGCTAGATGGTGCATTAGAGTCTGCAAACTCTGTTATGTTTCTTATTTGTCTTTGCTACACATAACATGAATAATATGTATTCAGGATCATAGAACAGAAGAAATAAAAATATTACACTAATTGTAGTAGTAAATGCTATAATTATTTTACTCTTGAATGGATAGGCAACATTTTTTTAACAATAGAAATTTTAGCAAAAGCAGAGCTTAGAACAGGGAAGAACAGAATCCTATTTGCAAATGAGTCCGATATATTAAATGTGCATCTGACTTTGCTTAGAAGCAACATTTGTATTTTAGTTCAGAAGAGTTTAAAAGATGTTATGTGGAAGGAGTAAATCTGAAAACAAAAGAAGAATGTGTGTTGTTGTTGTTGTTGTGTCTCCAGTTCACCCTCTTGAGCCAAAATCCACTCCTGCTCTTGATTGCTTTCTATTTAAGGTGGTCATCACATATATTTTTCATCAAATCGGGATGAAGATTATATGTGACAGGGAACGCATATAAGCCAGATGGAAATAAGAAGGGGAAAGGTTTTTTTTTTAATGGTTTAGAGTTCAGCCAGCCTAAAAGAAAAGGAAAAGGGTTCCTTGCTGCCTGTCTACGTAGAGCATGACGCAAAGTGAAAGACTTGTCTCAGGAATGAGGAGCTCTGGGAGCACCACCCAGCATGGCACAGCGTGAGTCCCTCTTTGAAAGCAGGATTGCGTCATGGGCTGGTAATGGTGGGCAACACATTGGGGCACGTAGAAGGAATGTCTTTTGACATGAAGACTGCAATTTACTGCAGCCGTTGGTTTAGAAAAACATCCAGTTTTCCCAACATCTTTAGAGGCTGTGTCAGTTCCACTGTCTTCTGTATCCTCCAAAGTCGGCAACTAAACAATCCTAAACTGGCTTTTTGAGTATATATTATGCTAATATAATTCTCAGAGATGTCAGGCCATTCTCTTAATAACCCTTCCCAAAGTAATTGCATGATTAAGTCATGGGGAATATTTTCCTAAAGATAAACTGTTGAAATGAAACAGTTTAGGACCTCCCACCCTTCATCTAAAATGCAGCTGGGCTTAGAGGAGCATTTGGAGAGTCTGCTCTGTGAAGCCTCAGCTTGAGCATTTGTCTCCTTTCCTATTCTATCCAATTTGCTCTAGAATTTATTATAGGTGAAACTCATGCTGTAGAAACAGTCCTGGACCTAGTAGGCAGCGAAATCCCTGTTTGTGAAGAGGAGGCGATGAACTGTGACGCTTCTCTGACTGTCCCCATTCATGCTTCATTCCACTGCAGATTGTGGCAATCTCAGCAGATGCATGGCTTTACCTCCAGTCTCATAATCTAGCTCGTGTTTCAGCAGGACATCTTGGGCGCTTCTAATGCAATTTTCTTTTCTATGACAACTTTTGTCATTGCGAACATTGATAAACTACAAATTGATGACAGCAATGAGATGTGCTGTATTTCTCTCCCAGATATCTGCAACGATTTTCTCATGATTTTTCTGTTAGGGGAAGTTTGAAGTGCTTTCATGACAGACTGTTTTCTACAGTATAAATTAACTAGTCCACAGATCCATTCTAAACAACAATTCACCTTATGCTTGCAGTAGCAGTTCATAATCTCAATACTTATTGTAGCCATGTGATTGAAATATTAGAAGATACATTCACAGCAGGTATTTTTTAATGTTCTAAATTGTAGAGCACGAAAGAGTATTTCGCACTACAATGACTACTACTACTACTCCTCATGATTTTAGATCTGCCATTTTTCTCTGCAGATAGGTCAGTGGATTCTTGAAGTTTATTTTGTAATACTGGGACTCAATCTCATAATTAAATGGTTTGCACGAGGAAATACCTACCCTTTTCTACAATTGTTTTCTGCCAGTCAGTATATATTTTTTAAACTGGAGAGAAATGTGTTGCTGCTCTCTTTAGATGTGCTTTTCAAGTTATTCTCAGTTATCCTGTCCTCTCTTTCCACCACCCCCTTCCCTCCTGTTCTCACTGCCCTGCTTGGTCAGCAGTAGCACTCAGGCAGCCTGATGAGGCAGCTGAAGGAACTGATCAAGCTGAAAGCTAACCCAGCGCACCCTGCAGACATGTTTGGCTTGTTCCTGCTGTTAAATCAATTTTGTCAGGTTTTGTGGGGATTTTTTTGGCATATCTTCATTTGTTTATGTCAGTTTATTACTCATTTCTTGCTACTTAGTCATAAGTTGATATTTCTGTAGAAATAATGAGCCCACAGTAGGAAAACACTAATACTTTTCCTGGATGTTCTGCTGTAATTGAACTATATTTAATGTTCTTCATAAGTTTGGTTTGGTATTCCAGTTGTTTGTCTTAAGACTGGGATAGGATAGGAGAGGAAAGTTAAATGGAGCAAAAACATTGATGAGAATAAATTGTTCTAAACTGTTCTAATTCATGGAATTGTTCAGCAAATGTACCAGGGGAGGGGGGAAGGTATTTGGGAACCCTGATGCCCTTTTTGTGGGTTGGACATGAATACCCACAGTGAATGACTTATTTCCAGTCTGTTGGGTCCAATACAGGGAAGAAACAGAGCTGTGAAGGAAAACAGGTCTTAATTTTCATTTTATGTAAATTAGATCGATGTTTAGGTACTGTGAGTAATTCTGGATCCCAGGGGAAGAACAATTTCCATGGGGTTACGATGAGACTCATAGAAGGCCCTTGGCTGATTTTCCTGAGCATGATGGCTAAACTGCATCTTAGTCTGCTGGCAAGAACAATTTAGTCCACAGACAGACATGCAGCAGACTTCGTTCTCTTTGCAGTAGGGTGAACTTGGACAACACATTCAGAGTGTTGGTCTGATCTGAGCCAGCATATGATCATACTGCTTCTTGCTTTTAGTCTCTTACCTGGTTTAAAACAAACAAACAAAAAGCACCACTTACATTCTTTTAAAAATTGCAGTAAGTGTATCATTTTGTTTAAGAATTAATGAAAAAGTAAATGGTCCCACTGCAGCATTTTTGTTAATTATAACGATTTAAGAGAACACCTTCAAGACAAATTCCTTTGAGATCTTGATAGTATTTTAACTGAGCTGTTGGGGGAAATCTCTGATACTGTAGTATCTTCTGTGATGTGGCTATATTTGAAAATTTATCTACTGCAGTAATTCAAAATATTGATATCATTCCTGAATCACCAGTATGGTGATGTGTAGATAACAGAATAGAAAACTACACACAACATCTTTGTTTCAGAGTTAACTAGTGACCTCATGGCAACATATTCGGAGATCAAGTGGAGCTGCAAAGTTTCATATAACCCTGTATATCAAACTCCCGATGACAGAGACTGTTACCAGTCTTATCGCACAGTAACCCTGAAATCATAGTTGTTAGTAGGTAGAAAACCAGAAATGAGTACTAACTTCCACTTCTTGGCATCAACAGATACTTCAATTTTTTTAGGATCTGACAAAAATAATTTTAGATAGTGTTTTTTTTGTTGTTGTTTTACTTTTCAATGTATTCCCAACTTGATACCCCTAAGAATAATTCTGTGTCTACAGCTTCAATGCTGAGCAAAATAGTGTTGTTCCTGTGTTGAGATATTATTCTAAAATCCTGAAATTTATATTAAATGTAAGTATACATGTTAGGGAAGCTTCTGATGCATGTTTAGTAATGGTATAAAACTGCAAAATATTGGTAAAATATATGGCAAGTAATGAGTGAACTGTTGGAAGAAAACAAAATTTCTCTACAGTACCCGGTATGGCTCTCCTGAGTATTGCTTGGATCCCCAATAGCTTTTAATCAGAAGGGAACTTCTAAAACATGACTTAATGAGAACAGTCTTCTAACAGAAATAAACTGAAGAAGTTTAAGGCTGTTTGGTTTGGGTTGGTTGGTGTTGTTTTGTTGTTGTTGTTGTGTTTCTTTGTTTTGTTTTTTTGTTTTAGTTTTAGGGTGTTTTTTTAAAACTCTTTCTGAAACTATATCAATACAAATTTTATTACTTAAGGTACCTTCCAAGTTTCCCAGTCTTTAAGCAAGCAAGTCTCAGAGGTATTTCACTTACTATGATACATTTCCCATCTAGGCTATCACATTTCTATGTTTTTCTTTTTATATTGTAAGTCAGCAATGCTGCCATGTTCAGGCCTTTTAGTCTGTCATTTGTTATATGTACAATATATTCACTATAAATCCTTGTTTTCTTTTGGCATGCTGGTTTCCCCACTAATATTTTAATTGACTTTGTAACTTACACTACATTTCACTCTCTTATTTTTGGTCTGATTCTCCTCTCCCTTATTTTTTATCACTGGAAAAATGATTTGTGTTTAGCATCTGTAACTATGAAAACTTTAGAGTTTTACTTTGCATTTCTAATACCGTTCTTTATCTGTTTTAGCATCTCCCTGTATTCTTCCCAGTGTTCTTTACTTCCTATTTTCTTGTAAGTATAGCATATTCTATTTTTCCCCTCAGTTCCTATTGACCTGTTTAACCATGTGGAGTTAATTTGAAGCTACATCTCACTCCTGAAGAAATAATTCAGTTACTGTATAAGTTTAGTTCAATTTATTCACCCTCTCCTTATGAGTGAGGTGTCTTGATATTTGTCTAAAAAAGTATTTAATGCAATATATTTTTACATTAAAAATGTATCTAAAGTTGCACAGCATTCATCTTGGTAGAAATTAAATTTCAATTCTATTTGACCATACTGTCATGTTTCTATTTTATTTATTCTGTTTTGTCTAGTGGTCGGAATCTGACTTGAGCAGGTGGGTCCCTGGCAGGTTTCAGGAAACAACCAGTCGTGTAATTCATCTATCATTTTGTCTCATCTATGAAGTGTTTTAAACGGTTTCCAAATTAAAATTGTGCTGACAGTTGGGGCTAGTTATGTACTAGTTCCAGCATTTTCTGTGTACATGATCTTTGATTTTCTTAATAGTAATTCTTTGGTCTTTTATGTAGTGACTTCCTCTGATATTTTTGGCTTCTTTGTGTATTCTTAATGGGTTGTTTCCTAAGGCAAGATTCAGCATTTTAGGCATCTACTGTATGTAAAGATATTCAGAGCCCATTACCCATGAACCATTTCTGAGTAAATGTAAGTCCAAGTACAGCTTTAGGAACTTCCTACTGAACTTCTGAGGCTCCCTCACTGACTTTGGAATTGCAACAGTTCCCAAGCCCAAAATTCCAATGGAGATTTCTGTGCCCCTGCTATCAGGTTGCGGACCCAACTCCTTCCAGGCACTTGCAGTGATAACATTCAAAAATCTACAAATTGACTCTTGAACTATGATCACACCGGTATGACTTCTGTGAAAAGAGGTGCTCCTCCCCCTATTTGCAGTTAATTAAATAAGCCCCTCTTTGCTATTGCTAGCTACACAACTTAGAAAATTCTCTCTGATGCTGCTGCACACATCAATTGAAAGAATCAGATATGATGGATTTTGTTCTTGTTTTTGTGTAGCAATAGGCATTCTGGTACCTGAATAAGCTTTCCTTGTTTCCAGTGCAGTTGATAATAGTTGCTAAGTCCTACTCTCTGAGATAGATCTTAACTGGTTTGTCTTTTTTAAACTTGTTCTGAAATTGGTCCTAAACCACATTGGTTTGTTTTTTTTTCCCTGCCACATGTGTAACTTCCTAATTTCTTGAGTTTTTCTTCAAGATTTCAGCCTCCTAATATTAGTCTTTGTAATCTCTTAGAGAATGTGGTTTCATGTTGGTGTTGCTGAAATGATATGTTCCACTTAAATACCACAGTGTATTGCTAAGGAAGCAATTCCATCGCTTCCTTAGCTGTCTGTTCTGGCTAGCAATAGTATCAATATTCCTATTTGTACTTTATTCTAGATACATGCAATTTCTGAAAAGAAAAAAAAAATAGTAATTTATAAAAGCAGATTTTTACAGAGGAAAGTACCTTTTGGGGATTGGGACCATCTGTAACTGTTGTAATCCTGGCTTCTATACAGACTTGCTCTTTAGCCTGAGGGAAGCCACTTTAGCAGCTCTGCACCATATTTATGAAAGACTAAGCAATTAAAGACAAGCTGATTTCTTTCCTCAGCAGTATGAAGAGAACACACCCAAACACTACCCGTGCATGTGCGATGCATCTTGCTGTATGAAAGCAGCTCACTGCCCTCAGTTCCTCCCAGCTACTGTCTGAGATTGGAGCGCTGCCTTTTCTGTTCACTGCTTTCAGATGTAGTTATTTTCTTGTGGTTTACTCTGGGCATTGTTTTTTGGTTTTTTTGTTTGTTTGTTTGTTTGTTTGTTTGCTTGTTTACCACTCTAGTCTTGATTTCAAAATTTGACGTAAACATGTTCTTATGATGAGCATTTTTCCAAAACATATGGCCATGTTCAAGATCTTTGCTATCTCTGCAAATTGCAAAACCTGGAGAACCACACCATTTGTACTGGGGTTGAGTTGCAGGGCAGGATGATGAAGGGGCAAATACCTCCTCTTTTCTAGTAGTGGCCCGCCTACTTGAGGGAGGATATCGCCTAAGTTTTCTTCATACAAAGCATCTGATCCAAGTCTTCTACTCTCAGTCTACTACTGTTGACTTCAGGAGTTTCTTTTCCTTTTTTTTTTTTTTTAATATAGGAAGTATAAAGAATTCTGGATATTCTCCCTGAGTTCTCCACTTCAGACATGTCCTCACACACCCACTGATCCTAGCTTGTATTGCCAAAAACAAACAGGAGCAATCATGTCTAGCTTGAGAGCACAGGTTGTATTTATTCTTCTCCTTTCCACCATAACTTATTTAAGCTGTTTGGGATTTACTCCTCTCCAACAATATACAAGGACAAATTTGGCAAGATACTGTTCTGAATCACTTTTTCAGTTCAGTGCATTGGAATATCCAGCACCTGTTGCATGGGATACCTTTCATCATCCTGTTTTTAATGTGGGCTTATTTTCTCAGAATACTGGGAAAACTGGGGGAGAGATTGCCCTTTGAACAATCTGTGCATGCCTCTTTAGATGTGGTGTAAATAGCACTTTGTGTTTCACCTGAAGGCAGGATCTTTCACAGATCTTGGCTCAAATCCTCGATTCTCCCATGGAGGTTACTTTCCTCCGTTGCGTACCTCTGATTCAAAAGTACAAACCCACTCGGCACGTGCATTTCTGAATGCACGTTCATTCATCGGAGGACTTGAGCTGTGCCGCACTTCACCAAGACCTCTGATCTTTCCACCCATACTTTCTTTCCTCCATCTCCCTCCCCAGGGTCAATGGCCAGCTCTGTTGCTTTCTGCTCTGTGACCCTTCAAGCAGCAGAAGTGCTCAAGGAGCTAGCAGCACTCTTGCTTCAGCACACGGCTCAGGACTAAACACCCAGCACTGCAACGCTTAGGGTTTTTTCTACTACATACCCAAAAGACTCAAGTGAAGATTCCTCCTTTGTGCTTCCCCTGTCCCTGTTTGCCTTGTACTTTTCTCCATCTGAATGCCGAACATTTCTGTGGACAGTTGTGGATGGAGTTCTTGCAAACTCTGGTATTTAAAGCTGCATCTATGTGATAAGAATGAAATGTGAATACTTATTGATGTGTTGTTTTCAGAAAGAAGGCAAATGGAAGTATTCTGCCAACATAGTGATGCTATACCCACCTATTTAAATCTCTTTAATAAGTTAGCAAAAGTGTTTTAGGAAGTTTGGGTGCCCTTACAAGAATTACGTCACGTGTACAGGACATGTAAGTTCATGTCTATACAGGAAACTGCCTGGGATGTCTTTTGGCAGTATCTATTCTAGGGTGGCCTTACATTAGGACACTCTTATTCCACATGAAGAGAGCCTTTTTTTAGATCACTTTGGGAATTGGATTAAATTGCAATGAAGTGCTCTTAATATAGAATGTGTTCACCTCAGGAGTTAGTGTGAAATAGCTGGGTATACTTCAAGTTTAAACCTTAGCCTATTTTGTGGTAGTTTTCCTCTCTAGATGAGCCCCAAGAGATGTCCTTACTTAACTCTCAAATTTGAGAGCATTTCGAATGAATGCTCTGGTATCATAACCTGCAGCTCTGAGGATATCAAAGGACGAGATAGGAGAGGGCTCTTCTTATGAAATGTTCCCAGTACCAAGTGGCCTCAAAAAGGAGTCAGTAACCTGGGAAAGGTTTTTCTCATTTGTATTTATTTGTACGGAAAGGAAATACAAATAACTCTTTGCTTCCCTCCTCAAATGCTTTGGTGCATGCTACTGTGAAATATGGCTGGGATTCTTTGACTGGAATGATATCAGAGGGTCTTGGGTATTTTTTTCCTTTTTTTTTTTTTTCTTTCAACCATCTTAAATAACAGCTAAAATGACTGGAATAGTCATATGCACTTTTTTCTATTTGTCAGTAGTATTCTGAGTAGATTCAATGGAAGAAAAATCATTCCAGAATGAGTCTAAAATGGAAGTGGAAAGGAAGAAGAGAGCAATTCTGATTTGTTTAGATGCTAAGATGAAGAAAAAGAATTTGTTCATCCGAGGAGTGTTTGTTAATATATATCAGGTGAAATAATAAGGATGGAGATATATTTGGAAAGCCTTTTGCAGTTGTTAGGAGGTGGGCTTTTCTTTTTTTTTTTTTTTTCCCCCACTGTAAGGCAGCAAGTGGAAAGTTTACTTAATGCCTCACACATAAAAATACATTACTCCTTCTCAGAGGCAGCAAATCATAATCAGACTTTTTAAGAGCTTTGTTGCCAAATTGCATTAATAATATTTTCCCTGTCATTTTTACAGGCATAGTCCTAACAAATGTTAGGGCTAGTATTTTGTTGTTCACATCTTTCTAAAGTATGTAAACTTTGTTATTCCCACTTATATGACTTAAAGTAGCCAGACTAAGAAAACTTATTTAACTTGAGGGTGGAGAAATGCTGTTTTCTCTCATAATGATTGCCCGCTTTCAGTAGTAGAGTTTTATGTTCTTATTAGGTGCATTTTTGGTTGGAATTACAAGTTTCTCTTTACCCGCATGCTTATGCTATGAGGAGGAAAGACATTCAAAAGCAAAAATAATTGCATAACCTATAACTTATTAAAGTGAAATGCAACTATGAATGCTGCCATCTTCCTAACAGTATCATTGTAAACCTGTAAATATACTTGATTGATACCCTAAGTAATGAAAGAAACAGAGAAAACTATCTACAAAAGGAAAATATGGCTACTATAGACCATATTACTCTAAATGTGATACGGCAGCCAATACAAAAATTGGTGTAGGGTTGAAAAACTTTTAATCAGGGAAACATTACCAGTGCGTGTGTGTACGTGTTTCTCTTCTCATGTTAGTTTTGTCCACAAAAACAGTGTTCTGTAAGAAATGTAGGTTAATAGATGATATTTAAAACCAACACCCATGCAAAATATAGGGAAAAGAGTAGGAATTAAGGGCATGAGAAGATGGCTTTTTAGAAATCGAAGACAGACATTGACAATCAAGTCTGCCAGCCACTGCAGGATTGTTTCTCTCTAGTGCTGAGTTGTAGTTACCAGTTACCTATTGCTGATGCTTCACAAAGTACCACCACAACAATTCGTCTGTTAGGCTGTGCCTAAAACTTTTTGTGTGTGGAAAGGTGAAGCATTTGCAAAAAAAGGAGGTGGCTGAAGAATATATAATGGTTCCCTATGTAACTATTTCCTTAAAATGGAATCAAGAAGTGGTTAACTTTATTTGAATAGATATAGTTACTGCACATCCCCTCTCCCCCCCCAACACCCGTGAGGATTTGAGGAGGTTTCAACACCCGTGGCAGGGTATCGCAGTGACCAGCAGCCCATAATTTGACGAGGAATTGCTGTGTCCCCTCCCAGTCATGTTGGAGGCTGCCTGTTGTAATGCTGGGGTTGTGCAGAATGGTACTGCTAGACCTGTTGTTTTGTACACTGCATCAATACAACACTGTATTCTGGAAGGATTTATGTAAAGCGAACCTTTCTTTCACAAGTGACATGTACCTTCTGAACACTTTCAGAAAGACTGAGCAAAACAATATTTTAGGTGAAAGGCACAACAAATTTGCTTTTCTTCTAGCAAATATTTGAAGTGACATTCAAAGGAGGCTGGAACTTTTGTTTGATTCCAAAATGTAAGTGCTGTCAATATATATACTCAGGCAAAAAAAGAAAAAAAGGGTACATATATAGAGTAGTTCTTTGGAGCACATTCAGTTTTGATAGTTTTTTAGAACTCTCGTTTTGAATTTCTATAGTCTGTGCCAACACACTGCAATTTTAAGAAATATTTGTTGTGTAATTGCTGAAGCAGAGGTGGAAAATTACTGGAAGCTGTTGTGTATTAAGTTTGCATTGCAGTATCACCGTCTGGGGTTAGTGTCTCATGTGAAGTATTTGATGTCTTGCAGGGTTAAAACTGGAAAAGCTTAACGGTGTTTACAGTTGCAGCTTGCTAGTACCTATGAATATGCGACAAGAAACCACTGTTTGTAGGCAAAAAGGGAACATGAGACAACCTGTGCTGGACAACTGATATGAAGTCTTGTGGATTGTATGTACAGAGAGTAGAAAATGGTGCAAGTATAGAAAGGATTTTATTTGGTGGCATAAAATGCAACTTGCAGCACTGTGGTTATTTTTATTATTATTCAGTTTTGCAGAGCATATTTTTCCCTCTTCCATGCTTCAGTTGTGATCAGTTACAATTTCCACATTATTTTTGCAGTTAACAATTCAAGAAATTATTGTTGCTGGTGTTAGTTCATTTGCTTATTCAATGGATGCTTCTTATTAACCATTTTGTTACTTAGTTTAGGACAGGAAGTGGTTGGTGCATTAGTGTACAGGAAAGGTGTGAGATTCCGTGAAGCTCACTATGATCACCGTAGATGCATCTCAAAATACTGTGTGATTGCATGATTAAAATGAGAGGTTACTTGCCAAGTAAAGAGGATGGGGCAAAACAGAATTCTGTACAAAACTCTGCCTATAGCAAAATATAAAACTGTACCTGGATAATGACTGGTTCTTGACCACATGATACTGCTCAGGAAAAGGTCTTTGGATTTGTTTTGGGTGGCTTTCTGCAAACATTAAAAAAAATAATAGAAATTCTTTTAAAAAAGGAGTAGAGGACAAAAGATTGAATATGCCACATTATACAATCTCCATCTTGAATATTGTGTGCCATTTTTGTTCCAAGATTTAGCAGAAGAGAGAAAGGCATAGAGAAGAATGAAAGCCTTGGAATGGCTTCTGGAAGAAGAAAGGGTAAATGGATCGGGACTGATCAGTTTGGAGAAGGGATGTGCTGAATGGGATGAAGTAAAGAAGTACCTTGCAAATCGTACTGCCAAAACATACTTTGGAAGACAAAAACATAGTGGTTTCAAAAGTAAATTGGACAGTTTCCTGGGGGGTGAGGATTTGACTCTATGGCTTTGGGTGCACCCTGTGGTTATGAATGTGCAAATTTTAGGAATCCATAAATTTCAGGTGGCTGGAGTTGAGGAAAATAGATAGCATTGTTCACACCTCCCGTCGTCTTATGCTCATTCCTCAGGTATCTGAAACAGCACTGTGTCAGGCTTTGTGAGCTAAACTGAACTTCTCAAGAATTTGGGAGACAGTAACAGTAAGGCAAGTATAGCTTAGAGAGGAGCCTAGTATTCTAACTTTTGGATTGTTGTGAAGTTGCGTGTTACTTGTTTTGTTTCAAACTCAGTGTTTGTGTAGGAGATGCCTGGCATCATCCATTTTGATTATCTCCTTCATATTTTGGAGAGGTGGCTTTCTTCTCTGTTTTCGTCATCTTCTGCAGGTGGGATGGGGACAATACCTTAGTGCTGTTCTGCCCCCTTTTCAGCGCCTATATTTTGTGTCTTTCTTCCTTTTGAATAAGACCAGTTCCTTTCTTATGTGTTACCCATAGTCCCCCCCCCCTTTTTTTTTCGTAGAGTGGCTGCATGAAAATGGTGACCGTTACCAGGTTTTGATCAGCAGCTGCAAAACCCAAGTACTCCTGCTAATTTCATTTTGTGTCTGTATGGCAAAGCTTTAAGCAGTAGTAGTATGTCTTCACCTTTAAGATGATCACATTATGTTGATTATTTTTGTAACTTTGAGCTGTTTATTTTTTAAACAAACATAGTTCTGCGTTAGTTGACAATATCCAGGGTAAGTTGCTTTTTTTCCAAGCCCTTTGAAAGGGGAGGGCTGTGGTGTCTTGTTTGTCTTTGATTTGCTATCTTCCATTAAAGTATTAAAATGCAGAACTTCTTTTTGGTTTGTTATGAAATACACGTTTTAAATTTGTAAAATATAGTTCTAATTAACTTGAAAATAAGTAACCCCAATGCAAAATTATCACCTGTGCAAGTATGTGGAAATAGAGTTACTTCTCTGTGGTATGTTTTTTATTTTAATCCACATTTGCTGCAACACATGCCCAAGACTGCCCGGTGATGTAACCCTTCCCTGTTTATGTTTATCACGAAGCTCTGCTTTACATCTCTGGGTTGTTTCTTCACTTTCAAGGACTGAATGCCAAAGAAACAGTCCCCTACACTTCAAGGTGTAGAACATCACAAACATGTAGTGCAAGTAACAAATACTGAGGAACTTGTTTTTTAACTCTGTTGGTGCAGTTTTCTAACCCATAAGAGCTGGCTAAATCTCCCTGTGCAGAAGTGCTGTTTCTAACAGCCAACAGGCTTTTGGTTTCGGTCTAATTGTCCTAAAAGTGTGTTTACAAGATGAGATGGAGGAGACTTCTTGCACTGCATTGCAGTTGTCCCTTGCTTGTGGTTTGAAACTAACTATTGACAAGTGCAGACAAAATTTACATGAAAAACCTAAAACATCTCTTGCCAATTCAATAAGCATGAAAAGTGTGTGGTGTTTACATCTTGGGCTATCTTGCCAAAAGTTTTGCCTCTCAGGAAGTACATAACCATTGCCTGTTACATCTCAAAAGTAATTTTCTGCTGTTTGACTATGTCTTCAGCAGTATGAGTCGTGCACAAAGATCTACTCAAAGTGCTTATGCAAGTTTACTGACTTGTTTTTTGTTGGTGGTGGTTTGCTCTTTTTTTTTTTTTTTTTTTTTGGCTTAGTCTAGTCTATTGTGCTCTCTGGGTTCTCCCCTTTTTTTCATGATGGATAGGGCAGAAGCAAGAAAATCTTATATCGAGGTTTAGATGTGATTTCAGTTGTTTTAATTTACTGTTCATGTGGAAAAACAAACCATTGTGGACAGTGATGCAATTTCATCTCATTTTCCTAATGAAATATGGGGCAACAGTGTTGTTCCTGCAAATTCCCTTATATAGGAATATATTCCCTATAGATATATAGTATGGTTTAAAAGGGAAAAGTATCTAAAGCATCCCTCATCAATTTCACATTTGGTCTGCATCAAATTTTTATTTACTCTGCTGAAATGAAAAATGGAATTTGATAAGATGTGAAAAATTTAGGAATAAACATGAATCTTTGGTGACAATATAAAATACTTCCTTTCCATTTCCTTTTGTTCACATCTATTCTCTCTAAGGATGATTGCAAGCTGAATTCAGCTTCTTACTCTTTTCACTGTAAAGAATTGTAAAATCTTGAATTGTCTTTATCTTCCTTACAAAAAGTGATGTGGTAAGAGAACTAAATCACTAATATGACAAGAAAGACTTTAAAAAGTAAAATAAAACCTTATTATTGTATAGCTCCTTTGACAGGCAACTTGCCTAACTAATTAGAACAGATTTATAATCAGAGATGTATTTATTTATAAACATTTAAAATAAAAAGTTATATTTGAAGGCAGTTTCTGTAATACAAATAGAAAAATGTATAATATTCTAAAGTTTAATTTCATTAGTCTTAATATATATATATATCACTTCATTTGGGTCAAATTAAGCAACATTTGAATATAGTTGAAATGTGGAGATTCAAATTATTTAGGTAAGTCTATTTCATGCCTTCACTGGACCAACAAGTGTTTCAAGTATCTTGTGAAAACATGAAAATAAGTAATTATAGTGTCACATATTATTAGAACTTTAAAAATATAGCTTCTTCAGAAAGTTGATGAAGAATGAAGCAAGATCCACTGGTGACACTTAATTAACCACCTATTTACATGTGTTTTAACTCCGCTTTTTAAAGACATCCTATGCATGATGTCCTGGAATATCTGTGAGGTAAGGGCTGAGGGTATCCAGAAGATTTTAACACAGACTTAGACCTCAGTCTTCAGCGAAAGGCTTTCAGCCTCTTGTATCTTGGCCTGTAATGCGTTTTTCCAACATTTTTAACCCCACTGTCCCCTCTCTCCATGCACAGTCCATTACTTGTATCTGACAAATTTTATGGAGATTTTACATGGAAATTTTAACATACAGATGGATAATAGAATGCTAATTATTTGGTATTATGTTTCTAATGTGGAGTACAGAAAAACCTGTCCCTTCTGTGTTATGAAGAATGGCCTGTTTACTTGCATTCCTTCAAATTCTGTCTATTTAAGTTACCGGGAACAAGACCAGAAAGACATAATGCTCTATTTGCCAGTTTTAATAGCAAAATTGTTTAGACTTGAGAAATATCTCATTGTCTATGAATCCATTAAAATATCCATCACTGCATGGGTTTTGTTTCCCTCCCAAAGCAATACAGCCTGTATTTCTTCCTTTCCGTTTTCCTCTAAAGACTATTATGCTTTATATGATCTTGTCAATCAAGATCTTTATCTGGCTTGCTGTAGGTGTCATTTTCTTCCATTTATTAACTTCTTGTGTTGTTTGAAACAAAAGACATCTGCTTTCTTTTTGCAATCTTGATGCTGTCAGACCACTTAAAGCTGTTGGAAAAGGAGAAAGCAGAGCATTAGTATCTTGCATGATTTTTTAAACTTTTAGAAACCTACTGAAGTGCGTCGGTATTAGGAACATTTAATAAACCTTTCCCTCCTTTCTAAAAATAACTACATGATTGGTCTGCTTTGCTTTTTTTCTCACAGGCATAAAATTCATTTGCCTGGATCCCTTTACCACTTTAATTTTGCTCTGTGCACAGTGTATATTTCTGTAACGTTTCAGTGACTTCCAAGGAAGTGAATTTCATATTTACTGTGTGTTCTTAATAACATGACTAGCATGTTTTCATGCTTATAGGGATTTTGAAACTTCAAAACTAATAAAATGTAATTAATAGGAGGTTACTGTTTAAACTGTTTTACAGGTACATCCACCTTTATGGAAGCATTAGCAGCCAATGGTACAACCAACATACAGACTTCTGTAACGGGAGTGACGGCCAGCAAACGGAGATTTATTGATGACAGAAGAGATCAACCTTTTGATAAAAGGCTACGTTTCAGTGTGAGACAAACAGAGAGTGCATACCGGTACAGAGACATTGTTGTCAGGAAACAAGATGGATTCACACACATTTTGCTATCAACGAAATCGTCTGAAAATAATTCACTAAATCCAGAGGTCAGAACAATTCTGATTTTGGGGGGTAAGGGTGCAGAAAGAATTATAAATCTCTGCCTTATTTGCACCTTTTATTCAGGCACAAACATACACAAAATGAGATTTGGGTTTTTGCTTGGAAGATATTATACATCCAACTGACTTCTAGTATAATTCAGATGAGTTTATTAACTATGTTATCTGAATATTTTGATGGATTATCTTCTATAATGAATGTGGCAATCTGAAGTGCAACTTGAAACAAACTTTAGCCGGAATTAAGTTTTTTTTCTGAACTGGTTGCATATGCCATCTGCTGTCCAAATTACAGAAATGCTGAATGAATTCTGTAGTTACAGATAACATCTAATAGATCTTTTCTTAATGATTTCATTATCTTACTCTAATTATGTTTTGAGATGCAAAGCTTCTGATACTGGTAGTTTTTTGTTTGTTTTTTTGTTTGTTTGTTTGTTTTTACTTTCTTACATTTGAATAATGAAAAGAAATTAACTTTTCTAATATGATGGTTGAATGGATCCTGAGGAAAAATTAAGGATGTCAAAGACTGAGAACTCTCATGGTGGAGGGGAAAGAACAGTGCTACTTTTTAATGATAATGAAAAGGATTCTAATGAATTTTTGATTTTTCAGGTAATGAAGGAAGTCCAAAGTGCACTGAACACAGCAGCTGCAGATGACAGTAAACTCGTGCTGTTCAGTGCAGTTGGTAGCATTTTCTGCTGTGGTCTTGATTTTATTTATTTTATACGACGTTTAACAGATGATAGAAAAAAGGAAAGCACTAAGATGGCAGAAGCTATTAGGTATGTAAAACTATTTTCAGGCATCTGAGCGGGTATTTTTCATTGTGTAGTCTGGCTTGCTTTATCTTTTCTATTTCAAAAGCCTCTAGTTCAATAAGACCTCAGACATTCACCTGTTATGTGATAAGTGTGCAGCACTCCTTGTTCATTTCTATTTGGGTTGTCATTTCATGCATCACTATTTATACTACTAAAATTTAACTATGAAAACCGGTATTATGATAATATTTCTCCATTTGAAACCAATTTTAAAAGACTTAAACAGCCATAGAGTTTCTGGAAAACTAATTTAACACACAAAACACAAGATGTGCACTGAATGAGTAGCAGTACAGTACATACAGAGCAGTGGAATGATGGATATTTTACAGGAGTAGACTAATAGTAGTGAACATCGTCCCGGTGCTAGGTACCAAACCTAATGTTTAAATAAAATGAGCTGAACAACTACAGACTAGAAGAACATCTAAGGAAAAATGTATGGATCTTACATCCATAAGTACAAGGAAGCAGTTTATCATTTGATCACTCTGCTTTTGAAGGCTTGAGATCTTGGAATAGCTCTTGCATGCTTCCAGAATATCTATGCTACTTCAGAGACCTATGTCCAGTTGTTATTGATATGTATGTCTCTGAACTTTAAAATTATGAGTAAATCCCACTTTTTTTAATAAAAATCCCACATTCAGCATCTAAAACTGAAATGAAAAATCATCTGTCACTCAGAGCAAAGGATTGCTTCACAGGTGCTGACTCAACTGTACAATGTACATTGTATTCTAAGCAGGCCTCAGAATTTAAGTCACGTACTTGCACTAAATATGGACATCTTTATTATTATATGTGGTAGCTATTAACTAAGAAATGTCAGCATCTTATTCTCGAAGTGTTGGAATTCTCCCCTCCACCTTTTATATGTGTATTTTTAATAAGAATATCTTGAAGGTATTTAGTATTTGAGAACAGTGAAACATGTAAGCATCCATACTTCATTGGTACTGGAATGAATTGTCTTTTTGTGTCAATGAGGATGAGAATACATATTTGTAGCAATAGCCTAGCACATCGTCTAAGAGGGGACGGTGAGGCACAAGAATGTACCTCAAATGTTTCCATTTCAGGGTCATTAAATCCACACCTGCCCAATGACTGTGCTTTGTTGAGCTGGGAGAAATGTCAGATTTCACAGGATCACAGAACAGTTGAGGTTGGAAGGGGACCTCTGGAGGTCCCCTTGTCCAACTCCCCTGCTCAAGCAGGGCCACCTGGAGCAGGTTGCCCAGAACCATGTCCAGGTGGCTTTTGAGTATCTCCAAGGAGGGAGACTCCACAACTTCGCTGGTCATCTGTGCCTGTGCTCAGTCACCCTCACAGTATAGAAGTGCTTCCTGGTGTTTGGACAGCATCTCCTGTGTTTCAGTTTGTGCCCATCGCCTCTTGTCCTGTCACTGGGTACCGCTGAAAATAACCTGTCTCTGTGTTGTTTGCACCCTCCCTTCAGATATTTGTACACCTTGATAAGATCCACCCCACCCCGAGCCTTCTCTTCTCCAGGCTGAACAGTCCCAGCTCTCAGCCCTTCCTCATAGTTTTGCTCCAGTCCCTTAATCAGGTCTGTGGCCCTTTGCTGGACCCTGTCCTGTATGCCCATGTCTCTCTTTTACTGTGGAGCCCAGAGCTGGACACAATATTCCAGTTGTGTCCTCACTAGTGCCAAGTAGAAGGGAAGGACCACCTCCCTTGACGTGCTGGTGACGCTCCTCCTAATACAGCCCATGATACTATTATCCTTCTTCGCCACAAGGCAAGTGCTCAACTTGGTGTCCACCAGGACCACCAGGTCCTTTTCTGCCAGGCTGCTTTTCATCTAGTTGGCCCCCAGCATGTACCAGTGCATGGGGCTGTTCCTCCTGAGGTGCAGGACATGGCACTTCCCTTTGTTGAACTTCATGAGGCTCCTGTCAGCCCATTTCTCCAGCCTGTAGAGGTCCCTCTGGATGGCAGCATAACATTCTAGCATATCAGCCACTCCTCCTGTTTTTTTATCATCAACAAAATGCCGAGGTTACACTAAACCTCCGCCATCCAGATCATGAATGAAGATGCTGAACAGACTGGACTCGGTACTTACCCCCGGGATACACCACTGGTAACTGGCCTCCAGCTAGACTTTGTACTGCTGATCATGGCCCTTTGGGCCCGGCCATTCAGCCAGTTTTCAATCCACCTCACTGTCTGCTCATTGAGTCCATACTTCATCAGCTTCCCTATGAGGGTTTTATGGGAGGCAGGGATGAAAGCTTTATAGAAGTCTAGGTAGACAATGTCCACTGCTCTCCCCTCATCCACAAAGCTAGTCATGTCATAGCAGAAGGTTATCAGGTTGGTTTTGAAAGTGACATTACTGTAGAGATGAATTATTACTGAGTTCTCAAGGACTGGTATATTTTGCTTTTAATATATGAGTACATGTTTTTGTTTCTCTTCAGGAATTTTGTGAATACTTTTATTCAGTTTAAGAAGCCTATTATTGTAGCAGTAAATGGCCCAGCCATTGGACTTGGAGCATCTATATTGCCTCTGTGTGATGTGGTTTGGGCTAATGAGAAGGCTTGGTTTCAGACACCATACACTACTTTTGGACAAAGTCCAGATGGATGTTCATCCCTTACATTCCCCCGGATAATGGGCCTGGCTTCTGTAAGTAGCTTGCAGGGTAGGGGATGACAGCCTCACAATGCAGTCATGAAAATTTATCCAGAGTGATTTCAAGACCTTTTAACCTTTGCTGTGCTGTCTTTTCTTTATTTTTCTTTCTCTCTTGAAAACCTTTCATGAGAAACCAGTACTTATAGCTTCTCTACTCCATGCTGTTACGACTTAGTTTACGTGTGAGTGCACAAAACAGAAAGCAAGCATGGGACCTAATCCCACGTCCTGGGCACCCTTAACCCTGATGGTGGCAGAAGGGGAAGGTGCGTACCTGGATACACGTTCCCTGCTGATGTCTTGTGAGGACCAGCCACCAGTGTCTTGCATTCAGCACAGCATCAAGGAGTGTAGTAAAGAGTGGGCTGGTCTGTGCTTACATAGCAGATCCCTGTAGCACCAGCTATCAGCAGTCTCGTGCTAAAAAGGCAAAAGAGGTAGTTCAGCTTTCATGCACTCATTATTCTCAAGAAGTTGTGTCAAACTTCCCTACTTCGTAGACCTCTGCTGATGTTATGAGTATGTTATGCAGGAAATACTTGGTCCAAATCACCCTTGTGATTTATTGTTTTTAGTTTTGTATTCTGTATTTACAGTAATACTGGGTTGAAATAACTGGTAGTACTTTGCATTGTTGCTGAAGCTATAAGCCACATGTTATTTAAGTTTCTCTTTTTCCTTGCTTTCCAAATGGACGAAATAATCAATTGTAACAAAAAAGCTATTTAAAAATCTCCTATCTACATTATTTTCATGTTGTTTACTATTTTTATGCTGCATTCCTTGAATGCTTAGACCTACATCCCATGCCGACTGAAACTGAATAGTAACAGTATGAAACAAGTGCTTGCAGCTATGTGTGTTTTTTCCTAAATCATAGTTTATTATAAAATCCAATTTTCCCTATAGGCATTTATTGATTTAAAAATACAGATTTCGATATATTAAAAGCATCAGTTTGAACAGATCTTATAACTAATTGTGTGATGTCTAGATTTAGTAATTAGAAGAGAACAGAAAAGGTAACTGAAACAGATAAATAATTATGAGTATCTTTAATATCTTAGCATGTTACAAACTACTGATTGTTCCTTTCCCTTTTTATTTGGCCATCCATCCATTCATCCATTCATCCATCCATTCCATCCATCCCCGTCCTTTAGAGATTTGTGGTTGTTACTTTTTCTTTCTTCAGAATTTGTATAAAAACACAAGAAGCTCTTCCCTAGTATACTCCTTCATGTGCCTTTGTGAATGCTCTCATTCTTAAATTTAAAGACTTCAGTGTAAAGCTTCCAGTGCTAACAATTCTATAGTATTAAGTAGCTAAGTACATTTTCTAAGGGAAAAAAAGTCCAAGCTGCTGCTTTTATACTATCATTGACCCCTTGCAGTACAGCAATGTCAATGCTGTGCAAGACGAAGTTGGACTTTAATCAGCAGATTCCATGAAATGCATTCAGAACCCATGCTGAAAATTTTGATAAAGCAGCATGCTTTCTAGAGAAGTCAGCAGAAAGCAGGGATGGAAAGCATGCGATGACAAACACCGAGGGGAAAAAAATCATACAAAAGAACTGAGACCTCTGTATGCCTCACAAAATTTGCTACAAATGTATTAAAACAGAGATACTAAGTAAGTCCCACACTTTTTAAGTCAGTTCCAGTGCATTCTTTTTATCAGCAGCAGCTATGTAAAAATATTCAATCACAAGATTGTTGGAAATACCTTCCCTGACCGGGTCAATCTTGGCAGTTGAGCAGTCTTTCATGGAGAGTTTTTTCACAGAACATGTTTGACATAAAGTTCATTACTGCAGGAAATCTGAAGCCCAGACTCTAGGATTCAAAACTGGTTCTATACCAGGAATCTCAGAAGGATTCTTAAACTTTGCCTTTGTATTCTGAAAATAATCTATAACAGAGATTATGAAGTCTGTTTTGGGAGCTATGCTACTGTGTATCTGCTATGGAGTTCTTGCTCTGTTTTCCTGGTTCTGGCCATAAAGCACAGGAGCTGTGTGATCAAGTTTCACACACTGGGTTTTTGTGTTAGTCTCCAGCACGCGTGGCAGTATGGCTTAAGCTTTTCTGTCAGTCATGAGGGATTCACATTTCCTAGTATTGACAGTTTACATCAGAGCCAGGATCTTCAGACCAGCTGCCTCTTGATCGTAGTGCATGGGAGAGCTGAGGTGCTCCATGGCAGCTAGGGCCTGTGGGCTTGAGCAGGAGGTCGTGTGTGAGCCTCAAAGCACTTGCTGTAAAAGAGGGAAACTGACACCAGCAGGTGTCCCACTGAAGTATGACAATTCCACAGTGGAAGGAGAAAGATAAACTGAATAGAAAATGAGAGTTGTTAATGAGAATGTGGTATTAATGAAGTATTTTTATCATCTTCATTTCTATTGCTGTATTATGTTTCTTGGAAAGTAAGCAACAAGTATGTTAAATTTCACTGCAGATACAAGGCATGATTAGATGATTAAAACGTAGTAGTAGGTCTCTGGCATACACTGTGTGTAGATCAAAAGCGAGATGCTGGAATGAAATGTTGCCCTTCAAAATCTGTCAACTGAAAACACTAATGAGAGCGCTCGTTTCATGTGGGGTTTTCTGCTAATGCTGCATTAAAGCTTGCAGAAATAAGATAATTTCACCACCAGTATCAGTTGTGTTTTCAAATTCAGGAAAACCGTGTCTTAGAAAAAATTGTTAAGGTTTTCTAGCATTCATTTTTTACCTCATCACTGAAGATGCATGTAAAGAATATATAACGGACCAGCTGACTTAAATTTCTGAATTTCCTAACTTCCAGTAAATTGACTTCATGTTTTGATCATCAATGCCAAGTATCTTTTAAAATTATTTTGGAATATTGTTTTTTCTCTATTTCCCTATGAAAAACTATTCCTATTTTTTAGTCAAACTTGTGTATATCACTGATTTTGGTTAGTGTTTCAAGTCAGTATCGTTCACATATAATCTGGAAAATTAGAAGATACAATTGTGATAAACCTTGCATATTTGAGTTTGCTGGAATCTTTCACAGAAGGTATAACTACAGGGATATATAACTTACACCTTTGGTTTAACTTAAAAAAAAAAAACTAATAAATGTGAATCATAATTTTCCATATTAAGTTATGAGAGATAAATTCTATGTAAAAAATCCTAGGAAGGGTCTCTTTTTACAAGTCTAATGGACTAGGAGTCAGCAACTAAACTGCCACTAGAATCCAGGTTTTGTATTTCATTACGAAGGGGCAAGGAATAGACCTCTGAGTTCTCAGATTTCTCTAGCAGCCTCATTTCCCATATTCCAAGTGTCCAGTGATAGCTTTGTCATATTTTCAATGTAAATCAGTCACTAAAAAACAGTAAAACTGATTTTTCAAGGTTGAAAATTACTCTGACTTTTTAATCTTCACTGGCTGTTTCTGTGCAAAAGTCAAGGCAAACAAAAAGTTTAGCTGTATATGAAACTTCATTAAAGGTAGAATTAAAGAATAAGCATAAATGGTTATAGGGTGACATTTTAATAGGGAAGCTGTTAAACAGTGAACTGTATGATTGCAAATCAAAAAACTTTACAGAACTAGAGATTATTCTATACAATGTATTACTCTATTCTGTACCTTTATTAATGCTTTTAAACTATAGGTAAGGTCTTTTAAATAGTGGTTTTTTTTTGGTTTTTTTGTTTGTTTGTTTGTTTGTTTTTAGGAAGGCTGCTATATCAGCTTTTGAAAGAATTTATCAGTTCAATATTGAACTTCTAAATAAAATGGGAATATTTTCTATTAATTTGAACAGAAATTGGATTATATCCTGTTCACTTCAGTGGGTTTTAGACACTGAACTCTAAGATGAGCCAGCTATTTCAAATGTTGCATCATAAATGAAATACTATAGTGCTGAAGACATTTGAGATGGGCTCAAAATAAACCATATATTTAGACTTAAAAAATGCTCATTATTTAAAAAAAAAAAAAAAAAAAGCTGTAAAATATTTAACTGTGCTTTCCTTCCAAGACTGCCAGTTCCCAGGAGGAACTGGCTTATCTTTATAATTTACAGATAATGTAGATTTTTAGGAAAGATTTAGTTGCTGCAACTAATGTTGTTATAAAAGACAAGTTGATAACGTCAGTATCATTTTACAGACCTGCCAGGCCTTGTAACATATTCCTACATATACAGTTTATCAAGTCTGCGATACTCCTAGAAAGCTAGAACTTATGAACACTCATGAATAGGGAATGACAAAAGATGTTTACACATTTCACACTTAATTACAAACCTCCGTATTTTTATAACTATTGAAGTAGTATAGTCAACAACACTGACCAGCTCATCTGTAGGCAAGTCTTTCTCTTTAATAATTAGAAGTTGGAAGAGCCCTAATCAAACTATTTCAAATAGTGCAGGCATTTTCCTTATTTGTTTTGAGCATTTTTCCTTTAATGAGTTTTGTCTCATTACATTTCATACCAGAAGTAACTTTTTATCCCTTCAGGCCAATGAAATGTTGTTCAGTGGAAGGAAGTTGACTGCGCAGGAAGCTTGTGCCAAAGGACTCGTCTCTCAAGTGTTTTGGCCAGGAACGTTCACACAGGAAGTAATGGTTCGAATTAAGGAACTTGTCACATGTAATTCAGTTGTAAGTGTTCTTTATTTTCTAACAATATTTTTTTTTTATAATTAGATTTTTAAAAAAAGATAATCTATTATTAGACTACATCATCATGTCCTCATCTAAAAAAAAAAGTTTCATGAAGTTTTCAAGGACCACATTTTACTATAGCAATGCTGTTTAACATGTATCTTGTTTTGTGTTTTTTTTTCTTTTGAGCCATTTATGTCTGACTCCTCTTTATTATATGCCATAATATATTGTAGTTAAGAACATTAAATAACATTGGACTCTTTAAAAATATACTTTAACTGAAGCATAAATGATATGGCATGTAAGTCCAACTTACTCTAATTAATAGTGTAAACAGTTGCCCTGAGAACTGAGCAGAAATAATATCTTGAGTTGTAATTTAAATTATCAAGGAAATTGGTAACTTAAAAATATTTATAAACGTAGCAAAAATGCAGTCTTTGTCATCAGGCTGAACTTTCAGTTTTACCAATGATGTGTAGGCATTCATGTTTGTGTGCACTACTGGCAGTTGCACATGATAGCTGGAACTACCAAAATGTGATGCTTTCTTACGGGAAGAGATACAGTACAAATCAGCTGTTCTGTGCATTAGAGATTTTGGATTTTGAAACAGAATAACAGTCTTCTAAGTGAAAAAGCAAACCTGAGATTTTTTTTCAGTCTATTTTAGATACTATTCTTTAAGCTTCAATGTCTGCCGAGTTATTAGAGCAGTTCTGGTTGTTTTATAGTTAGCCTTCACCAAAGCGGGGTTGGAGTTTTCTCCAGTTATCAGTATAAAATAGTGTGTGTGTGTGTCTGTGTATGTACACGATTTTCATTATGGCCGTATTTTTGTGCATTTTTAAGTTGTGTTGGTATAAGGTAAAGGAAATTGTGTATGACTGAGAGTCTCTGAGAAAGGTTTCTTAGGGTCATAGTACGTGAATAGATTGATAAGCTTAAATTTAAAATTAATATCAGGATTTGCACACATAAAGCTGTAAATGAACAAGTTGCTCAGTTCTCATGTAATACTTAAACTCACTTCTTTTTTCACCTAGGTACTTGAAGAATCCAAAGCTTTAGTACGTAATATCATGAAGGTGGACTTGGAACAAGCAAATGAAAAGGAGTGTGAAGTTTTGAAGAAAATCTGGGGCTCAGCACAAGGGATGGACTCAATGTTAAAATATCTGCAGAGGAAAATCGATGAGTTCTGATGAGATGCCCATTGACACTGGAATTGTATTTCTTGGACTTCAGGGCAAACAAAATATGCCCATTTAAAAACCTATATAAACTCACCCCTTGCTCAGCTTGGGAACAGCAGCGGAACCCCCCCCCTACCTTTTATTGTCAAGGGGTTTAAAAGTACTGTATCATTGAAATTTGAACAAAACTCCTTTCTCCCTGATTGTTACATGTATATATGCACATACATAAAGTGTGTGTGCATATATATATATATCTTTTTATATATATATATATAATGTAATATGTGTGAAAGTGTGTATGTAGACACACACACACACACAAGAAGCTAAAAAATGATAGAGTGCACTACCAAACATCTCTTTAAAGGCTCTAGTTTTTGTTATCTTTGGCTAGTACTGTATCAAATAGAGAATGGATTAAAAAGTGAATGGTGTTGCATTATTTTCTGTGTGGCAGGGAAGTCTGGAATAATGCTTTTCTTTTTTCATTAGAATACAGAATTGAAACGGGTATTAGCCAGCCCTTACTTTCACTGCCCAACAAGTCAGCAAAGATATAAGGCATTTGTCTCAGAAGAAGGTTGACATACCTCAGATAATGGAACGCTCTAAATTTTTTCAGAATTAAACTCCATAAAGATTAAATCACACAAATCCCCCAAAAGAGAGTGTGCTCAGGATTAATGCTAAGAAAACACTCTGTGCTTTTTGGGGGGGAGGTATAGAGGGGTGGGAGGAAGGGGGCAGGAATATGTTTAATTCTTACCCAGATAGCATGAAGAAACCACTGTCTCTTGGGGAAGGGGAATGAGGGGAAGTAGGGGGGAAGTGGAGGGGGAAGGAAAAAAAGACAAAAAAAGCTTGTTTTGCAGTATTAGTGAATCACTGAATATCTATGTATGAATATCCTAAGTTATAAGTTAGTTTTAGTGGGTTTTTAAATAGCCTCTCTGTTTTTTTTTGTTGGATTTTTTTTTTTTTTAATAACTACATAAGTGCTTCTGTTGCTGGGTGAGAATACTACTTTATATACAGTTTTTTTTTCCTATTTGCTGGTTTAATTGATGTATTACACCAAAAATGCATTTTATGTTCATAAATTTTAGGTTCACTTAGAATATATTATTTAATAAGTTAAAATTCTTTTGGCACACTATTAAGTAAAAAAAACTTTAAAAAAAAAACTACCTTATATTAGATGTTTAATGTTCTTTGTCTATGCTTTTTTATTATTTTAAATATACACTATATACAGTATGGTGTAAAAGAGTGCCCTGTGTAAATAGACCTATTTTGCATTCCTTTCAGGAGTGGTTATTGATTCCCGACTGCAGATATCTATTATTACTTGGGTATCTGTGCTTGCAATCTTATTGAATGTATTATGAAGAATGAAAAAGAAATCAAACCTTATTTTTGTACAGTTTTGAAGTTTTTACTTGGAACTGACCCACCTCCCCTTCCTAGTGGAGAGGAGCGCTGTACAGTGTGTAAATCTGCCTTTACCTTGGATTGGTACAGTATTTTTGCATCTGTGGGACCTACTTTTTTGTTCTAGTAGTTTGAACTATATATAAACTGTACAATCTGTAAAGTTTTTATAGAATAAATATTCAGCTGTGAAAACTGGTTAAATAAAACTAATATTTCTTAACACATTTTAAATGTGGTTCTCATATAGTTGTCTTTTTCAAAGACAGTTCTGATTTTAAAGGAAAAGTTGCTTAAACAAATTTTGCAAATTAAAGACTTCAATAGTAAGGTTTTACTCTGTCAAATGTACATAAGATCTTAACAGTTTCCTTCAATGAAAAGTTGAAAATTAATTTATTGTTGTAAACTATAGAGATGTTTTCTTTTAGATGAAGTGAATAGGGGAAGACAACATAGAGGAAATCATTCTATTCTTAATTAATTGCTTTGTTACAGTTACAAAAGAACATTCGGTAAATGTTTTTTGCAATCTTTTAAGAATGTTTCATTTTCCCAAGAATTCTGTGGTAAAGGAAGTGAGAATTCCTTATTTGAACTTGATTATATTGAAAGGGAGAAAGAAAAATGCATTGCCCAAAGTTCTGTAATGTTAAACCTTTTTGAGTTTGACTTAAGTTTATATTAGCATCCCTTGCCTGGCACCTTGAAGAGGCATTTGTGCATAGATTGCATCTAGTTCAGCTTGAGGATTATTTATGCTGTCCTTAAACATGAACAAATTTCACTGAAACAGTGGACTGGATCTAGAGATATTTAGAAGAATTATATCAGTTGAAGGTACAGGCAATTCAAATGGAAAAATAATTCCACTTGCTTTGTTTTATGTTGTTACGATCAGTAAGGATGTTAATATGCCTACAATTTGCATATTAAGCCATGAGTAAATGGGAAAAAGTCCTTAGTGCAGACCAATTCATACACGGTCATTGCCACAGCTACACAGCTGTGTCACTGTGCAATTGTCCTACCTTTATATTAGAACCAGTAACCAACTTTACACTATTAAAAATTATGCTCTCATTCATAAATAATGTATTTATCTATATATTGGACTACAGGGATATTGTTTCTCTAGGAAAATACTCCCCAGTTCTCTTCAGTATAGGTCAATAAATATCCTCGGTGTACAGTAGTTACTGATATGTAAAACTTATCTGTGGAGGTTCTGAGGATTTTTTTCATTTAAGATCAGAAGCATTCAGCAGAAACAGTAAAACTTAGTAATGCATACAGGCATTTATACTGAAGAGATCATAAAGGGAGTAAACAAGGCAGGGTTTTTTATTTTTCTGGCTCTAGAATAAATGTGTGGAAGCAATGTAAACTGAAAATCTTACCCAACAGGAGAGGTCCATCCAGCAAGGTAGGCATCAGGTACTGAAGTAAAATACAGTGTGCCTGTTTTCCAGATTCCCCTCAAATCTGAATTGCTGAACTATCAGTCCACAAGAGCTACCTCCAATAGATGCAGGTATGTGAATCTTCCGTGGCCTTCTCTTCTTACAGGGCATGAATTCTATTAACAATGATTTCTGAAGAGTTCACGAGTTTCCTAACATTGCAGGAAAAAAAAAATAATGGCATTTGCAAGGGAAAGTGGCAAGAATGTGAAGCTTTTTTTCCATGAAATATCTAATAAGTAACACAGAACTTTACTTTCAGCTACTCTCATAAAAAATACAGAAATTCTCCACCTCAGACAACTGAGGACCATATATTTGAATGGAACAACATTAAGGCTAGTTTAGTCTTTACAAAACTATAACAAAACAAAGACAGCAAAATGATGGCCTTCTAATAGCAAGCAATCAGGCATGAGAGATCATAAGTGACTTAAGCCCTTTCAAAATGAGAGTTTTCAATGCCTTTCTTCACAGAAGTCAGGTCTTTGTTTAGCCTGTTTCACTGCTGATGCTTGTACTGTCCTACATAAACTTGCAGTACTGCATAGATAAAGCAGCCTGAAGAATCAGATTTAGCTTCTGATGCTTAAATGCAGCTATGGCCACAAGGGGTTGACTGGGCCCAAGGAGAAGGGTGGAAAGGCTCCTGAAGCCAGCATTACTTCTAAGGCACCTCATTTGGAGCTGCAACCTCACAGAAGCAGTTATACATTAAGATGGCTTTTCTATGCTGATTCTAGTGCTGATGTGTGAACAACTTGTTCTTGGAGAATTTTGGAGCATCACAAGTTGTTGGACCCAGGTGCAAAGTAAGAACATAGAAACAGAAACAGTATCTTTCTAAATGCCTGAGAGAACTTCCATATGGTGTTTTCATGGCTTTTTTTTTTTTTTTTAAACAAGGAAGAAAACTTCCTCACTTTTTTCATCCTTCAGGCACGAAGACAAATAACAAAACCTGTTTGGGTGTCAGATGTCTAGCCAGTGGTTAGTAGAATTGGGAAAGATGGTATTGGAATATAAATTTGCGATAGCTTTAGCCTAGCTCAGTCTTGACCCCCGAGGCTCTTGTGAAGACTTTCTGCTATTTTGATTGCATTACTGTACTACACAATCTATGCCCTGTAAAGAATTCAGAATTCACTAGACACACAATAAGGCAATTTTCAATGTTGGTGCTGAAACTTCAAAGTAGGACAGGAGCCTTGACAGTGCAGTGTAGGAATCCCTTTGTGACATTCTAGTTCTCCTTCTAAAGTAGGTATGGTCACAGGTACTAGCAAATAGTTAAGTATTGGCAATTGGACTGGATTGAGGCCATAGAGTATGCTTTCCTCACAAAAAGTTCCATGACATTCAAGTTTATTTTTGGAATTAAATAAAATTACTTTTTTCCTGGTCAGGAAACAGTACCAGAAAACCATGGGTTGAATGTATTTGGAACTGTCTGAAAGCCACCTGCATACACTTACCCACACCTTCTCTTGTTTTGTTACTTTGAGAAAAACAGAAAGCATAGAAAGGCCTAGGTAAGTTAAGCTACAGCAAAAGGTATTTTGTACTAAGTTGAAGAGCTGAACTTACCTAGAGGTCTTTTCCTTGTTTCCTAATTTGCCTGAAGCCGGGATTTCAAGCAGTTTCCTTCTGTGAGTCCTTCACTGGATTGCTGACGCTGCTAAAGGGTACTTCTCTGTGCTTCAGAAGCTGCACCATTATTGTTCTGAAAACAAGGCTCAGGGGAACTTAATCACCTTTTTAGGCGAGATTCTTTTGTTAAAGCTAGGCTTACTTGAAAATAATAGAAAAACATGTAATACCGGAGCTATAACTACTTACCTTTGCACTGATGTATTTCATACTTTACCCAAACAGTGGGGAAAATAGGACTGCAAACATCTAGGGAATGTGGCAGTAAACAAAACATTTCTGGCTGGGTGGGTGGGAGAGACCTTCTTCAATAAATTTGGCCAATAACCTACCTTTTTTTGTTGGTGGAAGTTGAGGAAGTTGAGTTCATGTTCATCTGGGATGTGACAAGTATGCTTCTGATGAGAGTAGGAGGAAGGAGATACCTCTTAACTCGATTACAGTTAGCCTTATGATTTTCCATGCTAAGGAACTGCCAGCAGCTGTCAACACTCAGGCAGTCTTACAGTGCTATATCAGTGGCTGAGTTGGCAATGTTAAATGATGCAGCATGACAGTTGTTATGCTGAAGACTGCACACAGGTTAATTCTCCTTGCAAAGGGAAGATGTAACCATCAGGATGAGAGCCCCTGTATGGCACAAGATCACCATGTCATACACCTGTTCTGTATAGCCCCTAACATTTCTCTAGAGGATACTTCAGTTACAGGTCTCTCCATTTTTTTTTCTTACTCTTGAGGAACATGATGGGCAGACTGCCATGCACCAGAGTTTCAAACACAAGGGGGAAAAAAAAAAGAAATACCTTGTGAGGCACTCCCAGGATGAAGAACAGTTTGACATGCAAAGATTCTGAAGTGCCATACAAAATAAGGAGATGGTGACGGAGTTCTTTTGGTCCTCCTCAGCCCTCCTGCACAGGGAAAAACAAAACAAATAAGGGAAACTGGAAACCACCAAGACACAGCAGGTAATACTTAAAACAGCTGCATGAAGAAGTAAAGGAATAGCAGTTACTCTCCCTTAAGTCCTCATTCATATCACTGTCAATGTTAGAGGAGATAAACACCAGGTGAACATATACCTGTTCAGTACATCAGTGTAGAGTACATTACCATTACCTATGACTAAACTCACGCAGACTACAAGCCTCACATTTGCACACGCTGGTCCTCATGGGGAACTTCAACCACCCTGATATCTGCCTGAGGGGTAACACAGAAAAGAGAAGGCTCAAGGGGTGAATTCATCAATGTATATAAATACCTGAATGAATGGAGGGTGTAAAGAAGATGAAGCCAGGCTCTTTTCAGTAGTGTCCAGTGACAGGGCAAGAGGACATGGGCACAACTGAAACACAGGAGGGTCCATCTGAACATCAGGGAACACTTTTTCCAATGTGAGGGTGACTGAACAATGACACAGCTTGCCTGGAGAGGTTTAAGATCTTCAGAAGCCTCCTGGACATGGTCCCAGACAACCAGCTCCAGGTGGCACTGCTTGAGCAGGGGAGTTGGACCAGATGACCTCCAGAGGTCTCTTCCGACCTCAACCATTCTGTGATTCTGTGGGGAAAACAAACAAACTTTTATTAATTTTCCAGCAATCCAAACATCATCCATAAATGATCTCTATGGCAAAAGCTGCAGGATCATCAGGCTCTGCAACACTACACACTTGAGTCTTTTGAGAACCCAACATCTCATATTAGTTGGTACCAAGTCACCCAGAACAGAGATAAGAACAGAGTGACTCGTGTTTTGGGTAAGACGGATCATCCTTTACTCTGGTAAAAAGCATAAAGAAAAACTCTTATATGTGTCTTCAGAGATAAACAGGATTGAAATACTTAAACAAAACACATACACATGCCTTTTATAGTGCCTGAAAAATTGCTTTAGCCTCAGCAGCTTGTTAAAATTTTGCCTTTTTTTCCAAGGTCTGCCTTAGTCAATGAAGCTGCAGAGCAACCCAACCTCTGGCAGTCATACTGAAATGTAACCACATGGGCTACTGAAGAAGACAGTAAAATGTGTTAAATTAGACCTAACAGCTCACACTATATGCTATGTCCTCTGGATATAACTTACCAAACACACTACAGAACAACTACATAACTCTGCAAGGTGAGAATTCAATTCACAATGCTATAATAAAACAGTATTTCCTGGATGCTGCTTTCTGAGACTCATTCATTATAACCCGATACTTCTATCTCCAGCAAAACATCCTGATTGCTAGACAAAACCCAGAATATAAATACTCTTCAAAGCCTTGCTTGGCATCCCTGCCTCTCCTTTATCAATTATTTTTTACGAAATTCACAGCACCATCTGTCTCAGTGGGAGCAGGCACTGAGCCCACCCTCAACATCACCCCAGTCACGTGCTAGGCCAACTGGCTACTGCCGGTAGCAACTTCTGTGAATTGCAGATGCTGCTCCTCATACATACAATGTCTTCGAAATTCACTTAGCTTGTCAGGTTGGACTGGGATCTTTAGTCAAACACTATTATTTTAAAAAATAAAAATAAATTTAAAAAAAAACTGCTAAGCCAGGAATAACTAAGACACACACATCTACAGAAACGACGCTTGCATTCCATGATGTAAAAATGACAAAATAAGTAACATAGTTTTCTTTCCATGTTAGTTTCAGTAAGGTCTGCTGGGTTACAGGACTGCTATGTCATAGGAGCATGCTATGCTCAAATGTCAAAAGGCAGACACAACGCATGTCCATATTTCTTCCCTTTCTTCTCTCTCCAGCCTTCCCATTGGGCTTAATGCTCAGAAAGAGCAGCGGGGATTGAAGCTGGAAACCTCGTAAGTCCTGAACTTACATTCTAGAATAATTTTTTGATTCCAAGTAACAGTTAACAAAATTAACACCAATGCAATATGGGGAGCTTCTAAACAAGATGACCACTTGAATCAAGAGGATCAAAACAAGAAAGCAAAGGAAAGCAACCTTGTCCACAAGAGGTTTTTTTGCTTGCTTTGTAGGCCCCATGACCAGTCACATCAAAATCGGAGCCTGCAAACTGAACTTTGTGATCTCAAGAGCTGAGCTGTAACTTCCACAGAAGCAGCTGTAAAGTCTGCACTGCATTGCGTCTAAGAATAATTGAAGTCACACCTTCATTTTTGAGTGTTTGTGAAGGAATTACATGTTCATTTACACTGACACAGAAAATTGCATTCCAGATACAAATGAAATACACCCATACATCCAGGGGAAGAAAGAAGTCAGGTTTTGACACCAATTTCTATGAAGCAAAACAAATTTGGTTGCTAAACTTTCAAAAATAAACAAGTAATACAGCAGTCTGTAACACTAAATATATAATAAAACAAATAGGCCATATAAAAATTGTCCAGAAGTTTACCAAGAGAGGTTGGTTAGCTGAGAAAAAATGTAGTTTTGCCAATATCTAGGAAAAGACACACAGACTTTAGATTCAGAGACTTCAGAAATCTTCAGCAGAGTTTTGTACTGCAAGAAGTTGGTTCAAACCCAGGAAGTGCCCTGATGGAAAATTTCTGGCCAGCAATCCCCAATAACTTGACATGCCACCATTGCCTCCCTGTCTCTGTCATTCATGGTGCTCCTCTAAGTCCATACCAATGAAGAGCAACTGTACCCTGAGAAGAGCTTCAGTGCTAATGGCAAGGACCTATGGCACACTCCCCAGAAATGTGTTATCGCTGAAGACACAGTGCCCAGTAGGACAAGGCACAAGCAAGATAAGCATTGGATTTTCTCAGACCACTGCCTCATCACAGACTGAAACCGTTTACGTGGACAATGGAGAATACGAATATCACATCCAGAATGCACAAAAAAAAATGTAATATACAAAAAAAAGAAGAGAGAGACAGTTCCCTTGCAAGAATGACAGCTGAGAACAAGGATCTTTTACACCTGTTTCTCCTATCAAATACAACACGAGCTCTACTCAAAGAACTGTGCGAAGGCATCTGTGCACAGTGCCTGGACTGCTGCCATACTTGACCCTGCAAATCACTGATGATAAAGCAGCAGAGTACAACTTGCCGAGTTTCCACACTAAATCAACAGACTATCACCAGCTCGCAGGCTTTCTCATTAAGGAAGCCATGACCCCAGCTCACACCAGCAACATGAAACTGCCCCTTCCAACATGTTCTCGCTGATAATTAATGCCCAGCTGCTTCACATCTTTGTCTAGCCAAAACAGCAAACAGAGGCATGCATGTGGGAGGAGGTGGAAGGGAGTCTTCTAAGAGCCTGACAGATGCACTTATTCCTGCTGGGGACTGGGAGGCCAGAGGGAACGGTGCAGTAAACACTGCATTCTCCTGAGGGCCTTCAAACCTCACAGTCCTTGCAGGCCACAAGCTGCTGGGTGGCCAGCACCTGGTGCTAGTTCTTTCCTTTTGATTTGTGTTTTGTTAAGGGACATACAAAACTATTTCAACATGTTCACCGCCCCACCACTGGAATTGCCACAGAAATGGTGCAGCCATAAGTGGGGAACAAGGCAAATGCCAAAGCACCTCAGCCTGCAAGAAAGATTCAGTGATTGTGTTAAACCATAAAAGAAACCTGAATGCTGTGGGTCTCCTGCAGCAAGACCTGGCTTTCTTGCTTGGTGCCAGCAGGGATGCAACCCCAAGGAGCAAGCAAGGCTCTTGCTCGCTGCTCTCTCTGTGGAAGGACTGCATTTGTCAGAGCTGGAGGGCCTGTGACTCTGCACCTCCGTGGGAACCCCTAAGGGGGAAATCAGGGTCTCCTCAGAACTGACAGGAAAATTTAAGACTTCCTTGAAGAAGAAAAGAAGCAAGGCACAAGAAATCCAAGGCAAGAAGTGGAACTATTCCTAGCAATCATGATAATTGCAGTTTTGTAAGTTAGGCTGGCTGGGTGCCCAGAATGGGTAAACAACCCTGAACCAGTTTAACTGACAAGCATATTATAGCTTGCATGGCTCTGGAGCAATGCAAAATGACCTCCAACTTTTCCAAAATCTTAGCTACAGATTTTCTCCCCCTCCCCTTTTTTTTTTTGTGTGTGTGTGATTTAATGAACCTAGAACTGCTCTAGCATAGCGAAGTTTGGTATTTCCAACAGTAAGTGTGAGGTTAAGACACACAGCTGTCAGTAAAAGCAAATGGGAAATAAATTTTGCTAAGATCTAAATTTTAAAAATCCCTTATTTTAAATATATTTATGATATGCAAACAGGTGATTGTACATAAACAATGCATAACATGCAGTCTTCACACGTATATTCTGCATGGGCAATTTACCCAAAAAGCTTACAAGGTTTTGCCCATGTTAAGAGTTTTAGCCACATTTTTTCCTATAACTGTTTTTTGTTTGTTTTACTAACAAGTCACCCAAATACCTTTGTATCAAGACAACTTTATCCCCATGTCACATTGGTCCAATGCTGTTCCAGCAGAATTTCTGAATTCAATGCTTCTAAAAATTGGAAGCTTTCACAAAATTGCATAGCAGGGCCTGGCACAGCTTCAGGAGCTTTACTTCAAACATTCTTGGTCCAAGAGTATATGCGATAGAGACACTTTCACAAGCAGTTCCAGGAACTCTGAAGGTAGATATCAGGCATCCTTTACTTGAAGTCCTGTAAGCACAGATTTATTTTATTTTAAACAGAGGATGGAAGAGTGCAATTATTTCACACTGTTATTTGGTCTGCACAGGTGTTTCATGCCTAGAAAGAGTTAATCTGAACAGTAGTGTTCTTTCTATAGCTGGAACTATGCATTCCCTGATCAAATCGTACCAAGATGGAAATACAAAATTATTAAAAAAAAAAAAAAAAAGTGGTGTTCCCCAGGTTTACTGAGGGAAGTGGCAGAAACCACATGAAACAGGAGACCCTGAAAGGCTGTGCACTATATTTTTCCCTCACTTTCTGATTAGCATTATATCCAGCTACATATTTAACATCCTTCACCCTTCTTTGCTGTGTTACCATTATCCCCCAGTAACCCTGAAGCAGAACTTTACAGAAGCTCAGAATAGCTTTTAGCAACTGTGTAAAACCATTCACCATCTGCAAGTGTCAGTAATACCTGGAAAAGGAACACAGGGGCACTGGAAGCCTGGTACCCTTCTAGCTTGATCTGCCTGGAGCTGGTACCATACCACATTTCTTCAAAACCCAAGATCCTATGGTGTTTAGTCTCCCAAACTCGCATTCACACATACATAAAGTAGACCACGAGCATTGTTGGCTACTAGCTGCTGGAAATCATACTTACTACCTAATTTTAATAGGTTCATCTTTCTTAATGATCATTTTTTAATCATGAGAGAATAAGCAGTCCCTTGGGATCCAGTTTTGTTTCTCTTTGGGTCTTTTTAATTTGCTAGTTTCTCAGGCCTTGATGCCAGTTTCCCACATACTCAGAATCACATAAATCACAACTGTGTCTAATTTGCATCTTTTCTAATAAAAAAGGCCTAGTTCTCTCCTAGCATCATGTCTTTGAGCATTCCTCTTCAGCGTCCCATGGAGCTGCATCCGATTCATAGCAGAGTACAAAAATGGCTGGAGCATAGCAAATCTTTTGATTGCCTTCATTCAAACCCCATAGTTTCTTTTGCTGTTATCTATCTTTCCCACAAATTCCCCTTGATGCCTACTAACACAATGCACACCACACTGGCTCTAGACTCACTGTTTATGCTACTCTTGACACTTTTCTTTCCCCCAACCCCCTACCATCACAGTACTTTATTTATTCTTCTGACTTCTGCCAAACACTGAAGTCATAGTTTGAGTCTTCAGTTTACTTACATCTCTAGCTCTTTTCCTTATTCTATAGCTGCTTCCTCCCTTTCCTTATAAACATTATCAGGTCTGGATAACTCCGTCTTTTCCATACCTGTATTACATAATGGACAACTGTAATTTATTTTCTTTTTCCCCTTCTCACTAAAACCTGGCAGCTCACAATGCTCAGTGCATGTGCTTTTGCACATCTTCTGGGAAAATCTGGAGTTAACAGTGACATAGGGGTTAAGAAATATGAAGCTTATTTTGGCTCTGCTGCGATTCCGACTCCCAGCAGCCAAGTTGCCTCTTTCAAAATGTCATTTTTCAACAAAACCCATGGGCTTTAAGACTTTAATTCATCCCCAAACTACATGCAGATGAGCAGGCTCCAGCCAGCTCTCACTTGCCATGAAGCCAACATGCTAATACAGCTCCATCTTTGCTTTCAAAAACCTCATGACAGGCTAATTAATTTAATAGTCCAGACTTCTCTTTGGCTGGTTTCAATTCCCTTCCCAGAAAGCTTCCCCTAGCTCTTTACAATACCTTGAAACTGTTTTTCACTATCTCAGACAATTATTGTTCTTGACAGTCTGTCTCAGAATTTTCCATGTACCAACCTTTTCCACCACCACAGCAAGCCAGATGCTTTTGGGAGAAAAGAAGGAAAAATAAGGCGTGACAGATCCCTTTTGTACTTTGCCCAGTATCTCCAAAAAATGTTAAGTATGACATTATTCTGCTGGCAATAACACCCTCAGAACAGCTACAGGGACACAAGACAACAGGCTACGTGTCTAACCATGGGGCAAGGACAAACTTTCTGAAACTTGTTTAAGAACAACCAAACAAGTTTGAAAGCACTGGCTTGGGTGAAACACACTGAAGTACACTTCTCTCTATCCTCCCTTTTGTAGCAACAGAAAAATCTTTTGTGCAACTTTACCACTTTCGTCCAAGTTTTTCTTGCGTGTTTTTTTTTTTTTTAAGATTGGAAACACTGAAAGGTGGAAAGCAGAGATGGACTCTTTTTACACATTACTACAGCGCTTGGCACAATGCTGCTAGTAGACTATGGGCCTTTCATGTTCAGTATCAAAAATGGCTAGAATTTCAGTGAAGATCTCAGAATTTGCACCGTTTCCCTCATTCACAAATGGTGATCCTTCAGCGAGAACATCCAGGAAGTTTATGCAGGAAGGTTTTAGACAGCAGGATCAAGTTTATCCCTCATAGTAAAACTGACTGTGATAATTTCCAAACTACAGACATGGCAAAACATCTAGGGGAGTTAAATTAGAGAAAAAATAAAATAAAAAAAAATCCATGAAATCAAAAGAAACTAAAGTCCACAAGAAGGTGGCTACTTATTTCTACTTCTAAATGGAAACAGAGTTCTTCGAAAAATCTGACTTAATAACCCCCACTCAGGGGCACACAGAACAGCTTAGAGCTGATGAGAGGACACAGCTACAATGGCCACCATCACCAGATGGTTTAGTCAAAAGCCATGCCATCCTCAACTGTGCTTACTCATAAGGCAGTGTATTGTAAGTAAGTTACAAAAAAAAAAAAAAAAAAAAGTAAATACCTTTCCTAGGCATTTTCTTGCCACAGTAACACAAGGGCAAGAAACCAGGAGGATTTATTACAGTGGTGGTCAGCTTCTTCATTTTTGCACAGATTCTGGTATTTGTAGGTCTTAAGGCAGTATCTCCTCTTCTTGTCTGACAGGGAATGGAATATATCTAAACAAACACAGAAGTATTTGGCACAGTAAGCTATTGTTTCATTAGGAAAAGTAAAATAACCACTTTATTTTACCAAATTCAGCACACTGTGGAAGAACATGGGAATTCTCAATTTGCACTGAAATCAACCTTCTTAACACATGCTGACCTCTTCTGTCCACATGACTCTTACTGAGTTTACAGAAAGAAATACAGCAGAAATACTCAAGAAATACTCAACTTAGTCTTAAAATACTGTATCTTTTTCTCAATTACTATCTAAAAGATCTCCCTCCAAGGCAAAATTTATCATGTTTAATCTCAGTCCAAGACCAATTTCTAAGTTCTCTTATTTTTTCCTTTATCCATTTTTGCCTTTTTTTTTTTCTGTTGCTGTTGAAATTGAATTCAGAGGGAAGAAGAAGGGCAGCACAGCCATTTCAGAGCAGTAATTGTATAAGCTTGCACACTTCAGCCTTTTTAAGAACCCAAGGTGCTTTTACCTTGCCCTCACAATTTACACAGACGAACACTTATGGACAAAAGCTGCTTCATAAAGCAATTTCTATGCTACTGAAAAAGCCTCAGTCAAACATCTGTCCTATGTTACCACTGCAGTTTTCCATCCCTGAAATTTGTTTCTGACTCATATTTTTGGGGTCTTCCAGAAAACGACAGGTAATCCTGAAATTACTGTTCTCCAAGGAAAAGAAAAAAACAAAAAGAAAAACACCACCTTCTTGGAGGTATACCATTTGTGAACTAAACTGTGAGTTGTCAGTGCTGAGAGCTTTGTCTGAATGATGGTTGTCAGATTGCTCTTCCAGAAGAGAGGCCAAAAACTCCACAGTTTATATTCCCTGGCAGCAAATCCTGCTTGCTTATCTACACAGGCTGTGGCAACTGCTGGCCAAGGGCAGGGTAAGCAGGCCACTGAGCAGGCCCTCTGCTTGTAGCAAAGCCCATCTCCCCAGCTGATTTCTCACTTTCAGCACTGTAAACAATTTTCGAAATGATGCCAGTAAATCCAGGAGCACTTGAACTTTCTGAATCAACCCACCAACACACACCGGTGTAAGGAAAAAAAAACAAATAGCTGCTCCAGACTACAAGGTACTGAAGCAGTCCCAAATGGGACAAACCTACCTTGTGACAGGTAGAAAGACATATTCTTCACAGCTCCTCTTCCTGGAGGTCCTCAGCATATAGTTCACTTGACCAGGCCATGCATTAAAGAAGGAACAGGGAGAACAGGATCCAGATCTAAAGAAGTCTCATATTTAGTTGAAACTTAACAGCAACTCTGCTTTCAGCCCCCAGGTAAGAAAAGTCAGCGTAGGTTGTCATTCACAAAAGCACTGAATCTATAGAACAAAAATTGTCTTTTCCACCCAGTCTACCAACATCAGTGAAAAGTTTTGCATAGAGCATGTGTGTTTTCTTACATGGAAGTGTCATGGCTATGCTCCAAGCTCCTAGTTCCACAGGAGCTATACAGAGAGGTTCCCACAGCCAACAATACCTCGGGGACTTGAAAGGAAGCTACAGGAATGCTTCGCTATTTAAAAATGCATTCATTTCTGTTCAAGGGAAGGGAAGGCATAAAGGAGAAAGGTTCCCATACAAAGTAATGTAAGTGAGGTTGGGCTGAAGGTCCTTTTGAAGCCATATCTTACACAGCTTTTGAAAGTATGCTCAATCCCTGGAGAATCTTGCGCCTCCAA
The DNA here is from genome assembly GCA_013399115.1 of Anseranas semipalmata. Lineage (NCBI taxonomy): Eukaryota > Metazoa > Chordata > Aves > Anseriformes > Anseranatidae > Anseranas > Anseranas semipalmata. The sequence continues at coordinate 463,498 of VXAA01002967.1, read as the reverse complement.
ATCTTCACACAAGGCACGGAGCTTCGAGTTCACTCTCATTTAATTTGGCTTAATGTGTAGATGTTTTGAGCATTGCTTGGGGAATAGCAAAGGGAACCTGGCAGGCAAAAGCTGAGAAAAAGAAAATTAAAAATAAAGTCCCTTTGAGAAACCAGGGAACCAAATAAGCATCCTACTGATTCTGCAAAGTTCAAGGACCTCTATCAACAGGGATGAAAACCTGGCTCCTAAAACTCATGTGTTATCCCCAGAATAAAGCATTGGCTGCTGCCCACCAAATGCATCAATTTCTGTCTAGATCACATAGAATTGACACACTTGTAATGGAAGCCATAATCAGTAGTGTTTCCACAAAACAATACATGGGAATTTAGCCACGTCTCTCTGCTCTTTTTACAGGGAAGTCCTACAGCTAAAAATCTCAGCCTTCCTCTTGGGGAGAACAGAACAATGAATCTTGCTGCAGAATGACATATTCCAGGCAATTAATTACAAGAGCTTCAGCCCTCAAAGCCACACTGTGAGCATGACTGGAACATAAATAGATTGGCAACTGCTAAGGATTGCTTTTCTCCTGATTTGGAAAGAATGTTCCCACTTTGCTTTTGTAGCCTTCAACGATGCACAACCATTCTTTAAATAAGAAAAGCCATTTCACATTTTTATAAATATCCCAAATGCTTCATGTTACCCTTAGTTACCCTTCATCTCTCTGTTCTCTACAATGTTGCCACCTAAATGGAGCCAGGTTTTCCAGCACACTACAGTCTTGCCTTAAGCAGAATAAAACCTATGCCTCTTCCTTCCTTTACATCACCCCCCAGACAGGTGGAGGAAAGGCAGGACTTGTTTTGCCCTGGAGCCCTGGTCAAAACCACCACACTCTGATCTGCAGTCCTCAGAGGAAGACAGACATGGCCAGAGCTGATTATAGGTTCTGAGGTAAATTCCGTGAACACTGCATGCATCTATAGCTCTCTCAAAGTGCTTTACAAAGCAAGGAGCATCACTACGTTTGTTGCATTGAATGGGAAACTGTCAGAGAAGCACAGAACTGCAAATTTATCTGTAGGTCACCCAACAACTTGTTGTCAGTAGAAGAACCCAGATCTCTCTATCACCGTTCTTCAGGCAATCCTGACTATCTCAAACCTCCTCTCTTTCTCCCCATTACTCCTCCTTCCCCCCCAAAAAAAACGCCACCAACAAACCCCGTTTCCATCAGAGCAGACTAAGCTAAAGTGCAGAACGAGATGAATCCGAAGGTGCAACACAGTCCTTCACACTTTACACCAGCTGGTTTAGGCAGCTCACTACTCAAGATGCTGAATTTTCTGGATCTCCTTTCTAAGCACCAGAGTAAATCTGCTTTGTGGCGCTAGGTGTCCAGCTTGAGGGCTGTTAATGCCATTTGGAATCAAGCTGCCTACAAGTAGGCACCACAAGGCTCAGCATTGCTTTTGAAGATCTAACCTAAGGATGCCTACATCATTTTGAAGACTTAATTCATAGACTTGCAAACCCATGCTGGTCACACAAGTACATTTAGACATCTGGCCAAGACATCCATTACTCCAAACTGCTAAATGCTCACTACTGCTACTGATCTTAAGAGCAGTGCAGGTACAGAGGTTCTACAAGTCTCAGACTCCACAGTATATAACATGAGAGCTGAGTCACCACCTCCCATGCAGTAGTACAAATTCCAGTGGTATCTGGAACACACAACTTCATTTCTGTTGAATCAGTCACAAGTACATGATATAGCATTTATATCGACTATGGGAAAACAAACGACACCAAAACTGTCGTAAAGCTTTATACAAATATTTGAACACATTTAAATAAGTTTGTTGGGCTACAGCTTCTTGTTCTGACACCAGGAGCTCTAAAGTTGGACTTACTATCTAACAGAATGACAGGCTCAAGAACCAAAGCTTAACTGCTTGGTTTTGTGCCAGCACTGCAAAAGCTGACCACTTAAGGTCTTAATTTGCTTCAATATCAAAGAAGGAACCTCACTCCATAAAGCGCAATCTGTGTTGGTCCAATGACAGTATGGTGCCTAGTTCAGTACGGCTATCATCCCAATGCCAAATTTCAGCGTCAAACTACAAGAACTTTTGGAGGCTGCAGTGTAACACAGCACTAGCTTCCCTTAGAGCCTTAAGTTATGCCCTTTTAAGAACACATACTCAATTTGGTAGTACTGAAGGAAGGTACAGACTTTGACAAAGATTAGAAGTACTTGTCATTACAATAAATCAAGAAACATGCTATTTTTCAGCTACAACCAACTAACAAAACTCAGTCCCTTTGTATTCTCTACAACCCTACTGGTGTACAAGGCAGAAAACTTAAGATTGTTGGTATCTAATGAACCTAGACATCTGGCTTAGATATTAATAACAATAATATTAATATTGATGCTCATCTATATTTGATAGTGGGTGGGGAGAGAGGAAGTGTTGAGCACTCTGCCAGACAAAACAGCATAAGCTACTGCTTAAGATATTCTTCAATTGCATAAAATATATCCATATTCTAATAACTCAAGCCCACTGAACTGTTACAATATAGTCAGCTAAAAGAAACTTGGCATAGCCATCACACCCTGCTCTCTGGAAAGCCAAAAACTGCTCAAGTCACTTCAGCTCCCCCTTTTTGCTCCTGTATATGGCTGCATTAGAACAGTTTTAAGCAGTGCTGGAAGCATACTTCCAAGGATGAATCAGAAGCCATGCTTTGCTCCTCCAGCAGAGATGATCTACAAAGAATTGCCTTGGCTTATAGTAGACAGTTCTGAAACTGTTGTTAATATTCAGAAGGCAGTTACTTAATAGCCCACAAACTGGATTTGTCTCTGTTTTTGCTCTTTAAGCTCTATTCTGTGAATAAAAATGATTGACACAGTTCAAACATGTTCCAGTTTGTACCCAGCACATAAAGAAATACAAAAGACAGAAACAATGCACATATTAATATTTAATTAACAGCATCAGAGGAACTACAGTCTAGTAGCTAGAGTACTGGACTGGCTATAATGAGCCTTCATTCTAACCCCAGATCAGCCACTGACTTGCTAAGTACCTTCGATGAGAGGGGAAAGAAATACTTCTCTAAGCCTTCCTTTTACTTTTTACTTTTTGTCTTACCTATTTATTTTGCATGTTTTCTGTAGCAGGGGCTCTCTCTACATGTGCAGAAGTCCCCACTGGCTCTACAATACTGGGTGAGCAGTCCAACTGCTGATTGCAATTAACAGTAATAGCAACATCTTCCAAGCTATCTCAAGACTGTTTTAAATCTTTGGTATTTCTGAAACACTCTTAGAAACCTTACAGATAAATCAAGAGGCAGCCTGTGGCAAGAAAAAATAAAAACACAAAAATTATTTCCAACAAAAACATAACCCATCTTTGAGCAATCTTACTCACTCCCACAATTTCTATATAATCGTCAGGCTCATGACGCACGAACCTGGGTTTTGTTGACTTTTTTTCCAGGCATCCAACTTTACATCTTGGCTGGCCTCTCCAAAATGGGTATTTCTCATTAAACCACAGCATGATGCAGCCAAGACAAAGCTAATACTCCTCCTTCCATTAAGCCCTGTTACCTCCCTTTCAAGCAGCCTTAGATTAGCACTCATTCTCGTCTCTCCTGCATTGCCCAGAACTAAACTGTGCCAAATCTTGCTGCTTTCTCTCTACAATCACAGCATCTTTGGCATTGCTATGGATAGTCAAAGTTCTTTTTCCTCATCCTTATCTCTAACTTTCTTAGATTCCCCCATGTTAATATTAACATTACTAACACTATTTCCTCGAACAAAACAGAGCTACCAAACTTAACTCCCATTTTTGGCATTGTCAGTCACGTATACGTTTGTTTCTCCATACAGGTTCCTGACTCAGTCACCATTTGCAAAACAAAAAGGCAAATATATTCTATTTAGAGGGATTTTGCATAACACATTATCCAGCTGCCTCAGCTTCTCCTCTTTGTCACCATTAAAGTTTGTTCTCTATTTGTTCCACAGCCACCAACTTCTGAATACACATAAGCACTTGTTCAAACATGGGGCTGGAAAGAAGCAGGTGGTCTTTGTGGTCCTTTCCCAGCTTGCTGCACTATTGCCCATCAATCTCTCAATAAAATTCTCTTTCCTTCCATCAGCCAAGAGGAAGACTGGCACAGCTCAGTAGAAGGGCTGAGGTTAAAGCAGAGCAGTGGTTCCCTAACTCTCAAGGAGCGTCTTATCGCTGTCCGCATACCAGGAAACAAAAACCTCTACTCCTCATGCAACCAGCTTGCCCCAGGCTTGTCTCTGCATTCAAATATTTGGCTCTCCTTCCCTGTGCTAGATAAAATACTCCCCAGAGGACAGACTTCTTAGTATGTACTCAGCCCTTTGATCTCAGAAGCAGCTGGCAGCACAGCTGCTCCCCATTACTTTTGCAGCTCTCAGGAACCCTTTGGATTTTCCTGGTCCTCCCTCAGAGCCAGGCACAAAGGGTGAGAACACCACCAGCAGCCATCTTCCATTCTCATGCAAAACCTGAGCTGCTGTCTTGCCTCACGTGCCCTGCCCAATTCTTCCTTGAATTACTGCCCAACTGGCCCAGTCCCAGCTCTTCCCTTCTAAGCAGTCCCCCACACATGTGAACGATGTCTTCCTGTTCCTTTCTTCAGCAAGTCTCATCCATGCTTGGGAGTTTCCTGGAGAAGACATGCTGCCCTCTCCACAGCACTCCGTCTGTCCTACAGACTGTAGGGAACAGGGTGCTGCCTCCTGTCCCCCATCTCCAGAAAATCTTCCCTCAGGTTACAGTGGTTTGCAGATGGAAAGATGCCAATTCCACCCAGCAGAGTCTCTCTTCTGTGGAACTACAAAGCCCAGCAAGTGGAGGAACAATTACCTCCTGCGAGGCAGACACACCATAGAACCTCCCCAGGAAAGCAAGGATCTGGTTAGTGAAGTATGATCTCACAGTCTCAGAGCAGACAACTCCAGTGACCACATACAGCACAGTGTTTTCAGTGATATTCTACCAGCTTAAAGAAAACAGAAAAGCTAGAAGCCAACTCAGCATCTCAAGCAAGCTGCAGGATTCAGAGATAGTATTTTGATCCTTTCCCTAGCTGGAAAAGCTATTTGAAACAAGCACGGGAAGATGACTAGGGACTGCATGAAGCAGCACAAACAAGCGGCTCTGCCCGCACCACTGAGCTTTCAGAAGTGCTTCTAGTTTGTTGCCTATGTAGATAGGAGGCAAAGAGAACTGTTGGCCAATCTGATGAGATTTCCCCAGATATCTGTAAAAGATTAACCTTAGTACTCACATGCTGAGGAAAACTGATAGAGCTGAAAGACCTGCTTCTGAGCTTGCCTTCCAGAATCATCTCAGTGAGGCTGTCACAGTTCACCCACCAGTGCTTCTGCAGCAGCTGCCTCAGCTATCCCAAGGTGCTCTGTAACCAGGTGCCTCTTAGAAAAATCACTTCACCTGGTCCTACTCCTGTCATTTTAGAGCCAAGGCCAAAAGCTGCTGCACTCCAACTGGCAGTATGAGAAAGCACTGAGTAAGACTTCATGCCTTTTTCTTACTTAATAAGGGAAACTAACCCACTGATGTAAGACTCTCAGTTCTGGAAGGCAGTCTTTTGTGACAGGGAGAATGTGTGTGATGTGTGTATAAAAAGTTGGTTTTATTAGAATCTGCCAGAAAAATGAGAACATTCACTGGAGCAGCTACAAATAGTTTCCATCATCCTACTTTTCACAAAGATTTAGATTTTTATAGAACTTTTACTGCAGGTGTAACTTCCAAGAAAGCCCAAAGTCTTAAAAGACCGTCTCATCAAGGTCTTCTGCTTACTAGTCTCTTCTGTGAGAGTTGAAATACAGCACAATCTCTTAACAGAGTCTTTTAAAAGCAAACTTCAGCCAACAACTGATACCATCTGCACTGATGCACAGTAATGAAACAGTAACATTTGAGCCAGCCATGTTAAATATTTACTAGTCAAGTGTAAAGCCAAGAACTTTCCCAGACTCTTGTCGTCCATTCTGTTTGTGATCGTGTGCGAGTCTATGCCTCTGAGTGTGACAAGGTGGCACTTTTGCTCCTGGTAACCCATTAGAAACATATCATGGAAGGATAATTTTGAAAAACAACGTAACGAGTTGGAAAACTGTTGCTGATTAGTTACAGTTGTGTTTGCAAAAACGTGCAACAAAAATCGAGCAAGAGTTTATGTTTGGTGCAGGTGTATGACATACCCATTAAATCATCCAGGATGATTCTCCTCACAGAAGACAAGCAATAAATAAATAAAAAAGAAAGCCCAACTGCTTCCTATGGGCTTTCTGCACCACTCAACCTGATAGATCTTGATTTTTTCCTCTAGAGCTATGCCCTAACTTCCACTATAACTCTCTCCCCACCGAGTGAACAACTTTCACTCTAGCACTGTACTGGTAAAGTACTGGTACTTTAATGATACTCACTCCATGAAACAAAAACAAACAAACAGAGCTACCAAAAGAACCATCCAACCTTTCATGGATTTTAACAGGAGTTATGCTGGATTCTTAGAACTATGCTCTTAGCATTACTGCTTATTATTAACAAAAGCAGTTTCACTTCAGCTGCATTGTTTGAATGTCCATAGTGTTCTTCCCAGAAACGTGTTTCTGCAATAATGTGACAGTGAAGTCTTAGCTCCACAGGCTGCCCTGTAAGCAAGAATCACAAGCTACTTTAAAAGTAGAGATTTGTTGGGGTTGGGGTTGCGAGTGTGTGTGGGGAGGTCAATAATAAAAGCAGCAAGAAGCCTTTTACATCACTGTTCATACTGCTCCTCATCTCTCTTCTTCTTCCTTCTTCCAATTTATGGAGAATACTTCTCCCTCCTTTTTTTCTTTTTGCCTGCATATATGCCAAAATATCTTAAACATGAATTCAAAGTTTTTACAGATCTTTAATGTAAAGAGAGAAAACATTAAATCCCAAAATGAGCTTTTCTCCCAAATATGTAACTAACGATCTTAAAAAAAAAAAAAAAAATCCAAATTCCAAAATGTCACCTGGATAAAAGGAAACCACCTACAGTCAGTGTCCGAGAACTTACACTTGCACAAAAAATCATTTTCTTAAAGTTAGAATTGTGAAGTCTTTTCAGAAAACACTGTATGACAACGAAGAAACAAAAATCCATTCCTTCCATTGTAGGTCATGCTTTAAGGGCTATAAATAATGGAAAAACACATAAAACCTCTTAAAACCTAACTTGTTATCTACTTATTTTTATAAAAACTATCTTACTAGGTTTCTATACAGTACCATGGGATTATTAGAATGCTTTTTCTGTAGACAGAGCTTTACGGAGGACAATCATCATTAGTTCCTACAGCCATCTGAAGCCAGTAGTCCAGATTTCTAAAAATGACAAAGTTGTACAAGTTCTCTCCTCCTTTGTGAAAACCATGTTCATTTTCTCTCCAGGAAACAGGGCTGTCTGCAAAGCCATGCACAGTTAACGTCAGCCAGTGTGCCAGTTTTGGTTCACTGAAATAGCAACTGCAAGGAAATCAACAAGGTTATCAGTAATTATAATGGAAAGGACAGTATGTTCAAGTATACAATACAAAGCAAGAAAAATCTAAGACAGGCGCTTTAGTGAACATTTGTAATTAATGGAGTTTAAAAAAAACTGCTTTACAACATAATAAATAAATTCAAAGGGAAATATTACACAGGGAGCAAGGAGCTTCCAGAATTCAGTATAAGTAGCACTAATATACAATACAGGCAGACATCACACTGATCCATGATACACTAGTATCGTGTAGTTTGGTATTGAATTAGGACCACAGCTACCCTGTTCATCACTATTCAGTGCCTTACGTTACAACACTTGATTAAAAAAAAAACTCATTACAAGGTAATTTACAAGGTAATTTACTGTAATGCCATAATAACCTTGAAGTACCTTGAGATACTCTTTTCAGTATCATAAAGGGATTTCAATCATATTTTCCATCAGTAGTTAAAAATGCTAAATCAGATGTATTTGAGGGCAATGTAGGAGCTCAGTGGAGCCACTGCTTCTTAGAAATTAAGATAAAAAGCATGGTCATTACTAGGATACAGGGCAGGCATTCTCAAATTTGTATACATCAAAAAGTATCCAAAATTATGTATTGCTTTTTTATATTGACATTAAGCTTCCTGCTCATTTCCTAATTAAAGTCTTTATTTTGTACATTTTGTTATTTACTTCCAATAGTGCTATTGGAAGTAAGTATTTCAAGCTGATTCCAAAAATTAAAAAGTTTTAGGGTACAAATTTTATTAATGTACACCTGTCAACCCTTACCACAGCTGCTCCAGTAACTGAATTATCTTATCAGGAATTATAAAACCTGTAATGGTGCACAGAAAAGCTTGGTCCACTACTGTGTTGGGCTGAGGACAGCAATAGGTTGATAAGAAGCTAGAAGATTTGTTGTCTCTGGAAAAAAAAAAAAAAAAAAGAAAACATGAAACAAAACAACTGAAATAAGTATACTTTAAAACTTCTACAGAAAGGTTTAGTAATAAAAACTTGTACCAAACAAGTAGTTTCTATGTATATCATCTAAATTAACACCCAAGCAGCTAATGGCCAAGCAACACCCAAAATGTCACAGGTACCTCCAAAATCACATATAAGTTATTCAAGAATTACAACAACCACTCAAGTGCATAACAGCCATCCCACTTGCAGAAATGTGTCTTTCTTAATTCTCGCTTAACTCTTCCTTACAATAAATTGTGGCTTTCCTTACTTAACATGTATTTAAAGATCAAACAAATTCAAGCACTTACAAGTTAACTTGATTCAAAACAGCACCTAGCCATTCAAACAGTTCTTCTGTACTGCAGGACTCCTCTGGCTTTCCTTCTAATTCGTTACTTTGTAATACCGGACACTGCAAGCCTCTTAACGTGCTGAATGTTATTTTTGGCTTCAGGGCCCGTATTTGGTTTTTGGGAAAGTATGACATCAGTGTTGATCCCTCTGCACCTTAACAACACAACACCACAGAGAGCTGTTACAAAACTACCAAACAAAAGGAGCACAGAATTCATGAAATATTTGTACATGCGTATAAGAAAATGCAGTGTGCAGTGTTAAACTGCAACTCAAACTGCTTACATGCTGTTATCTTTTGCAAAAGCCATAGAATCTTCAGCTTCTGTATCTTCTTGGAAATGAGAATTAGTGCAAGATTCAGCAACTCAGTACAGCAGTAAAATTACTATTTAGCTAGTAAGTGTAGAAATAGATCTGTCAATAGAAAATTCAAGCAAAATAAACTGGCCAAGTAATGAAACTAACTCAGTAGAAAGAAGAATTCAGAGTATTCCTGAAAAGGAACACAGGAAAGGAAAGCTACTTGCCTATTAACTGCTCCCCAAGACAGAGTGGTCTGCAAACACACTCTCACTGTAAGCATACCCACACTTATATACCTGAGGCAGGGAACATTTTGCCTTACAAGTGTCCATACATACACTCCCTCCCTCATCATATGCAGGTACCTGCTGCTCTAGAAATTCCGCAGGCATTTCAGCATGAGAGGGAGAATACACATGGTAGATGTACGTGGAGATAACGCATCTCAAAACCATTTAACCGGAACTAAGCTCAAATGAGCTCAGGCAATATTTCCTCCAAAAGCACAGCGCATCAAGAGGGATCGCAGCACTGACTCAGTAAGAACTGCCTCCCAGAGACAGCATGGCATCTAAAAGCAAGAGCAACTCTGATGGGATGAATTCCTGCAGTTCTCTGGAGTACTTTGCAGAAAGCTATCGTGTCGTATAAATTCTCCTGGAACATGCCTTTACAACTACAGAAAGTTTTCCCTTTTCATTGATCTGAAAGGCACTTAGTCTTCTGCCCAGCATGTCAAGGTAGTGGATCTTTCAGTTTTCTCAGCTGAGGACAAGAACACATAAGAATCATTCTGAGGCTTTATCCCATCACTAAAGACCACACATCTGACGTTCTAGGTGCAATGGGAAACTTAACATAGGAGCCATATGGTTTGGAGGAAAAACTCTTGATGTAGAGCAAACTGAGAATTCATCTTCAGATATGGTGTATTTGGAAGGTACTATCATCCCAGAAAAGTATCAGAATTAGTCACTGATACAAGAAGCTCTCCCACCTACCTGGCGGAGGTGTCTGCCATCCCAGAACACTGTTTTCACTGAGTGCTGAAAAAGTGAGCAGTTGACTACAGGTTTAAGAACAGATTTATCACTGATGTTAAGAGAAATTCTAGGACAGTCTGAGGGACAAGGACTTTGAAGGGGAAAGGGTAAAGAAATCGAATATGTGACAAATCTCACTTTACTAGGATCACAGAATTAAAAAAAGAAAGTGTGAGAAGTCTTCAAATGTGGTAAGGCTGTAACAGTTAGATGTAGCTCGATGAACTTTATGGGAAAGGCCATGTTTCTTCAGCTCTAGTAATTGATCCAAAATAGGTGAAGTTCTAAAAACTTAATGTAAACTTGGAAATAAGCATCTTGCAAATTGAGAGATGTTAACCAATCTCCTTCTTGAAGCAGTGAGATAACTGGTGTGAAATCAACTCTCCTAAATTTAATAGTCTAGAAAATACATTCCATTTTCATAATGTAACACCGAGTCTCTAGTGACTGAGAAACAGTACCTTACTCATGAGAAGTCCGAAGTCCAGAATAGTATTGAAGTACTACTGGAAAGGCACGTATGAACAGAGGAAATTCAAGAACAGTGTACAGTTAACTGTAGAATAAAATATTCAAGGCTCACTACCAAAAATCCTGGACTGCCAAAACTCCCATCACCTTATCTAATCCACCAAGGGCAACCACTTGGAGGAGGTGGGCTAAACGGACCCTTTTTAATCATCCTGCAAAAAAGGCTGTCCAAGTGCAGAAGGGCACATTGACAAGGACAGGCAGCTACTGAACTCTTGCTAATTTATCTATCTATATATTTTATGTTCGGAGTGCATTGGAACAAACAATCCTCCTTCAGTCTGTACTTCCCATAAGCATTCATTAGACTAACAGTCTCAAAGAATATATAACTGCCTGAGAAGTCTTAGTCAAACAAAAATTTATACATTTTAAATGTCCCCTCCAAACAGGAACTTCAGCTATAGTCCTAATTTCAGGAAATCTCAAAGGCTACAGCCAAGACTCCAACAGAACAATTCCTCTAGCTACCGCATAGCTTTCCATGTCAACAACAACTAGGCACATTATCAAAGTTTTCTTGGATTACAGTGAATTTCAGCCAATAAACATTTAAAATTGTCATAGAAATTACAGTAACAGAATAGAGAAAAGATTGTTTCGACTCTGTCATTATAGACATGAGACACACTGTATTCCCTTTTTCTGTTCCTCTTGGTGCCAGAACCAGGAAACAGAACAAATGGGTACGAAAACGCTGCTTTTGGAAAGCAACACGAATGTTCACAGGCCTGCAGCAGTGCTGGCCATAGCAAGAAACACCAGTTATCAGCAGGAAGGCCGCAAGCACTGGGCTCATGTAGGACAAGGACCCTCTCAAGAAAATATAGCCCTCTTTTCCCCTTCCAGCAGAAGCCACACAGTGCCTCATGTCTATTAATAAAATCTATGAAGGTTTTATTTTTGTCAGTACTAAGGAAGAGTCTTTCATATGTTACAAGCTCGATTCCTGCACAGAAAGACATTCTGATTTAACTCCATATTCAGGAAGTGATTGACCTGACTAGCTTTTTGGCCATAAGAAACTGACAAAAAGGAATGCTGTTCTTCCTGAATGCTGCTATGCTGGCAGCTATAAATGTAAAAAACATACTGGCCTTAAAGCCATTTTGCTCTCTGCTCAGGGTCAATAAATCCAAGCAAGCTGAGCCTAAGGACCTGCCACCTTAGTTGGATTTATGTCACCATTTATGGTAGCAGGAGATTTCACTGTGACATCTTCCTGAAGATGACAAAGGCAGAAATAGCAAGCTTTAAACAACTTCTGTATGACAAACAAGGAAGAATCCTTGTAATACAGTCAGCACTTAAAAAGGGGGAGGGGAAACACGAAGGACTATCAAGTGAAACACGGGACAGTGCTGAAGGAGCTTGAAGGCAGCTTTAGTTTCTCACATGAGTAACTTTCAGACTTAGTCTTGAAGAATCTGGAAAGACCAAGAATGTAAAGAGCAGATGGGAAAGCATACTCAAGGACCTCTCTAACATCTCTTCCCACAAGTGTGGAGACTTCTGAGTAACTGAAAGCAGAACCACATTAAAAGCTACACAGCTTTGATGAAGAAAAGCTTTTTTGTAGCCTGGGTTCCTGTGTTTTTTGTCAATGCTCTGCAAATGCTATGTATCCTTAGACACAGCCTGTTCTGAGGTAATACAAGCAACAGAGGACTTTGGAAAATGACCCTCAGAGGAAGTACAATACCTAAATCCTTGAAGTAAAGTTAATATAATCAGAAAACAGTATATAAATGAACACTGGAAGTAAGATGATTTGAGACAATACAATTTCTTACAACGACAAACTCTCACTGTGTTCCAATCTCAACCAGGTGTTTGGGAATAAAATGATGAAATAGCAGACTGTGCATGTATCGGTGTATATAGCACGTGACAGAAACAAGGATTTTGTATGTGTTCTATAACCACTGCTGAAACTAAAAATTCCAAATCTCAAGTACTACACAAACTATGTAACCTATATGTATTAATAATGGTTACAAAGGTCATAGACTTATAAAGTATAGGCAGTTCTATCAAAGAGGAAAAATTAGGCCAGAAATCCGTGGCAACCGGGAGACAAAGAAATGAAGTAACTGATGTATAACTCCTATGAATCACTGCTGAATTCCTGAACTGAAATGATCTGCTGTGTAAGAACTTGCACATATCCACAACCAACCCAAACAAATAAATAATAATATCTCACCCAAACACATTTTCACCTAACTTCTCCCTACACTAAAAATGCATTCGGACAATACTAGAAAAGAACAGTAAACCACAAACATTTGAATTTCAGGTGGATACATTTTAGTTTTACGTTTAGCTCTTATTACCTGTATTATACCAAGCCAGTAGGAAGTCAAATTCTAAAGGTTTCTTTTCTTTCAAGGCCCAAAGCACCCTCTTACGTTTCTTGCCATCAGGGTGAAAGTCGGAATCGGTCAAGTCAATAGCTATAACTGCAAAAATGTACAAAAGCAATTTTTAATCAATTGACTGAATATAATAATAAAATTGAGTTAAAAATTAAATGAACACAAAGAGACCAAAGAGCATTAAGCTACCTTTTCACATGTACAGCATCTTTACAAAGTATTTGACTATGCAAATATGACTCGCCCTTACATAAATAAGTATTCTCGTCCTGCCATCCTTATTTTGATATAATCTGGAACTGCTTTCTAGTAACTGCAGTGACAGATTCATTTGTAATGACACTGACAAAGTCCCAAAACAGTGCATTTAAAAATATCTTAGTAACTAGGCAAGCTGTGAACAGTAAAAAAACCCTAAAATTTCTAACATCAAAAGCCACGATGGCAATGACACTATTACAACTGTTTTTCTAGATGAATTGGTCCCGGGCTAAAAGTTTAATTTTCAGATAGAAATTTCATCTTACACTTTACTTGACAAACTGAATGGTAAAATCATGCTCAATTTTCCAAACTTCTTATTGTAGATACTAACATTTCCTCTTCACAAGTTTGTTTATAACCACCTCTTGACTATTGCAGGTTTGAATATGTCTGACATAGCACAGTATGTATTTTTTAAAAATTATTATTTAAAAATCATACTCAATGCATCTCCTCTGTATCTGTTGTAAAATGAAAGCTTTTTTTGACTACCTGGTTCACAGAGATTACTGTTTTAAATGTGCCAAACAATGTAATTCTCCCTTTCAAGCAAGCAGTCTTGGATGAGGCTCTTCAATGATTTTTTTGTGTGTGCGTGTAGTCTGCAAGTTGTCAGATCTAGCCTAAATAGGTTAGCATTTTCTGTTTTAAATCAGAAGGCATAGATATTGCACAAAGTATACACAAATTCTTGAGTCCTACATCACTCCAGTATAAACACTTAACCAAAACCACAGAAATTAAAAGTTTTATAGAATACCCACAAGATAACACACTTTTCCTTACAGCTGCTTCATTATTTTGAAAAATTGTTTTTTTCTCTTCATGCAATCCTTCCATATACATCTGTAAAAATACCACCTAGACAATAACCAACTTTAAGGAAAGGTAGGTTTCAGGATTGCTGGTTTAACATCCTAACAAGGTGCTTCACAGACAAATATGAAATAAGCACTGTTAATAATAAATTATACTTACTATATCTCATTGCTTTTTTGCCAGAATACCGAGAAGGGCGACCTTGCAGTCCAAGTTCCTCATAAGTATCTTTATCCACGGACAGAATTAGTTTTCCTATAACGACAACAACAACAAAAACTTTAATCACAGAATCACAGAATCTTTTGGCTGGAAGAGACCTTCAGGATCACCTAGTCCAACCTATGACCTAACACTAACCAGCCCTCCACTAGACCATGTCTCCAAGCTCTGCATCCAAACGTCTTTTAAATACATCCAGGGATGGTGACTTGACCACTTCCCTGGGCAGCCTGTTCCAATGCCTCACAACCCTTTCAGTAAAGAAATTTTTCCTAATATCTAACCTAAACCTCCCCTGGCACAACTTCAACCCATTCCCCCTCATCCTATCACTTGACACATAGGAGAAGAGAGCAATCCCCACCTCGCTACAGCCTCCTTTAAGGTACCTGTAGAGAGCGATCAGGTTGCCCCTGAGCCTCCTCTTCTCCAGACTAAACAACCCCAGCTCCCTCAGCCGCTCCTCGTAGGACTTGTTCTCCAGAATCTTAATATAATCTTCTATTTAGTTCCCTTGGAAGTCTTCTGAGAACCATATACTTTATATAACAATAACTTTGGATCACTAGGTATTACTAATGTAATCCAGACTCCTTAGTTTCAGTTAAATTGATTACCAGATTAACCCTTAAAAAAAAAAAAAAAGACATTTAAATTAAATTGTTCTTTGTTAACATATAGGTCTTATGAACTAGAATGAGAAAAGTGCAGTACTTTTTTAAACTGTACTACCTGAATATTTCCCTCAGTCTTTCCTCCACTTGACCCCAAGCATTTGCTGCGTCATTGGTTGAACACTACACTAGGACCTGATTTTGAAAACATTCGTGCATGTACTGCTCAATTAAACACACAAAAGCAGTACCTCCTGCTCCTGTGGAACTACTCACATTGAATAAAACATGCTTATTGGCGATGAGCAGATATGCCCTGGAACACCTCCACTTCCTAGTTCATAAGCCAAATCTGGCAGCTGCCACTTAGTACATAACTTCACACAACACATCACTACCACAGTATTTTGATTCTACTGTGATACAAGTAACAGCATAATATAAAACACAAACAAATAAGATTGTTACTGAAGATTTCAGATGGCGATATCACCAGGAAATGTAATGCAGTCTCTGCATTAATTGTGCATAACTTGTAATAACTGTATCATACAAACTTAATCGCTATCAAGCATCAGTTTTGCTAGGACTATGCTAATAGAGTATATCAAATCCTCCTCGGAAGAATCTGAATTTAGGTGCCCATCAGGGCATAAGTATTCTAACATCTTAGGCTAGAGGGCAAACAATGCAAGTTGTGTTTCTATTATGTTTGATACACTGTTAAACTGAAATGTGAAGACACATCTGAATCGCAGGATAGTTCCATTATCTTCTTTGTACATAAAATCCCACTTAAGAAATAATGTTTTGCCATAAAACTGTGATGGAAATGTAACAGAGGTTTTTAACGTGTTAAACGTTTCTCAAATAATAAATAATAAAGTTCTCAAATAAATGAATATTTTAGAGAGTGTTCCTACACAGTGTTGATAATTTGATTTCTTTTTTGGTACAAATTGTGCCTTTAAGACTCGTAGGAAACATTAAGTTGGAATGGAGTGTATTCACAAAAATAATCCTCTGTAGAAACCGCTATATCACGTGAAGCATTTAATTTTCCTTTAGGTGAAATAATTTAACAGCATGAATCAAAAAAGGTAAAATTAAATATTTTACTAATTCAAGCATACTTCTAACAAAGTAAGCAAATACAGTAGGCACGTTTTCTAGTTTACATAAATCCAAATGAAAAAGAAAATCGCTGAAGACCATAATCAATATACATATCTTACTAAAAACAAAACAAAACATACCAGTCGGTAGCAGAGCTGCAGTATTATCTTGATCAATTTTTGTATTATAGGTAAGTGCGTAGCATGAACCTTTAATAGTAAAGCAGAAAACCATGAGATTATACAGTCTCTGAAGAAAGATACGACAACAGGAAAAATTGACCTCAAGGTAATCAAGCATGCCAAATACCTTTTGAATCATTCTTAACTCTTTTGTTTTTATAAGGTAACTTTCCTCCACCTTGTCAAGCAGAATGGTGTTTTGTTATTATTTTTACAAACCTTATACTGGCACTGTTTTAAAGGATTTGTAATATAGATAACATTATCAATATGCCCCCAAACGGACACACTTTATTTCCATGTGCAACCTTTCCCACTCGGCAAATGAAGGAAACTTTTTTCCTGAAATATTTGAGTTATTAGTTCACATAAAAACAAGGTGGAAGACGTTCACATTATTCAATATGTTGTGGCAGATACTGCCATGAAATTTGGTTTAAATTTTCCAGATTAAATATCTGTTTTAAGTGTGTTTCTAAAAATAGAGTCAGCTCCTGTAAACTTGATATACAAATGTCATACCACTTCCATAAAACTAGTGGCAGAAAAACCATTAATTAGACTAAAGTAAATAAGAAAAACAGCCTACATTTAGCTAACAATGGATTTCTTGCTTTCCTCTTTCTCTGACCTGTTATCTTTTCTCTTTAGAGTTTTTTTTTTTCTCCCTGGCAATCATCTCAAGGGTACAATATTTATCAGGAGCCAAACAAGCAGGCCCTGCTAGATGAAAACAGCACACTTAGAGTGCGTAAAAACAAGTAGGCTGGGCAGAGGCTGCATCTTTTTAATTTTTCTTTGCATCCTCTTCGTTCTTACTCTGTAAGGATGAGCCACCACAACTTCATCAGCCAAGAAAAAAAAGAAAAAAAAGCAGCAAGCCTGGTTTTCATCTTGGAAAACAGGCACAGACTTTGCCAGCTGTGGAACACGGCTCTGTGTTGAAATATGAACGAATCAGAAGAGGAGAAGGGAGCTGATTTCTGCAGGAATCTGCATTAAAACGAGGTGTAGAAGATGAGAGGTGAGATGATATATAGAAGCACTCCTGACAGCCGGCTTGCAGAATTAAGATGGAATAGGGAAAAATGAAGAAGGAGCAATCATAACAGTGTTGGACTCATCGGTTGTAAACAAATGTAGACACCACAAAGCAGATAAAAGCAGATAAAGAAATGCATACAAAATTGTCTTAGTACTTTTTCTTCCCTTCCTTTAAAACACATGCCAGAATAAATAGTAGTAAATGAATTTTACTGTTTTAAGAAAAAAAAAAAAACAACAATATTACTGTATCTGCTACGTTCTGATTACCTCCTTACCTTTCTTCACAAAAGAATCAATGAATTCGTGAGCAACCAATTCATGAACCGATAAATTCCTCACCAGATAGTACTCTCCAATGTCTGCAATAGTACTTTTCAGCACTTCAGGTAGAATGCCACATTCAGGAATCAAAACAGACACCTGTTAGGAACATATTTGTAACGTAAATCATATCCTCAAATATGTTCTGGAGGAAAACCAAGAAATACTGAAGAAAAACTCTTCTTTTCAAAGAGATTGGTACCTTACACCAAAATGAGATGAAAAAATAATTTCAGGCTATTGTCTTCAAAATGTATGAATGTGTGCCAAGTCTCCATGTACAGCAAATACATTCTTTATTTTTTGCATTTTACATGCGATACAATAGCATTTGATGTGTTGTGCTAAAGCAGGATTTCACATAGCCTGTTTAACCAAAGATCTTGTTTGAAGTCATAAATTTAGTTTGGAGTCACACTGGAACATTTCCTTCAGCCTTTGCTGCAGGAAGCAGTTATGACTAGAAACATAGGCTAAGCGTTTATGTAGTCTCAATGGAAAAGTGAAGCTCAAAGTAGAACAACTAGCTTTCGGAAAACGAATATTTTGGAGGCCAGCAGAGTGAACAGACCACTACAACAAAACTTGGAAGATGGGCTTCCAAGCAGGGACAACGTGAGCGAGAGGAATTCTGGTGTACAAGGCTGGCAGCAGCTTCCAAAGCGCAGCCTCTTCTCCCCACAGGGACACCACAGCCGCTGGCCCCCTCCTCGCGCCCCAACCGCCACCAACGGCCGCCCTGCCNCGGGACAGACAGAGAGGTACAACACGTGGGGGGAAGCCGTGCGATGACGTCACTTCCGCCCGGCCGGACAGCACAGCTGCTTCCGCGTAGAGCGGGGCTCCCGCCGGAGAGATNGGAAAAGACCTTTAAGATCACCAAGTCTAACCGTTAATGTGGCACTGCCAAGTCTACCGCTAAGCCGTGTCCCTAAGCACCACATCTATATGTCTTTTAAATACCTACAGGGATGGTAAAATGAGGTTTTCTGACCTCAAAATGGGGCTTTGGGCTGAAAAAGGAGAGTTTCAATGTCTGAAATGAGACTTTGGGCTCTCAAAACAGGGGGGTTAAACCCTCAGTTTTCAATCCAAGTCCTTCAAATTTTTTTAGGCTTTGGACCCCAAACAGGGCCACTCAACTCCCTTTCAAACAGCATGACCTGAATCAGGGGTCTGAAACTCCAAAGGCAGCAGAATCGTCCCAGTTCTGGCACGGTTTATTAAAGTTATCCTTACAGTTGGCATAGGGGCCCTTCTTCTTGCCAAAAGTGCAACAACGCTGACTGAGCAGCGGCTGTACTGCACGCACCGCTTGGTGTGCCCCGTCTTCTTTTTCTCCTGCTTGGCTCAGTTTTGGTGCTCGCAGGGTCAGAAAAACCAAGGCAGCAAAAATCAGGTGGTTTCACCTTCACAATAAAGTTGGTTGTTTTTTTGTTTGTTTCCCCCAAAACAGTTCTCTTGTGGCCTGGCTGTCACTGTGGTGTAGGGAGGCCCAAGCTGTGAGTGCCCCACTGGCGGCATGAGGGCCAAGAGGCACATGCTGAGTGCCTTGATGTCTACTGAACACGTTGGGTCCATTAGATACTGAGCATATTTGTAACATCATCTGCGGTTTTGTCAGATAAATTGCAGTGTCTGCTCACAGTCTAACTAGGGTTTACCTGGGTTAGCAAGCACCGTGCATAAGTGCCATGGGGTTGGTCTCTGCCCACGAGCGTGTCCTCTTGCAGATTGTTCTGCACACCGTATATTTTGCATAAAGGATGTATAAAAACTTTCTCTTTCCTCTTCCTGCACTTTTTTTCTTCCCTGTCCCTGAACCCAGTGGCCCCTTATTTACTTTAAAATGGTACCTACCAACTTTCTTGGTATTTGTTTTGCTGCCTCTATATGCTGTACCAGGCTTCATTTAAGTCTACTTAATATCACTAAGATCTGGTCAGTAGGCATCCATCAAGCCAGCAATGCTGACGCTCAGTTTTTATACTAGTTTGACAGCAGTAGTTCAGAGATCACAAGCTTACTCCAGGAAGATCTTGACCCGCTACTGTATTTGATGTCTAACGTTAACGCTCAGGGGAACATGAATTTGAGTATTGCACTCATTTAAGTGGTTGAATGCCAAGACGACAAGTTTGTTTCAGTTGTTAAGGTATAGGTTATGGTAAGGTCATTTGTTCAACAGCCACATGGTTGCACAGATATGAACCATCCTATGATTACTAGTTCACCAGTTACACATCTTGGTGGTTTGATAGCATAACTCAAGCACTCTTGTTCTGTGTGTCCAGGCTCTGCTTCTAGTGGAGACTGCACTTTTCTGGTGTTCTGTCTCTGTCCAGGTCTCTGTGATATTTCTGACTCAATAACTCTAAATAGGCGGTACAGTGAGAAGTCTGGCCTTTGCAAGGTCTGTGTTACAGAACCGCACTTGGCTGATGGCAGGAGGAATGCTCCTGAGAAGTTGCCAGTTCAGTGCGTCTGGCTTGTGAGGCTGACTCAGACCCACTGGTTTCTGGGTACGTGCTTTCTGGGTACTTGCACACTAAAGTAACCTCAAGACACTGCTGCTCTGAACTCAGTGGCTTGTGTCCTCTGGCTCGTGAGACTCAGGTACACGTCGTGAGGTCACCGTCTCATTAACATTGGTTGAGAAGGTCTGAATTCTACACTTACACCGTCTGTATAAATTGGATTATTAGGAACCAAGAATGACTGTGTAATCCCAGTAGTCTTCTAATTTAAAGCGTCCAAAAATTAA
Organism: Anseranas semipalmata; assembly: GCA_013399115.1. Lineage (NCBI taxonomy): Eukaryota > Metazoa > Chordata > Aves > Anseriformes > Anseranatidae > Anseranas > Anseranas semipalmata. The sequence goes on along the minus strand of VXAA01002967.1, from coordinate 442,966 downwards.
TGGGAAAAGCAGTACTTGATGGATGTCAGTTATTACCATACCCGCAGGCAGAAGCCTCTGTGAGCAGACAAGCATTACACTCTGATGATCAGAAAGCCTGTTCTGCTAACGGGGTGAAAAGTTCAAGTCTCTGATCAATAAGCCTGGACAGCCAGAGAGGAAATTCAGCTATATTCAAGGCAGCCTGTGGGGCTGGGTTTGTTTTGGTGGTTTCTTTCTTTCTTTCTTTGTGAGCTTCTCTGTGCTAGTGTAATTTATACTTTCTGCTAGGGATACAAATGGATAGGAAAAGAAATGTGGAAAAAATATGCTGGGGAAAGGGCAAGAGATTCAAGATTCATGGCTGCATATTCAATGAGTTAAGTCAGTGTTTGGGGGATTTTGGCAGGCATGCACCTCACTGCTGCTCAGTGGAGCATTGAAGGATTTACTTCGTTGTTCAACTAGTTTAGTTCATATGTCAGGCAATTAATTTTAACCCACTGTTACTTTTTTATGTTGGCTGTCCTACTGTAGGGTATGCATGTTTTACAGAATCCCCTAAAGACACTGAACTACATTAAAAAAAAGGTATTTAGCAGTCCGGTAGGCTGTGCTGTAACATACAGAATTTCCCTATCTTTAAATAATGGGCTATATATACGTATGCTAATAGTTGGTAAATGCTGACATTTTTATAGTGATTATTACGGTTTTGTGAGTAATTAGGTGTATAGTTTCTGTATATTGTTAAAAAAAAAAAAGACATTTTAAACTTTAAATAATTTAAATTACACAGTCCCATTAAAACCATCACAATTTTCCCAGGGATTTCAAACCAGTGACAGGGTGATGCAGTTTTACTGCAATTTAGTTTTTGTATGTTAGAAGAGAGTTACAGGCTGTAAGAGGCTGTAGAGGAAAGAAATGCCTCGAGGCAACCTGTGGTAATAGCCTAGAGTAGGGAAGGATCTCTAAGATATTTCCTGGAACTGGTGAAAAATTGATTCCATTTTTGTATAAAATGACTGAGTTTGGAAAGAAAAGCCTGATCTTCAAATTATGTACAGTATCTCTAGTTGCAAAGTCCAGGTACTTCTTTCATGTATTTTTTCACTGATGAATAGCAATCTTAACTCATTCTTTCTGGTGGATTTTCTGTGATTAACGAGATTAAAATACCTAGAGTTTCATAAGATCAAATCTTAACAAGTATTTGTCACATTTGTATTTCGAATTTGGTTTGTGTCTTTAAGATGAACCAAATTATTTTTCTTCTGAGTCAGTATTTTTTTCTTTCTTAAATATTGTTGACTGCAAAAGAGAAGGAAGGAAGCTGTCTAAACCTTTTAACCTTGGCTGTTGCAATTAGTACCTTGCAAAACAGAAACAAACAGATACTTCTGGTGCCTTGTTTATCTGAAATTATAATAAAGTGTGTAAGACTGAAAACAGCATTTCACTTGACCAGTGTCAACTGTAGGGTTTTTGTTTGTTTGTTTGTTTGTTTTCATTGAGGAAAGTGGAAAGATGGTGAAGATATTGATAGTTAGCTTTATATCCTGTTTTTACACACTTTGGTCCAAATGCTCAGAGCAGTGATAGATTGTAGAAATGATCCCACTCAGACTTGTTTTTCTAGGAGGTTTCAAACAAAGCTTCTGCCAAGATACTCCCCAAAGGTTCTTTTCAGGACAGGAAGAGTAGTGAATGCTAGCTCTGGACTGAGCTGCTGGTTTTGGTTTAAATGCAGTTTGAAAAAAAAAAAAAAATCCCACAACTGATCTGTTTCTTTTACTGTTTAAAAAAAAAAAAAAAAAAAAAAAAAAAAAAAAAAAAA
>VXAA01002967.1:426581-441130 GCA_013399115.1 Anseranas semipalmata | reverse complement strand
TCTGTAATCTGGGAAACTCACTCATTCTTGTGATACTAGAATGGGAGGAGAAATGAGAAGGTTCTGAAATGAGAAGAATCTGACAAGGTTCTGGGGAGCAGGAGTGTTTTTGATCTTCAAGCAGTCTTCACCTCTGCTTGCCTATTAAGGACCAGATTTGGGCTTGGCACTGCATGGTGATGGGGAATTTTCTTGCACTTTCTCTCGTCCTTTAAACAGATCCACTGCTGGTCACATTATGGCTACTACGAGGCACACTTACAAGATGCCCTTTGGGGCAGGCTACTCCATGGTGTTTGAGGAAGAGCCAGGAGTGTGTTTGCCTATTCACACTTCCAGTGGAGGGTAATGAACTGTGGTCATGTTCCTCTGTTTGCTCCTCTGTTTTTGGGAAAATGTCCTAGAGAGTCCTTCTGCATCCAGCTAAACACTTGGCCTTCCACAGGCAATAAATAAGTGTTCCTTTCCTTGTCCTATAACGAGACAGGGAAACACTGCTGCCTTTTCCATTGCTAAGTTCTCTTTCCCCAGCTCTATAGATAACAGACACCTTTTTCCTCAGATTGTCAATTAACATGATCACATTAAACTCATAGCACTTAATTCATAGTAGCTAATTTTTCCAGTTACATCAATTGGTCTGTTAAAGGATCTTACGCGTCCCTGCAAAAATTGACTTTAGAATATCCTTAGAGGATCATTTTTCTAGTAATATTAGTACTGCTTCTGGGATTCCAGTAGATCTCACTGTTATTTTAATGCACTTTCATGAAGATACAGAATCTAAAGCACAGAGAATATAAGTCCAAGCATTTTCTCCTGTACACACCGCTTTTAAAAAAAGGCTTTGTTGAAAGTTAATGTTCAAAGTAGGGTACATTTTCTGTTAAGATCAGCGCAGAGTAATTCCTTCCTGTCATAGTTAATGAAGCTTCTAGTCTGCTTCAAGGAGGGAATTTGCCATTCCCACCAATACATCATTATTTCCTTTACCTATTATTGTGTATTCCTTTGTATGTTGATGCATATTTTTAGTAAATATTCCAACTGCAAGACGACTGGAATTTTTCCCCACTAAACTGTGTCTCTTACATCCCCAAATCACAAAAGGCCCCGTGCTGCACATCACACTGCTGCAAATGTGTGTAGCTGTCTGTTGGTTTTTTGACCAAGGATGGGCAGCAAAGCTTGGCCCTGAAAGTTTAGCACAGTAACTTCAATCACCCTTTTTCAATGCAACATCGAAATCATGTGGTTGCCTATTTCAAGCAAAGAGAAGCTGAAAGTGGTGCCAGCAGAGGAAGAAAGCCATAGAGAGAGGAGACTGCCTTCTCAGCCAGCTGGAAGGCTTTTTCCCCAAGGCTGGAAGGCGAGCTCTCCTGAGCAATCCAGCCTGGACACAGGTATTCAAAAAGCACTTGCAGAAGTGTCTGGAGGCCTGATTTCTTTCTTCAGTGGTAGCTACAAAATCAAGCAGCCAAAACTGTGCAGTACTTTAAAATAACCTAACATTAAAAAAAGTTACATGTTCCCAAGTAGGAGTCATACGTTCAGGAGGATATAAGGATTCAGGGACCAAAGTGGTATTCTCAAAAGTGAAGTTTAAATTTGAAATTGTACATTTAATTTATCTGAGCAAGATTCAAATTTGAATCTAGAAATAGACTAAAATAGTTATTCTGGATAATCTAGTTAATAATGATTTTTTTTGACGTGAACTTCAATAGCCTGTCATATTATAAATTTCTTTCAAAGATATGACATAATGTTTCAGATCATTTCCACTTAAAAACTTTTACAAATATTATTCTCTATTAGCAGTCTGTCCTCATCATTCTACTTCAGATATATTTTTAGTGCTCAGCATATTTTGTAGACTGCTCCTGTAATGCCAAAGCATTATTTGTACATTAGGATTTAGGTGCCAAAGCATGGTATTTTCACAAACTGCACTGTAGTCAGCATGTGTATTTCCTATGTCATTTGGAAAGTATTTTTAAAAATCTCACACTAGGACTTAGATATGGATTCAGACTTTCAGGTTTAGCTTCCCATTTTTAAGTTTTGTATGTAAACTCTTTACAAAATTCTTGACATCGATGTTCAAAGAATCCCATAAACACCCGTTAATTGTGCATATTATATTAATAGGCTTTGAACCATTTCTCTCCAGTCACCTGGAAGCTCCACTGTGAGAAATGAGCTTCATGGAGGCTTTGAAGAGAGGGGGGAGGAAGCAGATAAAGCCTCGCTGTATTCTTGTAAATATCTGTATTTATATCACTGGAAATATTCCTACCCGTACCCTCCAATTGTGCTTGGCAGCAGCTGCTATTAAAGTGGATCATAGGATCAATGGAAGCAAGTTTTATGTTTTTTCAGGAACTATTGGGAAGGGGAACTGTCAAATGAGTATAAATACACACAGATGCATGAATATAAACATATGAAATTATATGAGAACATATAAGTATATATAGGCCTATAAACATTTGTGTGTGTGTGTATGAGTTGAAGCCTGTAACTACAGACCTGATGACATTATCTTTTCCCTCTGGTCCCCATGATTTTTTTGGAGGTCTCCCAAGCACCTTTCCAAGAAGGAGGAGACAGTTAGATGTTACATGAGCAGGCTGTTCTAGTCTGCTCTACTTTTTCTCTTGTTCTTCTCTGAGACGTTCATACTCTCATTTACTGTTTTTTGTTGTCCCCCCCCCCCTTCTTTTTTTTTTTNNTTCTTTGCAGAATGACTTTAAGGTCTTTGTGTATTTTTGTTGTTGTTGTTTTGTTTTAAGCCCATATTTTGAATAAAATATTAAAAATGCCACTTTGAAAGACAAGCGAATTTTGTTTTGAATTCAAATTTTGGTGAACTTAAAACAATTCCATTTCCTATAAATGCAATTTTATCCAAACAGCTGGGGCAAATGTGCAATTTCCTCCATTATTTTTTTCATGGATAAAGTGTTTAAGAACAAAATTGAATGAAAGCTTTACCAGTACAGATCAGCTCTTCACCTGAGATCTGAGAGCTTCTGCATCATTTGGTACACCAAACATTTACAGCAAACCAGTTGCTAATTGCCATGATGGGAAGAAAATTTTTTTAGAGCCTGTGTCTTTATATTCTGCCTGCTAGTATTTTGTGTCTGGATGAACTTCTTGCCAACATTGCTGCTACTGCTTCTGGCCAAATGTGTTAGGGAACAGGCAAGCCTTTGTATGTCTGGAAGTTTTAGGCGAAAAATCCAGGCAAGGAACTGCACCATTCATTCAACCAATGAAGCAGCAAAAATCACATCAGTGTGAAGATTCAGTGTCTCAAATAAGCTTTTGAACTTCACTGGTTGCTTGGAGCATTATTGCTCTTTGCAGAACATACTGAAAGGTCACCACCTCACTGCATTTATCCACTGCACTTAAATGTGAAAAATAAAGCATCTTGCATCTTGTTGCAGTTCAGTGCCAATACTTTATGGGTCTTCCCGTTCTGTAATATGAATCAAGAAATGATGACTCCATGGATTCAGTCATAAACCATAATGCTAACACACCCACTGAACATATGGCAGGAAAGACATAGAATTTTACAGAGTGATTAGTCTTCAAATTTGAAAGGAAGACAGGCTTCACAGTTAAATAAAAGTGCTCCGCATTTGGCCAAGATAAACCTTTTGTTCTTGGAGTGAGAAGAATGGGACTTGTATTGCAAAACAGATGCATCCTTCTTGTGGGAGGAGTAAGAAATGCCGTTTTTTCTTCACTTAGAGGGATAAGTAGAAAATTGCATATAAAATTAAGTGAAAATAAGTAGAATCTTTGTGACAATGGGTAAAAAAAGGAAAACTCGGAAGGAGAGAAAATTCTCTTGAAATAGGCCTTTGAAAGAGAAAGCCTAGAGGTAATTTAACTTAATCACGGAATCCACTCAATATTCAGGACGAAAATGAATCCATTGCTCTTAAAGTTTTACTCAGTTCATTCGTTCTTTCTTCCTCTTTGGTCATTAAGCTGTTCTTCCCTAAGACTCCAGTCTGATTACTAAATCACTCCACAAGATAATTAAGGGCTCCAAATTTTGGTTCCTTAGGATTAACGTGGCTACTCTTTTTGAGTTATCCTTAGGTCTGCAAGAAAGATAATCAGTTTGAAAGGATTTGGGTGGGACTGCTTATATAATTAGCAAATAATAGTGTGTGGGGGAGAAATTGAGACTCTACAGGGTACGATTTACATAAAAGATTCTCAGTTATGTTCTGCACTCTTTTACAGAAGTGTAAGCTTGGAATTACTCCCGTAACATTGGCTAAGTTATGCATGGTATGAAGCAACATGTCCAACATGGGTGAACACTGAACAATTGGTGTTGTGAACAGGAAAATGTAGAACAGAAAATACTTTCTTTGCATTTTAACTGTGCTCATGCATATCCACTGGTTGTATGGGAGACAGAGCAGAGTGTGAACAGCAACACTTCCTATTCATGAACATCTCTGATTCGCACAAGAAGTGTCTTCTTTCAATTGAATTGTTTCTGCATTCCTTGCAGTGTAGCTGCTTCTTGAAATATTTTCAAACTGAAGTAAGTTGAGTCCTTCTGCTTCACCAAGTAAAAAGATAAACAACTGAATTTTGGCACCATTAGGTTGCATTTATAATCCATCATACTCACATTATAGACACTAGAAATGAGGTACTGAATCACTGGAGTAGCTGCCTTTAAATGCCTCATCAGTTTGGGAGTGAAAAGAAATGAGAGACATGTGGGATTCATCTTTCTGTTTTAGTTGGATATGAAAATGGGGGCAGAAGCAGAGTTACAGCAGATTAGTAGTCTAGATACCAGCAAAGGAAACATATTTAGCTAAACCTATTCTTAAATATTTACTGTATGAAAATGTGAACTGTGTGTTATCTACAGATGGCTCATAAATGGAAACTGCCCTGAATTATGCCAAGCCTGCACTGGGAACAAGGAGCCTAAAACAATTTTATTAAGGCTGCAATCTCAATTCATGTAGATATGCATTGTGATAATATTTTTGGTAAGGTTTAATCACATCACCTACTACTTACATGGAGTAAGTATGTTCTATGCAGTATGCACTATGAGGCCCCCATGAGGAAATCCGATCATATCTCCAGAGCAGGACTGGAATACTGTTCCATAAGTAAGGCCTACAGCTACACATTGAGCAAGAGAAAAACAATGACAACAACATTGAGTAGCTATCTGGTGTGCTTAATGTGACAGTCCTGAGGGAAAAATGCATAGGAATACATAATTAAAGGCTGTAACCTAAACGATACACTCAAAAACACTGCATTAAGGTTACAAAGGCAATGTCACTTTGGGCAATGTCTAGCATATGGGTGCTTAGTCTGTTTTCTCAACATTCTTTTAACATAGATTTTTGTGGGTAATTAATATTAAGCTCTGCTTTACTCTTTAGAAAAAAAAATAACAGTGCGTTGATTTGCAGAAATACAGCATATATCACAATTGAAATGCAGGCACTAAAAAAGAGCAGACAAATTGTATTTTACTCACTTGAGTTTGCAGGACAAGTTTCATGCATATCTGTGTTTATGGTGGTTGTTGTTTAGCACAGCCTTGGGCTAGGATACTGGGGCTGGTCTTGAAATTGCCACTGAAATTGCTACTGCTTCAGTGAGCAGTAGCAGGCAAGAGTTTGTACAAGAAATTAGGCATAGAACTTCTGTAGTTAGATCTAGTGTAATTTAGCTAATTAGTTTTATATTTAATAATGCTTATAACATTTTACAACATCAGCTTGGGGGGAACATACCTCCCAATCCTGCAAAGCAATGACTCCAGTGAAATTATTCGTGTTGCATCTACATAAACATCTGCAATTAAATACTTTTTAAAATTATTTCTAGACTTTGGTCAAATTATTTTACTTGACCATGTGCATCACTCCAATTTTTTCAGCAATTCTGTGCAAATATCCAGTACAGGTACTGGTGAGCCTAATCTTTCCTTTCCTTTCCTTTCCTTTCCTTTCCTTTCCTTTCCTTTCCTTTCCTTTCCTTTCCTTTCNTTTTTCCCTAAACTGTTCTGTGCATCCAGGTTCTTCTACTGAGTGTGTCAATACATCCAAGAAGTTACCACTTTCACAGCTCAAGGTAATAAAGTAGAGTGGAGGTGGTGAGGAAGAAAGCAGCTTCCTAAAATGTAGTCATTTTCTTACATTAAAAATGTAGTCATTTTCTTATGTTAAAAAGTGATTAAAGCATCTGATTTGGTTTTCAGAACAAAATGTTGCAAATCTATTGTAGATAGAACAGTTCAAGATTCTTTGAATTTGGGAAATAGTGTCTTTTCCAACAAAATTGCCATTTGTTCATTGAAGAAAGATAATTTCTTATAAAAACAACTAATGAAATGATTGTTGCTATACTATGAGAAACAGCAACAATGTTTTCAAATAACTGTTAACCTTCCGGAATCTTTTGTATGACAGGTTCACCTGCAATCCTGACTTCACTTTCGCACTCCTCTTCCTTCATCCTCTGCCCAAAGATTCCCGCCTTCTCTTGCCCCCACCCCTGGGCTGCAGCAAGTTACCTCTTGAAGTGTGCTAACATACCCCTGTATTTCTGTTTGATGACCCGTTTCCATTGTGGATTAGTACCCTTGTATGGAAAGGCTTCAACTCTGGTTTGCTTCAAACAGAAGAGGGTTCTGATTTTAAAATATTTTCTGATTTTAAAATGTTAGACAACACTAGCTTAGTTTGCAGGACAGGTGATCCTTTATATGCTACTCCAATTTTTCATTTTGTTGCTGGAAAAGAACGTATTTGCAATCAAATGAAATTTAAAAACAATTACAATCAACCACACCACTAGATGGAGCTTCTTTTCTGCCTTTCCTACTGAAGACGCTGAAACTGGGGGACTGAATTCAGGGTATGTACGACCTACTGTATTAATAGTTAATGAAATATAAAGCTCTTTTTTTTTTTTTTTTTTTACCTCTGGTGATGCAGGATTGAGCATATATCCATTCATGTATGGCTATGTCAGTGATTTTTATTTGAATGCTATTAATGATAGCTATTATCCTTTGCTTTTGCAGTGTTAGGCAGTATCACACAGTCCTGGGTTTCTTGTTTTTGCACTTGAGAGTTCTGAGGTAAAGGCTTACTTGCTAGAACAGTACAGTAATATTAAAGCAGCACATATTTCTGCTGTTTTTTCCTACTGTAAAAACTATTTACATTGTTTAGAAATGCAAATCTCTTTGTTCAGACCACTACATAAGCTATTTCATTCACTGAAATTCAACTCTGAAGTCTTTTTTTTTTTTTTTTTTTTTCTGTCTTTTAGCAGTACTGGACAGTGATACAGATACCTAGTTGCTGGCATGTATGTACATCAACTGAAACAATCCTTTCATAAGTCAGGAGAATCTATATAAATGACTGCAATAAAAATTGTCTGTCTTACAGGATCTTCTGTTGGGTACCTGTTTTGCTATCGTCTAACATACCTTAGCAATTCAGAACAAACTCTAATTGAGGCAGTTCTAGGGAACTGCAAAAAGTCAGAGTTGAGTTTACTCCTTTTCCTGCAGTTTGGAAAACTACACATTCAACCAAACTATTTTTAACATAGGTTTTGTATCTTGAGGTTATGTGGAAAGCCTATTCACGTGTTTAAAGACAAGTCAAAGAAACAACTGACGTACTACTTACCCAGTTGTGACGGCCGGGCTGAAAAGGTTGCTCTGCATTTGCTAGGAGTTATTAGAACATGCTATATTGCACAACTCTATTTTCCCGAAAGACAGAGAGGTATCTGAGCTGATGAGGTCAGGTTAACATTCAATTTTTAAAAAGCCATGCCCAACACAATTGTAAAGACCGGCAGAGGCTTCGCCAGCTGACGCGATGAAGGCCCTTCTAACCAGCTGGCCAATTCTGTTGTCCGAGAAGAGTCCAAATGAGTTCATGCCTCTATTGATTTTGAGTGAGCTACAGGCCTTCTTGCTAGTGACAAAGATAAACACAAAAACACAAAACAGAAACAATCTGGGTGCAAGTTCATGTCACTTTCCATTTCCAATGAGCAAAAATCTAATGCCTTAGAGAGGAAAAAAAAAGGTGAAAAAATCTAACGCACTGGACATCTAAATGGTTCATGTGCTAATGACTCAAAAAGCTAGTTTAGCGATGTGTTGTTTTGTCAGTTATGTTTTATATACTATCTACAAGCTCATTTTGGAGTGTATTTCAAGCATTTGGAATTTTGCAGTGTCCTTAGTCAAGAAGTAAACACGTCTTCTGTCTGAGTAAGTTTCTTTGCAGAGTTTTAAGGAGATGTTGGTTTTTAGTTTTCCAGAGGCAGACTGCAAGGTGGCAGGGCAGGAGCAAAATCCAGTATCTTAAACAGATGGCAAAAAAAAAAAATTTGATAATTTTAATAGCCCTACAACAGTTTTGGGGGTAGAATTCCCTTTATATCAGACTACTCTGCATAAGATGGAGCTCCATTCTCACTGAAGTTCAATGCAATACAATGGCATAATGTATGGTGGAATTTGATCCACATTATATTTTTTCCTAGATTGCTAAGTAAAAAACATACATAAACACAGAGGTTTTATTTGCAAGAAACTGGATTCTAGAGTTCATCAGAAACCTTTGAAAGAGATATGGTTCTGCAACTTTCTGAAGATCTGCATTAAAACAAACAAAAAAACATAAAATCCTTTTCAACTCCTATGCTGTAAATACATTTTGGAAGCTGAAACCATTTTTCCCACTGATTATCTGAATTGTGCCTTTTCAAAGACTGTCTTTTTGTGTTAAATTGTTGAAATGCAACAATAACTGCCTCTATTAGGATGGTAGCTTGGGAGGGTTTTTTTGATCATAACATGATTTATTGCTTAAAAGTGACAAACATGACTTAAGATTTTCAGTGTACCACACAAATATAAAAAAAGTTTACATAAATATCTTATAAATCACAGGTTAATACCATTACACCTCTAAGAGCCACAAGAACCAAATCTGAAATCTTAGTGAATGTAAAGATTTTATGCAACATGGTTTTATAACAGTATTTGTTAAAGCATTTGAAATCTTTTCCATATAATTTCTGCAAAGCAGAAAGTTAAAAAATGTTGATGAATCCTTTTGTGCCATTGCTATATATTTACTTATCACAAAGAATGAGCTCAATTTTTATACCAGATGCAGAAATCTTGGATGTACTGAAATCAATTACAAAACTCCAACTTCAGAAAGGTTAACATTTCACCCAAATGAAGGGACCTTCCTTGACTTATTACCAAATACTTGGTATTAGTAATTAAAAAGTATATTCCACATCATTATGGGAAACACAGCCATGGCTATAATTCAGGAAAAATGAATTTTCATATATTTTAAGTAATCTCCACTTCTCATAAGGAATATCAGATGCAAGTCTCTTTAGAGACAAGACAGAATATATAGAATAGAATAGTTCAGTTGGAAGGGACCTACAAAGATCATCAAGACCAACTGCCTGAACTCTTCAGGGCTAACCAAAAGTTAAAGCATGTTGTTGAGGGCATTGTCCAAATGCCTCTTGCACACTGACAGGCATGGGGCATCAACCACCTCGCTAGGAAGCCTGTTCCAGTGTTTGATCACCCTCACAGTACAGAAATTTTTCCTCACGTCCAGCCTGACTCTCCCGTGGTGAAGCTTTGTGCTGTTCCCATGAGTCCTGCCATCAGTGACCAGGGAGCACAGATCGGCACCTCCCTCTGCGCTTCCCCTCCTCAGGGAGTTGCAGTGAGAAATGGGGTCACCTCTCAGCCTCCTTTGCTCCAGACTGGACAACCCAAGTGTCCTCTGCCTCTCCTCACAGGACATGCCTTCTGGCCCTTTTACCAGCTTTGTTGTCCTCCTCTGGACGCTTTCAAGGACCTTAACATCCTTTTTGTATTGTGGAGCCCAGAACTGCACACAATATTCAAGCTGAGGCCTCACCAATGCTAAATATAGCGGGACAATCACCTCTTTTGACCAGCTAGCTGGCTGTGCTGTGTTTCATGCACCCCAATGCGGTTTGCCCCTTGGCTACCAGGGCACACTGCTGGCTCATGCTGTCGACCAGCACCCCCAGGTCCCCTTCTGCTGAGCTGCTCCAGCCACTCGTCTCCCAGTCTGTGCCTGTGTCTGGCATTGCTCCATTCCGGGTGCAGAACCCGGCATTTTCCTTGCTGAACTTCGTGCCATCGCTGACAGCCCAGTGCTCCAACCTATCTAGATCCCTCTGCAAGGCCTCTCACCCCTTCAGGGAGGCAACAGCACCTCCCAGTTTAGTATCATCAGCGAACTTGCTGCGGATGCTCTCCACTCCTGCATCCAGGTCATTGATACCATCGTTGAACTGAGCCCTGGGGAGCACTGCTGGTGACCGTCTGCCAGCCAGATGTAGCCCCATTCACTACAACCCTTTGAGCTCTACCTTCAAGCCAGTTCATCACCCAGTGTAGCGTGAACCTGTTTGTCTCACAGCTGGACAATTTGTCCAAAAGGATGCCGTGAGGGACGGTATCGAAGGCCTTACTAAAATCCGGAAAGATACGGCAGATACCTCTAACAGAGATTGTCTGAAAGACTCAAAGCTCTAAAGGATTTTTGTTTGTATCCTGCAGAAGTTAGGATCTTGGATTTAAAACTTTGAATGTAAGATTCGGAAACTAAAATAATCACTTCCAAATATTTGCTTCCCTTTCAGTACTTCTTCCATTACAGATCTAATCCATGCCTTTTTGGAGTACAGCTGCTTGGTTTTCCTGCATAAAAAGGAAAATTAGGTCAATTAATCTACTTCTGAATAACTTCTAGTTGGCTTATATAGACCCACTGAGTCTTTCATTCAGTGTTTGATCATGCTCGCAAACATAGTAAACTGAAATCCTATCCTTATTAAAAATTCAGAGAACCTAGAATTTCCCATTATTTTTTTTTAAATAATTGAGGAGATTATTAATATCCTCCCTGCCATTTTTGTACAACCAGCTCAACTGTTACAATTGGGATGAAGAACATGATTTTTGAAGTGAAGCAAGAAGGTAGGGCAGAAACAATGTTGCTAGAATTTGAGAAAAAAAAATACTAATTTTATGTATGAACTGTGATAATCCCTGTGTATTTGTAAATCCCAGTAAATAGTTAAATATTTCTTTGTAGTTATTAGCCATTCAAGTTTTCCGATAAGCTATGGCTACAGGAGGTTTTCTTAGTTAAGATCTGAGTGGGGAATTGAAGAAGTTAGGCATATTTGAACTAGATACATTCTATGTAGTAGAGTACTTTCCGCCTGGACTAATGGGAAAATCTTCTAATTTTGGATTTGAAGGTTCAAGCTAATATTAAAAATGCATAAAAAGAAATGATGAAAAATGTTCGAATGGACTTCTGGATTAATTGTGTGGCTGAGCTGAATCAACAGAATCCTCCGGTTACATGATGCTGGGTGTCTGCAAACAAATATTCTTGTGTTCATTTTGTGTCCAAATTATGACATTGATCCAAAGAACTGGACCAATTTATTAAATTGCACATCAAATAGAGCCCCATCCCAAAGCAGCAAACAAAAATCTCCGATCTAACAAGTCCTGAGAAATACATAACCATGCAATCACAGTCAGAATTGAGAAAGTGATACCATGAATCACTTACCAGTGATTTGTGCATTCCTATTTTTTTCATGTCACTCAGTAGCCATCTTAGGATCAAAATGCTCCTGCAGGATGTGCGTATTGAATGCAGGATGGGGATTAGAGGGACAAGGTAGGGAGATGGGAAAGAAGAAGGGAGGGAGAAGAAAGAAGGTACTAACTTGATCCTGTATGTCATATGACTTTAAACATAACTGGTAATATGTCAGGGAATGCAAAAAGCCTCCTGACTGTGAATCTGCTGTCTTTTACTAGGAAATCCCTCCACTTCAATCTCAACATTTTCTTTAATAACAAATGAAGTAAATAGTACTTGGAAGTCTGAGACTCTGGTTGCCCCATTCTTTTAAGAGAACCCATTCTGAAGTAGCTCAGACAACACTACATGCCTCCTTAAATAAATGTCCACTGTCACACCACTTCAATGCCTGTTGTAAAGATTTATTTGATTTCAAATTACACTCACTTTCTGAATACTAGCAAATGATTAACACTAAAAATCCTGAACTTCTCTTTGTATGCTGCTGCTTCATGTAAATTCTTTTCATGCAATATGGATTCCTGTTAGCTTAACTGCTTTTTCTAAATTTTAGTGAGCAGTAGTTCTTTTTGCAGGCCTGTCTCCCAGTTATAGAGTATATAAGAAATGTATATTAATTCCTACATTAAGTTTTACCAATATTTACAGTGTTTCTCTTTTTGCAGTCCCTTATTTTGCTTAAGCCTTTCACATTCCTCTTACATTTCTATTAGTCCAAATGATTTTGCATTATCAGCAAATGGCACATTTTTCCCCTTTGCTACTTAAAACATTTGTTAATGATTTGGCAAGCTGAAAGCATGCTTTAGCGGAATAAACACCACATGAGGAAGTAAGTGCTGGTTTCTTAATTTCTACATTCCACACTCTAAAATAGGTATTACTTTGAGAAAGTAAAGTAGTCGCATTGTATTTTATCTAAAGAATTTTGAAGACATTGTGTGTACTAAGCACCATTGACCACACATCATCTATTCATTTTTCCTCATTTCAATTTGGTAATTGTAGTTACCACAAGCCTGGAATAGGTATGAGCTCTCATTCCCAGGCACAGGTAAGAAAGGGCCTGCATTGCAGCCTGTTTTGGTCAAAGTGGATGCTAACAGGACAGTGACCCAGCACAGTCATTTATTGTTCTGACTCTGTTATAGCCTTCTTGCAATGCATCGCAGACCGCAGCTGAGTAACTCTATGGCTTACTTCCATTAAAATGAGGCTGGTTAGTTTAAAGAGCTTAAGCGGTGGCACACCAGCTCGCTTGGACCGGGCTCGGTAAGGGACTGCTCCTATGAATAGTTCAGCTGACAGCGTGGTCAACATGGCAACTTAAAGCAGAGTGTTGGTGACTAGCTGTTGACGGCAAAACGGTATTAGCAATGTTTTCCGTTAGCACAGCCGGTGCCAAAGAGAGTGCTTGCCCTTCATTCGTGTTCCTACAATGCTCTAAAATGAACGACTAATAAATGTTGAGTGCAATGCCAGAAGCTAGAGGAGTCATTATTTGGCACTTCTAAGTAACTGTTAGCTGCTCAAATTTTCACTCAAGGTGCATTACGAATATCATCACAGCACTGTCTGCTAAGAAAACTGCTCAGTAATGTTTCTGCTGCTTTGACATTTGTTTCTCTGTGATATCCAGACTGTACACTCAGTTGAGCACCACTGTATTCAGTCACATTGGTAGGCTGCTTTTTGGCAACCAAACTTATACCAAAACTAAAACAAACAATGCAAAACAAACAAACAAACAAAAACCAAACCAACCAAACAAAAAAACTGATAAATCCATAGTGGGAGTGTCTTGCTTCAGCAAGTACAGTGTTATTTGCATACGCTTTTTAGTGTCTCTTCTCCAAGAAAAAGAATGGAGGGAAGCTTAAGAGTGAAGTATTTTTGCAATCATCCGTGCAAATCATCCGCAGACAATAGCAATAGTACACATAAAGAATAGAATTAAGTTTGGAAATATTCTCAGATACAGATCTCACCATAGTAATAGAATTATGTTGTTATGAGGACACTATTTACTACATCTTACCCTCAGAAAACAACACTGAGGGGGATTCTACTTCTCTGTATTTGTTTAAAAGGTAAAGCTTGTGTTTTGTTTTTCCTCCTTGATTAGTTTTTTGTTGTCGTTGTTGCTATTGTCAGCTTGGAACTTTGACGACATTTTGACCTTCAAAAAACGGTGCATGTGCACACGTGCCTCAAGAGCCTCTGGACTTTTCCTCAGGTAGAGCACTGCTGGCATCAAATGCGGGGGAGAAAAAACGGTTAAAGAGATTTGCTCAAAGAAAAACGGCGCGTTAAAAAGGGAATGTATTTGGTGTTCCATTTACCTGCCTTGGGGGTTTTGTCCTAGAGTGCAAGTCTCAAAGTTTTTTTTTCCAGCAGTTAGGACGGGTGGAAACCAAATTAGACATAAAAGCGTGTGTGTGTGGGGGTGTGTGTGTGTGTGGGTGTGTGTGTCTCACAATCTCTCCCCTGCAGGAGCTGGACGTTTCACTACGAGCACGGAACGCGGGAAGCGCGGCCCCGCGGAACGCTCGCAGAAACCGCTGGCTCCGCGGGTGCGCGCGTTGTTCCCGCTCTTCTCTCCCCCGAAGCCCGTAAAACCCGCGGTAGCGTTGCTAGCAGCGCTCTCCTCCTCGCCGTGGTAACCGCGGCCCCCGGCGGGACCTGGCGGTGCGGGGCGGCGGGGGACGACGTGCCCGACCGCCCGTCGCAGACGCCTCGTTATTTCCTTATTGTTTGTTCCCGGGGAGGTGCCGGTCCCGCCCCCGCCCCCGCCCG
>VXAA01002967.1:408852-425608 GCA_013399115.1 Anseranas semipalmata | reverse complement strand
CCGCGACGAGCCGGCCGCGCCCGCACCCGGGGGCCGGCGGCTCCGCGTCCTCCGGAGTCTTTTTTTTAGGTATTATTTTTTGCAGTTCAGCGGTCTCTGCGACAATATGGTTCGCTTTGCCCAGCACCTGCCCGGCTCCGGGCAAACTTCAGCGCCTGCCGCACCTCGGCTGTGCCCGTGGGGGCTCCGAGCGAGAGGCCCCCGGCCCTGCGGCTGGGTCCGGCCCTGGGCTGCCCTGGTTTTTGTCACCCGGCGCGCTCTGACACCGCTCCCGGCCCTCCCCAGGCTCGGGTGCGGATCCCTGCAGCCAATGGGGACTTCTGCAAAAGTGTTTTTGCTTAAAATAGGCTGCTCGCTGCTTCTCACGCGATTGATGGGCCTAAAACTGGGGCACAGGAGGAGTTAAAAATGTTTGCTGATACCGAGTTTATCAGGAGAACTTTGATAACAACACCTTTGAGTAATGTAAAGTAAGAGATGGTGTCTGTCTCACACACGTTTCTGTATTTTCGTGTTTGGGGAGCGGTGGCTGAATTGGATGACCTTCTCACTGAGGAGTGACAGCGTGACACAGAGAGGGTATCCTCACTAATGAATGAAAGCAAAGGCTTCAGTTCAGCTCTCCTTATGTTACATTTTGCACCACATTTCTCAAGCGTTTTTAATTTATTCAGCTTATTTTGCTATGTGTTTTTCAGTATTGGTGTGTTGTTGGGAAGGGGGTTTGTGTGCACTGTGGCGCTGGACACTTACCTGATTTCCCCTTCACTCTTACATTGCAAGCCTGTGTTGATTAGCATCTAGGTTGACTACCACTGGTGTCCCAAGTCCTGAAATTAACTAAAAAGTACCGATGCAAAGAGGCTTGTAAGAATAAAAACTTCTAAAACGCTTTTAGAAAGCTCACCGGCACAAATCTTTTTTTCCTGCATCTTCTGTACAGCAAAGCGTAGCCAGATGCTCCCCAGCCTGGTTGTGCCCGTGCCCTAACATGCTGTTTGCTGCTCCTGCCACGTGCCCCGCAGAGGGGTCAAGCTGTTGGCGCGTCTCGCGACGGCCACGGCCACGACTGCTGGCAGCTGACGAGCAGCGTTTAGGACGGTGGTCCTGCCAGAGCCACGTGGCGGGGCGCGCTGGCAGTGCGTGGTGGCCCGGTGTGCTGCTGGAGCTGGCATCTTGCGCAGAGCTATGCTGCGAGGAAGCTTTACTAGCGCAGGTGGAAAGTAAGCAGGTGTCCGGAGAATTTTTTTTATGGCTCCTCTGCAGCTTGACTTGTATTATTTGATACTAATTTTTTGATGAAAAGTAGATAAACTGTCAGGATGCAGAAGTGGCTTTGACCTTTGGATGTGTATTCTTGACCTCAAATGATTATCTTCCTTTTTAAAACAGAGCATGCTGTGAGTTTTCTCAGATCTTCATTTCCTCTGAAGATATAAAACATTTTAAAGCCCATTATGAGCACCTTAGAAGAATTTGCACCTCTATAAAATTGCCCATACTTATACGATAAGCCTTCAGATAACCTGCCTTTTCAGCGATCTGGTACAGGATCAGGGGTGGAAGCAGAGGAAAAGATGTGAAGGAGAGGGAACTTCAGACTGAAGTTCCTGCAGTTTTGTTAACATGCACTGCTTCTGGAAACACAGCCTGCCCTTCCTCCCCCCTGAAAACAAACAAACGTAAGCCATAGACTGTAGCATGAGAGTACAGGTGAGGATGAAGAGGTGTTTAATTCCAGGTGTTACATACAGTACCTGTATCTGTGCTCAGTAACTGCTTTGAAAATGCATGAAGTAGAAGCTCTGTGCGTGCAAACACAAGCTTTTACTGTTGTTTTCCAAGCTCCATGTAAACTCTCTCCAAAAGCATGAAAGTGGTTTAAGGGAGAATAGAGAACTCTGTTACTGCCATACGGAAGTTTGTTTTAGAACTATTGTGCATTATAAGATTACAGGGCATTGCACAGAATAAGGTGGTATGAATTAGCCTTTCTTCAGATAGTTGCATCGGTGAGATAATGTGCTCTTAAGCTGATATGTGTTGGTAATGACATTAAGATAGATTCTTCGTTTAAGTACAATGTAATGTTTTGAACTTCTGGGGCCCATTCCTTATTCTGTGTTTTGTTTATTAACTGCTTCAGAGAAGAAGGCGATTTCACCAAAAAAGGGTGGGCTGGAGGGATTTCTCCTTAAACAGAATTAAAGAGTAGCCATATGCTGGTCTGTATCAGGGCAGGGGTGCATGGAAGAATTATAGCTAGTTGCAGTTATTTATAGAAGGTAAGATACATTCTCTGCTATTCTGTAAAATACGGACAATGGATATAAAACATCTATATCCAGAAAATACAACATCCATGTGTTATCTTCAATGATGTGGTCTGAAATTCAAAATGCAAGAAAGTATTTGCTGAGACTAAGCAGCTAACTGTTTTTGAGTACTTTAGAAAATTGGTGCCAATCTAAAATCCTACAAGTTATAATTAAAGCACAACAGTTTTGTGCTTTGGTAACAGGTAAAATGCTTTAATTTATTAGAAGAATTACTTTTTCTGAAAGAGGGAGCTCCTCTCAGACAGGAGATTTCAACCGCTTTTTAATTCACAGTACATTTTCGTACTTCTAAGATTTTGTATAAGCAGAGCTTTCCACAGCAGGTTTCAAAGACTGCTTACACACAGTTCTCTGTATTTTCATAGATGAGGTTACTGGGGGCTATGGAAATGCACAGCTTCACCAAAGATTACATTGGGCATCGTGTAAGAATCAGAACTAGAACATGTATGTACTGAATGCTAGCAACCCAGAATAAACAAAGCACAGGGCTGCTGCTCGAGGTCATAGGTCAAGATACATTGCTTTATTCTCAAAGAAAGATATTCAAATTTAATTACTTCTAATTCTATAAAATGAAAAAGCCCGATAGAGTAAAATGTTAAGTAAAACACTCTTCTTGTCTGGTTGCATTCCTGTTAATGTAATATTTTATAGAGATTCAGCGCATAACTTTTGGAGAATGTGCTCATAAACACCCTCCCTATCCCAACTTAAGAAATAAAAAATGATAAAGATTTGTTGGCACTCTTGGACATACGCCAGCTCTAAAGATTTTCTGTGTATGCAGATATTTCTCTCTCTCTCTTTTTCTTCCCATGCCCTTAAGGGCATAAGAAAGAAATAGACGTTAAAGGATTTTATAGATATAAATAAAACCAAAAAGTTTAAAATAGTTGAACCTCTATATTGGGTAACTGTGAAGGACATCAAAGTTAAATCTTCCTTAAGCATTTCTTTGCAGTTTACAATGACGTTTAAATTCAGATCTAAATGATTTCAGAAAGGGACCGTGAAGTTAAATTTACTTTGGTGTCATGAAGAACTACAAACTTGCATGCAAACTACTTCTGTTTAATTTAAAGCTGGGGCTTTCAGTCAGTGGAAAGGCTGGCTTCTGCTCCCATTGACTTCCTGAGATCTGGATTCAGCCCAAAGGGCTGCATGAAGGTAGGGGAAATGATCGAGGTTTAATTGTCTGTTCTGTTCAGACACTTGTGTTATAGGGTTAGCATAACATGGCACTGTGATGAATGTTCATCTGTCAGAGTTCAAAATCTGTTCTCTAGGCTTGGCTGTAATTAAATCACCTTAATTGTTTTTTATGACTCTATTTAAGAGAGGGAAAATTACTTGCCTTGGATTAGCATATTTCCAAAGACTGGTATAAATATTTATGTGGTGTACTCTTCCAGTAGAAAGCCTGGGCATTCTTCACAGGTCTCCATAGTTCTCTCACTCTGAACATAGAAGAGCAGTCATTTGAATGCGCTACTTACCATCACTTCCCCCCACCCTTGTAAAGCTTCAGCAGTTAGGGGGCTTAAAGGTAAAAAAGGAAAGTAGTTTACAAATGAGCAGCTCTTACAACACACTGATGATATTAATACTAATTCTCTGTGTAAACTGCAGAATTCTTTGAAGGTGCATACCTTTGTGAAACAGGTTTGAGAGTTCCTGTTTTTTTTTTCTCTTAAAATTGGAGAAAATACACAGCGTTGGAAGAATTACTGGTTTCTCTCTTTTTTTTCTGCTTCCACATTAAGGGCTCATGCACATATTTTACATTCTAAAATACTGAAAAAAGAAAAAGAATATAAACTATTGGTGAAACAACTACACACCTTCATTCTTTTTTTTTTTTTTATAAAAGTTATCAAACAAAAGATTCCTAAGAGTATGAAATAATTTTGCGCATGTCAAGACTTTAATAATGCCAGGATTTCACTGTAGATCATTATGGAAAACTCAGGAAAACAGCCAATGCGTAGCTCCTCATGACTCTATTTATGTGTATATACGGTCCTTACTGGATATCTAGAGAGACATATTTATGGTGCATTGCGGGAAGTAAGTTGAGGGGCTGGTGTTTCTCTGTAAAATTACTCTTTCTTCTACCTGTTGATGTTAGAAGGTAAAAGTAATGCTTTTAATGCTTGGAAACTTGGTGAAGTTTCATACAAAAGTACCTTTCTACAAATGTGAGTAGTAAGTTAAAATCCTTCTTGGCCTATTTCAACATTGGATGTAAAGTGTTCACGTGCTACTCTCTTGGGTTGCTTTATTTCAGGACAGCTTTCTCTCTGATATATCCAGGCATTTTGAAACTGAGCTTTCAACTGCAGTAAAATCTAGTGAGAAGTTGTAACACAACAGAAATGCCTATCCTTTAAACAGTTAACTAATGTTGAATGAATTGTTCTTTTTGTCTTTCGGAGAGCTGTTTCCAGGTTTATACTGTAAAACTCATCACAAACCAGTATATGTAAATAGTCTAATTTTGGTGCATGCTACTGGGGTAAATAGTTTGCTAAAATGTTGAGATCACAGACAGATTAACATTTTTAATATAACACAAAAGCAAGCTAGTTTTGATAAGCCATTGCAGCTTTAGCAGATACTTACTGAGCTGCCTTCTATTATAAAGAAAAAGGATATACCTTTTTTAATAGTGGACATTGTACATAAATCCTGGGATCATTCCTTTGTGTTTTATCTATTCCTGTTGTTTACAGCGCTTTGACAAAATCCAGTAAAACTACTGACAGGGTGCCAAGAAAGAGATTTAATGAGTACTGCAATGTAAACTCTGCTGGTGGAGCACAGAAGGTGCAGCAGTTAAGAACACAGGAACTCCAAAGTTGGACCAAAGTGCCATCTCTCCAGCATGCTGTCTCCTTCAGTGACAGTAAGCATAAGCCTAGCAAAGAGTAAGAGCAGGGCAAGCGCATGTGAATGGGAAACTGAAGTTGTCCCAGCCTATGACTATTACTGCTCTGTACTTCCTAAGCCAGGCGTGGTTTCTAAGTATTTTCCTTCCACAGCTTGTAGGATTTCAACAATAAAGCATTTGATGAGCTATGTTTTTATACAGAGCTGGGTACATTATGATAAAAATTACTTAAAATGGACATCAGGCAAGGACAAAATAATATTTCTAGGTATCTTCCAATCCCGTACAACATAACTAACACTAATGGAAAGTGCACTATGTGTGTGTTGGTGAGGAAAGGAAACAGATCTGGCCCAAACGGGTAAAAGACATCAAAAACTCACTGATTGTGTGGGATTTGAGGAGTAAACACTAATACCTTTGCTAGCTTTACACTTTTGTTTACAAGTTGGATAGCATCACACAGGCTTTTGGTCCTTAGCAGCGGAAGTTTCTTAAGTTACTTCTAATAAGTGATGTATAAATACTGTATGGTAAGCTGATGGTTAATTTGGATTAAGAACTAATTTTTTCCTTGACTGAGTAAGCGAGCTGTCTTAACCTCTGCACTATAGACTGGGGAAAGAGGGAATTACAGAATCTGAATTTCATTTATATTTTTCTTGATGGGTTTCTGTAGAATGTATCCTGAAGACTATTAGTGCTCCTTTGCAGGTATTAATAGCTAAGGGAGAATCTGAGTGGTAACTTTGAGACAAAAAAGTAGAAGCAGATGGCAAAAATTAGGAGTGTGGCAGTGTTTTATCTACCACCAAAACTTAACAAAAGAATTTTCAGGCATTAACATAGAAGAATCTCCTTCATACTTTTAAGGCAATTAGTAAGAAGTTTCACATTCACGTGATTGCACGCCTGTATGACAACATGTAACATCTACAGCTGTATTTTTAGCGGAAACTGAATGATAAAGACTTTCACTGGATAGGCACTAGTATTTTGAAGGAAATGATTATGTTTTTAAAAGGCCTCTAATTTGAAAACTTTTTTTTTTTTTTTTTTACTTATGGTGAAAACAGATTTAAATAGTAAAAATGTTACAGATGAAATTGTGCCTCTTCATAAATTAGGGCTACACTATTTACAAGGATGTTTATTTTGTTTCCTAGCACACATTCTCTGATCCTGATTCTGTAGATAATACTTGTTCCAGTAAAGAAGTTGTTTTGAAGAAAGATTTGCATGTAGTGTTGATGGACAGGTTTCTTAGAGCATAAAACTGGCAGCACTTCCAGACCTGTGTTCCTTAAAAGTGTAAGACATTATTACAGTTCTTCGAGTTCACTGGAAGCTTAAATAGTAATCAAACCTTTCCTCCCCTACACTTTCACCATTAATTTAAACACACTTAATTATCCAGTTATGAATGTAGAGATTTTAAAATGAGAATCTAATGTATTTTACCTATTAACATAATTAAATTCCATTTTAATAAAATGGTCACTCAGCACAATTTACATTGCAATACTTATATACCTAATGCAAGGAGAATTATTACTGTACTTCCTTTTTTTTGACAGTGAGAATGAAGATTAGATTTGTAGTTTCAGGTAGTCATAGTATCTTATTCTGTACATTACACTGGTAATGGAATGCATTACTATATATTTGAATATAACTACAAAATTATAAAAGACACTTTAAATGGCAGTGAGGACTGGGAGTTGGTTCTAAATTAGACACTTTGTCTATCCTCTGCTTTAATAATGTTGTCACAGCATGGACAATGCAAAACAGTAGAAGGTCTAAACAAAGATGAATTTTGGGAAGCAAGAAAAATAAAAGGAGGTTTTTAAAGGCCACGGTGTCATGGAACTAGTTTTAAGTTTCTGCTTCTCTTTAAAACAACAACGTAGCAACCCCCTGGAAATGCTGTTAAAAAAGCTTTGCACTGATTATTTTTTCTTCAGGTTTCTAATAGAAAACAAATATAAGCACAGCACTGACTTGAACAGAATCTGATTAAAATTTAGCTTTGGAAAAAAATGTATTTTCTTAAAAGTGTTGATTAATCTACAGATTTGAAAACAAAGAAGCAATAAAAAGCTACCCTGAGTGTTCCACTTCTGCTGGGTAAAGCTTGCTTCCAATTCATGACCTATTGCACTCGAGTTATTTTCATAGGTAGGTATTTTTCTCTCCTACTGAATTCAGGAGCTTTGTGAAAAAGGGAAATCTTTCTGCTAACAGCTGTACCTCAATAAATTTAGGAAAGGACTCAGTGGTGAAAATATATTTTAAAGCTCCCAAACTTCAGCGATGCAAGTCTTACATTCTGCTATTACTGTCTATTTATTGCCACAAGTTGGGTGAGACTGGTTGTTAACTCTTGCAAACTGAAGAAAGAACTAGTGAAGCTTTTATGTCAACTCCTGAAATGTCAAGGAATGTTCTTGCTCTGTTCATCTCATACGGTTTTAATATTTACAATGAACTATGTATTTAGTGATTTAATTCAGATGCTGTACATTTTTAAATGAAACAGGATCAATATGAAGTTACTCTTAGTAACTGAGTGAAGGCTTTTAAATCTAACACATCTTTCATGCAAAGTGAGAGAAAAGGCCAGCAGCAGCAGAATGTATCTGGTTACATTTAGTTTATTGCCAAATTAGGGCAGGAGCTATTTCATCACATGGGACATACAAGCAAACAGATTCCAAGACTACTTTACATGCTATTGTAAATCACAGCAATACATTTTAGAATGTGTGAACCATTAGAAAATAGTACTTTGGTTGCCAAAAACAGTCTCTCAGGCATTTCTTCTGCTGAACAGAAAAGCTCAGACGTGCAGTGACTTTATGCATCTGTATGTGGCACTGTAAGATGCTGAAGATGGTCCAGTGTTGCTTCAGGATCAGAGTCTTCTCATAGCTATGTGTTTCCTGGACTCTCAATAACCAATTTCTGCGCAGAATACAGTTGGCCAATAGTAACCTGAAATCAAACCAAAATATTAGAAAGGCAAATCTGGAAAGTAAACATATATAATTATAATTTCAACTTCACAAGGGGGATTAAAAACTAATCAAGAAGTGAGTAGCCCATGTATTACGCTTTTTCATAATGACATTTTTCTTTCTATAAGCATTTTTTCTAACTAATACTGTTCATCACCCTAGGCCTTCAGAAAAATAACCAATATGTAAAATAGCTGCATATATAAAATCTTGAAATAATGACACTGAGGGATACTGTTCAAAGGCACATGTTAACAGTTAACATTAGAAGTTACTGCAGAGGAAAAGCAAACAGCCTCCATGTTTAGAAAAATGAAAAGATGGATATAATGAAAAATGAAAAAAAGGATAATATCAGCAGGCATTTCTGATTACGTTTTTGGGTGGAGAGCCTAGATATAAATTGCATAGTAGGGTATTGTTTTCCAGTTCATTTGGAACCCTGATTTATTTGCCTCACAAATGGTGAAAACTGCTACCTGTACAGTTAGTTCAGCAGTAACATTTTACACATGCTGGAACTGGCCATGAGATGGTATTCACACCTCATGTATTTGTGCTTTCCAGTGAGATGAGGAAACGAAAAATAACAAAAATGCAACGTTGATGTTGTTTTGATTCCTCGTGTCCTTTTCTAGTCTGCATCGTAACGTTGGTAAACTGTAGTTGGCAATAGCAGTCACACACAGCTCTTTACTTAACAGTTGAGACGTGGAAGGAGGAAGTTTTGTGCTAGTAGGCTAATGTAAGCAGGAGAGGACAACATTTATTTTAAAGGTATGAATTTTGGAGTCAAATTTTTAATATCTATTATGCCATTTCTTGCCCCTAACTCTCTCCCCAGGGCCTGGGTACACAGCAGCTCTGTGGCCTTTTCACTGAAAAAAAGTTCATATGTTTAATTAAGGAAGTAGGACAAAAAAGGCATGAAGCAGAATATATGTAGCAGAGTTTAATACTGCACAAGGCAAGCCTGACAGCAAGTCAGGCTCTCAAAGTAGTAAAAAATTAGGGAAAGAATTTTTTCAGCATTTTTCATTTACTATTTTTGCGGGGATAAAAAAATCCTGGCAGCTTTAAAATTTTCTCATATATGCCCACGCTCACATAAAATGTAAATAATATTGCCTTTTAGGAAATGAACTATTTCATCTTGATAAACAGCCTTGTCTGAAACATGTAACACATTGATTTTAATCTTGAAATATTCATTATGAGGGAGGATTTATGAGCCATTCTTAAAGGAACAGTAGTTCCCCTTGCCAACAAATATTCCACTCTTTTGGCATTCAGAACTAAGTCAGTAACAGCATATGAACAACTCTGATTATTTTTGAACTAACTTATGAAGTATGTTGCATATTGAATATTTAAAACAAAGGCCACACATAACTGTGTCATGTGTTACCAACAGAAATTTTAAGCCGTCAGCAAGTGTCACCAAACAGAACTCGCTTCTTCTGGGTTATCCGGCAGGCTATATACTTTAGTTGCTGCCTTACCACAAACCATGCTGTAGTACTTGATTTTTGTATCGTGAGTTTTGGACCTTAAAGAATCTTTAATCCTTTCCCACACAGTCCAGCAAATTTAATGGGTGGCTCAGAGAGATTGCAAAACTGCTGAAACCTGAATTGCAATTTTTTCTTCACCCACTGGGCAGACGGATGAGGCCAAGTACGTGACTTCTCAGTCAGTCATACTCAGCCAGGGCGCATGTCTTTGCAGGAGAAAGCTCAAAGCTGCTGTTTTCTGTCCCTGTGCCAAGAGGCGGTATTACCTACTGCGGTACCTCTTGACTTGAACACAGTGAAGTCACAGATGTGTGTGTTGAGCTGCTTCCTCAATAACCCACAGGAATGCACGCATTTCAGTGAGTGCAGTCAGTAACGCCGTGCCATTCTGTCTTTGGTAGTCTGCTGCAGCTGACGTGCTCTGTTGCCTCACTTCCAGAATCTATTCCATGACATTTTAAGCTGAACTTTGAAACTTAAGCTTTTTTTTTTTTAACCGCTAGCCTTGAATTTCTAACATTATGATCAAGCCTTTCAATGTTTCCCATGCACTTCAGACAAAACAAACACATGTTCCATTTATAGCTGTTGAAAAATTCACATCTATAAACATCAACTGCATCAGCAGAAAGACTGCAACAGTATTGACACACGGACATTCATTAACCCTCCGAATCGAAATAACATTCCTACTATGCCCTTATGGAAGTTAAGTCTAAAGAAAGCATTTAAACGTGGATCATCCTCCCAAAGCTTTTAAAGAGTTAAGCAGCTATCTATCGCGTTCTTACTTCACCATGTATGTGCGTTTAGTTTATATACTGCATGCTATTTACTCCTCTGGCAGATGGCTGGAAGCCAGCGTAGAGGTCAGTGTCACAGCATTTTCATTAATCACAGGAAACTGTTGTGGAAAAAGGCTCTACCATTTGCTCGGCAACCTCATTGCCCGTAATTTTATTTACCCCTGTAAGGTAATGGTACAATTTAATTCTGCAGGAAAGAATGCACAATAAAGAACCACTTTGTCATCAGGAGAAGACAATCAATAGAAATATAAAGCTGCTTTTCAGATCTTACTGAATGGCTCCTATGTCATGATGATCCCGTACTCGATGATTCAATTCTGCCTGAAAAATTCTGTACTTTAAAAATCAGCATGACATGTCCAGCTCTCAAAACCTGACAACGTATCCTTGTTCAAAGATTTAGTACTGTTCTACACAGTCACTTTTTTCTTGTGAACATGAACAAGTTAATCTTGCCTTCCGCCTGAATTCAGGACAAGCCATGGTTTCAGGAGATTTGTCGGTGGATGTAAGCGAGGCAACAAATGGGGGAAAAGAAATTACTGAACAGTAAGCACCGATTCATCCTATAGCACAACCGTTCTCTGGTTATTATTAGGTGGTTGTGTGTTCGCTTGGAAACAGTGCTTTCCCTTACTTGTGGCAGGCAGCAGTGATCCCAGGAAGAAGCTACTTCATGGAACCTTCCACAGCTATTAGGAAAAAGGTAAGTAGGAAAGGTTTTCCCAAGATAACAATCTTAGAGGTGTGTATGGGGTGTGTATGCCATACAGCTACAGGGGGACAGTGGCAAACTGGGAGTGGGCCTGAACCCCAGGGGCTGCCTTCCTATCTGACAAAGCCAGTGGATTAGATCTTGCATTGCCACTGCTTGCTAAATACTGCAGGATCTTCTTCAGCTTCTGAAGGTATGTGGCATGTCTTGTGGTTCTTATCCACATGAAGATCTCGGTTTGCTGCTCAGAGCTGAGGGAGAAGTGACTGCTCCTATTTCTGCACATCTGAAAACAAGGTGACCAGGTTTTAAAAAATTTTCTAACTTGCGTCAGTCCTTTTAGAGTGCATGGTTCTGCTCTGAAAGGTATGATGGCATCTCTCCGTGACAGCTCTGCATATATTCAAAATGCCTGTCCACTTTAATAACCACCAAATTTTTCCTCCTTAGGACAAAGGTGGCCAGGCACCTGTTTTTCCCATGTAATTGACAGAATTGTAATTGAGTGACAAACCAACCATGAGCACTCACAAATCCTGCTGAGCCAGCAGAACAAGGTATTTCTTGCCATTGTCCCCAAACCACTCATCATTATCTTCCTGCCAAACCTGACAGTCTCCCAACCACTAGCTACCTGCTTGCGTGTCCCTGACAAATTTCAATCAGAATGCCCCAAAGTTACTCAGGGAAGTAGCTACAGAGCAGATCTGAGCAAGGGTAACAGCCAACAGGAAGTGGCAATGTACCACCAAGGTGCACACCCATGCAGGTGGCTCTGAAAAAGGATGGCCACAGCTTCAGCAAACAAATGTGAAGTCAAAACAAGAAGAAATCTGGCTTGTAATCTCTTAGCAGGACTGACACCTAAGAAGGAAAACACCAATTTAGGTCTCAACCCTTGACAGCATCTTAGCACCTTGCACAGCTATTGGCATATCTTGACTGAGTTTCCCAGCACATGGAAAACATGATCTTCCTAATTGCAATTATGTATGTTTTTATGTAAATAAATGCAAATGACTACAGATATTCATAATGGCATTTTTTTACCATCACTTCCCAAGCAAAATCAATGTAAGATTTGTATGGGGAGCAAATGAAGTGCTCAATGGAGCAAAAGATAAAGTACCGTCTCCTAATGATGTTTTGGGTGTTTATTAATCTCTCTGCGTGCAGCATAATTACAGAATCACACAGAATCACAGAATCCTCCAGGTTGGAAGAGACCTTCAAGATCACCTAGTCCAACCTATGACCTAACACTAACCAGCCCTCCACTAGACCATGTCTCCAAGCTCTGCATCCAAACGTCTTTTGAATACCTCCAGGGATGGTGACTCAACCACTTCCCTGGGCAGCCTGTTCCAATGCCTCACAACCCTTTCAGTAAAGAAATTTTTCCTAATATCTAACCTAAACCTCCCCTGGTGCAACTTCAGCCCATTCCCCCTCGTCCTATCACTTGACACGTAGGAGAAGAGACCAATCCCCACCTCGCTACAGCCTCCTTTAAGGTACCTGTAGAGAGCGATCAGGTCGCCCCTGAGTCTCCTCTTCTCCAGGCCAAACAACCCCAGCTCCCTCAGCCGCTCCTCGTAGGACTTGTTCTCCAGACCCCTCACCAGCTTCGTTGCCCTTCTCTGGACCCGCTCCAGCACCTCGATGTCCTTCCTGTAGTGAGGGGCCCAAAACTGAACACAGTGCTCGAGGTGCAGCCTCACCAGAGCCGAGTACAAGGGGACTATCACATCCCGAGTCCTGCTGGCCACACTGTTCCTGATCAAACCTCCCCACAGAAACTTTATTTCCTATTGTGTGTTTGTTTAAATCAACTGTTAATCCATTGATGAGATGGTGCCTGGAGAAACTACCCTTGCATGCTTCCAACGTGTTTTCCCTTCTCTGTCCCTTCTATGGATCACCCCATTTGTAAAAACAGAAAAAAATTAACAGTGTTTATTTAATAACTATCCTCACTTAAAAACAGTTTCTGAAGTAATCTCTTGGGAACAGTTTTCCACCCACAAAGGCAAACCAGACACAGGGATTTTTCACACCGTTTATTCTTCTGTGATAGACAAAAGCAGGAGCAGCCTAACAGGAGATGGTAATGACACTCTTACTCGATGTAGAATCATGTTATTGGTAAAGACAACGTCTAAACACGTGCAAGTGCCACCACAGCACAGGAATATGAAAACATCATGAGCAACTGATTCCTTTAGCTCTCAATTATTTAAAAATTGATTTCCTGAGAGGGTCATCATGGGAGCAGTAAAAAAAACATTTCTTGTTTCTTCTTAGAGAAATGCAGATGATAACTGAAGCTGATGCACTACAGATGGCTCTGCCTATTAAACACATCTATATATATAAATATATATATAGGTTATTTTATACACACACACATACACACACACACAGAAAACAGTCTCTACGTAAACATAGCAATCTTCTCTCTTTTGTTGCAAATTTGCTTGCAGGGAAGAAATGGTTCCCTTACTACAGCCAGGAATCACACATGCATTTTCACTGTTATTATGGAGAAAAGGGAAAAAAGTCCTGTTTATTAATACACCCATATCATGTGTGTGTATATATATATAAAAATATATAAAAATCATATAATAATAATAATATATAATATATAATAATATAAAATAATCAGATTGGTTTGTCTTGTTGCACCTGAGAAGTTGACGGGTTTGTCTTACAGGTACACTGCTAAACCTCAGCTAGGAAGAAAATCCAGTGATGACACTGCAGTATATTGCATATACTGCTGGTGATCTTGGCCTCTAACACCATGTGGAAAAGTTGCCCTTTCCTATTTCCTTGCACTATGACTATAAAATGCGTATTAAGCGAATGCTGGCAAGAACAGAAATGTACAAGAATAATGATTACTTTTAAGAGCCAGCAACAGGGTTGTAAGTTGTTTACCTACTATCTTTCCTGTTGGATGATGTCGAGCAATTTGCAATCCTACTGGAAATGTAAGTGAAGTGGATATTATTGTAATTATGAAGAATTATTTTTTTTTTCACATGCCTAAAATCAGATACGCTATACACAACACACTTTATCATAAATATTTTCCATATTAACTAAAGCCAGTTTAATGGCTTTTAAATAAATATAGACAGCAATTTTTGAAATGACTTTGTAATGCAATAATAAATACACCAATGTGGCGCACAGTAATTAAACCCAAACAGCAAACCAAAAACTCATCAATAACTGTTCAGTGCTTTACCAAATCTTCGTGTTGATAATAAATGCTGTCACAGCAGCCTTACTTATTTTTGCTTAGGAAAGAGTGTTGAAAAACTGCATCTGGCTCCTTAAACACAGTTTAAACACAGGTTATTTCAGTTCTTCTGAGCTAGAATTAGTATAGAAGAAATTATATGATTTTGGAGACATTTCTCTTCATTTTTTTTTTTAATTACACAGACATGCTGCTCTCCTTACAGACAACGTGGACATGACAGACAGGGCCTTTGCTCCAAATAGCGACACACTTAATATAGCTCAAAAGAACAAGTAAGGGTCCTAAACAGAAAGAAAAACACTGGAACAACATCATATGCTCCTTCAGTAAAGCCACACTGTTTCAATTCTCTTATTTCCTGCAAGCCTCTTGGCCTACAGAAAAAGCGAACGTGAGGAGCAAAATGCAGTCTTAAAAGCAGGCAGGGCAAAACAGCAGACGGCAGGGACAGCAGCCTGCTGCAAAGGGGGAAGAGGCATCCCTCTACAGATGACAGACTGGGTCGCAGGGATGCAAGCAGCGACTGATCTGGGCTGAAACAGCCAGGTGAAGGCTGGAGATGAGACGCATCCAAAGAAGAAACAGATCTGCAGACTGACCTGGAGATAACTCTCTGGCCCAGAGAGATCCCTTCATGCTTTCCACGTCCTGGCAGTCTCCAGGCTCACACCTCTCCTCTTCCTCTTTGTTACCTGCTAACCTATTTCAGCATCCTGCCTTACCTCTCTCGTTTATATATGAAACCTCTACCTCCACAGAGCAGATCAAACTCTTTGGAAAGCCAAATGCAGAAGCAGCAGCTTTTCTAAAGAGTCAGTCCCATGTGGTTTGGGGGAGAAACTTAATACAGCCTGAACTCTTCTGAGCATAGTATGCAGAACAGAACAATCACTTGGCTAAGATGCTGAGCACGGCAAGAAAAGGTGTACAGAACATTGGTATTTGAAAATACAGAGAGCTAGACAAAGACCTGGATAACACTGTGCTGAGTGTGGTGTAACAGGTACTCTGGTAACGCTGACATGTTTGGTATGCAAATGCCCAAACCATACACAGAGAATCCTCTGTTTTGTAGCAACTGCAGAAGCAAAATTAACCAAAGTCAGCGGGAGTGCCTGCCTTACTTTTAAGAGTAGTATAATACAACAGCCACCTTCTCAAAATACACGTTTTGCACTATATCCAGTAAAATACTGTATTTTGCTAACGGCCTTTGAGCCACAACAATGTTTAAAAAACATGTTTTTATCTGCTGTTGACGTTATATTTTGGGAGGTGGAAGACACAGTGAGCTGCTGACTTTTTACACGAATGTATATTAACCACAGTTTAATTATTTGCTGCTTATTATTATTATTATTATTTGTTTACTTCAAGACTCCACATTGTCCTCACTGAGATTGCTAGTGCCGGTTACAGGATGGCACCAGGTACACTGCGTTTTGTAAAGCTGGCAGATGCTTTAATACCCTTTCAAAGTAACAAGTCTTTCAACATTTTGGAAAAAAGAAAAAGCCAATCCTATACCAGACACATTTTTCCAACACATAAGGCACAGAGAAACTCTTTTTCTATCCTTCAAGAAAACTAAAGCTTTGATAAAACTGAGGATTAAACTTATTTTTACATGAGGAACAACTTTAAGGTTCCATGTCTCTTTCTCCGCACTGATGCTACCTTACACATACCTCAGACGTGATTATAGGCTGAGCTTACCTGTGTGCACATAAAAGTGATAAAATTAAATTTGAAAGAGCAGAAATAACTGAATTTATCTTCAGAAAATATATTCCTATTTCCAAGACAAATTTTCTGTTGGATGCTTTTGATTCAATCTGTATCTTCACCCAGAAAGAAGCACCTCATCTATTTAAATATTTACATGTCAAGTCCCTGTTGCTGAGGCTAATTCAGCATTTAGCTGATCTGTAAATGTATTAGGAAAGGAAGAAGAGCTTTTATTTTTCTGCACTAGCAAGACTTCCTTTTTTGGCAAAATTCTAACATATTACTAAACTACAGTCATCTGTTCCTGACAGAATCACAAAGATAATTTCCTTGTTTATCTGACTTTCTCTGATGGAGGATATCCAAGGATTTCTTTTTTTCTTGCTCAGCTGTCATTTGTGTTTTAGTATCTCCAAATCCCACACCTGAATGTGACCTGCACTTTGAAGAGTTTTTCCTTTTTT
>VXAA01002967.1:364914-408812 GCA_013399115.1 Anseranas semipalmata | reverse complement strand
GGGGGGGGGAAGAGTTGCAATGGAAGCGGTATAAAGCACAAAACATCCTTGTTTTCATATCCTCAGGGGACCAGAAGTGGTCTGTCTAGCTCTTGGGAATCAAAGACTTCAGCATTTGGAAATGCAGCTGGAGAAAAAACATTGCCTGGACTGTCTAAACTCTTCAAAACCTGAGTAGGGAGCAGGTGAGAAGGACATTGATGCTTTAGGACTGAGGATGGATTTCCTGAATTTCAGTCGAGGTTTGTGACTGTAAGTTATCGCTGTATAAAGACCGTAGTATGGGCACCGGAGACAAATTCTCCAGTTCAGCTCAGTTTCCAAACAACACCCGAGTCAACAAATGCCGTGAGGCAGTCTCAGCAGAGGCTGTAATCGCAGACTCAGGGAACCGCTCTGTCACGACAAGACACTGCATGTGAAGGTGGGGAGACTGCCGTCCTCCTGCAGCCTCTCACCACCCAGCACCGGGGATACCCGGGGCAGGAGCCACCCTCCCTGCCTCCAGCACCGAGGCAAACAGCGCTCAGCACCGCGCAGAGCTGGAGCCAAGCCCTGAGGCTTGCATGGGCTCAGCTGCTGGCCAGTGTCCTCTCAGCAAACCATGCTTCAGTTGGCTAGCTCGCGTGCGACTTGCTTGTTGAACGCGTCCTGTGCACAAACAGGTTAATTTCCCAGTGCTCCTCAGCCCAGCCCTTTTCACAAACATTAATGAGGGAGAAAATAATTATTTGCAAACCCTCCAGCTCTTGAGCAGAAGATACGTATGTTTGTGTGGATAAAGGGTATATCTTACATTTACTTGTTTAATTGGAATAAACTATAGCAGCGCCTTTTCCTTTTTTTTGGCTAAGATAAATTGCTGGGTTTAGCACAGCTGGTGAAAGCTAATTCTGTACACAAAGTTCTTTTCACTAGCGTGGGTGGCAAAACATTTTCAGCAACTGGCTTAATTAGTTCTTCCTTCTTTGCAATATCACAGGACAGTTAACAGGAGAAAAAAAAAGATTTAATAGAAAACATGGTATAAAATAATCATGTTTGCTCTTCTGGTTTTGCCAATTCTCCCTTACTTAATGTCACGCTAAGTAGAGGCTTGCCCTGGCATTTCTCAGCAGCAATAACAATTAGCAGCGAGAGGCTAGCAGTTACGCCAAATATAGCCAGGGAGCAACCTCTCCCCTTCTGCACAGGACATATTCGAGCACTCCTCAAACAAAACACCCCGGCCAAAACCGAACGGCGCAGCGGCGAGAGCACCACGAGGGCTCTCCCCTCCGCAGAGCTGCCACGCGGCCCGTGGGTGGACGGTTTGGGAACGAGCGGGAAGCCCGCACCGCTAACGAGACGAGCTAACGAGACGAGCTCCCGAGCGCAGCCTTCCCCACGGGGATCGTTCATATGACAAAAACCAAGGTGGGTGCCAAGCGCCATGGCTTCAGCTTCGCCGCTCCCAGCGTACAGCACGCCAGCCGACGGCCGCAAGCGAGCAGGAGCCCGAGCACGCCCGGCCCCTGCCAGCTGGAAAGGCAGCGGGGCTCCTCCAGCAGCACAAACACGGGAGCGCCGGCAGCAGAGATAAAAACCGGGGCTGGCAAGATACGCTCGACCTCCTGAATGTCAGAGGGAGAGAAGGGTAAAGGCCAGAAAGGGTGGAGGTGTCCGTATTTACCTTCATTGCATGCCATTTAGGAAGCAGCGAGGATTTTTTTTCTGGCTGTGTTGTGTAGAATAATGACTCTGGAGGTATGCTACAGTGAGTAACAAACCCAGTTGAAAAACAATCCAAATGCTACAAGCCGTTACAAATGTCCTAACTAGATTGAAGAAAGGCAGGAGTATGAAACATTTTTGTTCGGAAAAACTGAATGTGGAGGGGGAAAATCAAATTAAAACTGAAGAACTAGTTTATGAAGACAAACAAAATAACCAATTAGTGAGGAAAACTTTCAAGACAAAGCAAGCAGTGAAACTACAAATAACAGTGTTTACCCATATTTATTGTTTTTTCAGAAGATTATTTTATATTTGCCCATTCATTTCTTCTGGCAGCTAGTGGAAGATGGAGGGTTACTCCCACAGGTAGCATCAAGCAGACTGGTTGGGAACAAGAACCCATCAAAACTTCCTGCAACTTCCCACAGCTCATTTATGAGCAGCCTGATACTGAGAATAGTATTTTCTAATACATTCCTCTCTGTAGAAGTTGTTAGAAAGTCTATGAAGCTTTGGTCCTTGGAAGTTTGCTGCTGAACCTTGAAAAGATTGTTTAAACACACTTCAGGAAAAAAAAAAAAAGTCGATTAAGGGGAAGTATATTGAATCTAGGATTTTGTCAGTGGAAAATCCTGCCAGAAATAATTTCTAATATGACACTTCCCATTTTTTGTTTCTTGGCAGGTTACATACTTCTTAGCTTTTATCTGTCTGTATGAAAACATTGAAACAAAAAGGGAAACTGACCAACTATAGACAGAAAACTACTTGCACAAAAGCTACTATGAGGGATATAAACAGAAAGCTGAGATCCCTTCGTTGCCTTGAAGTACTAATCACCTCAGAGTTACTTTTAACAAAAGGAGAGTAAGATTAACTGGCAAGAGATTAGAATTGATTATTTAATACGTGATGTATTTTGTTCTTTAATGTATACATGTTACAAAAAATATCTTGTTCATTCTGTGCCAGCTTGTTTATTTTGCCATTTAAAAATATCATATAAGCCTCATATATAAGCCTGTGTATGAAAGAAACTCCCCTTTGGGGAAAAAACACAGGAAAGTGAGCCAGTAGATGGCATTGTGGCACTTCAAAAGACATTTCAGAAAATCCCACTTAAAAATGCAAGCCTGAGTACTGTGTTTAACCACTTACTGCTTAACCAATGTAGCATCTTGCTCCTGCTCAATGCTATGCATGCACAACCGAATAAACAAAACCACACTGTGTAGCTGCACTACTATGGCATATTAGCCCTGAAACAAATCTCCTCTGCTCCTGTTCCCAAATCCAATTAGCTCCGTATGCTAGAGTTACAATCCCAGAGTTGAAAAGATGATCCTTATTTGATGGCTAATGTCCCATGAGCCATAGCCATCAAGGGGATACCAGAAAGGATGTGATTAGTTGACAAGTATTTTCTAAAAAGCAGTCACATACAAGATCTTACCCATCAGTGCAGATGATACCATACAAACAAAAAACAAACACTGTGGAATAGATATTATCCCTTAAAAATAATTTTCTGGAGTATTTTACGAATACTCCCATTTTCTTTCAATTAAACTGGTGATACACCCTCACAGCTATGGAGGAGAAGACTGTGGCATTTCTCCTCACTTTCTTGTGTAATGCACCAATTTTCTGTATTGCTAAAACCACAACAAAATTGAAACCATCTTGCAGCACTAGATGTACAGAAAAACTCAGGAATTTACTTTAAGAATTGTAAGCCATACATGGAAAAACTTAGTTGCTCGCTACTTTATAGACAAACCTGCTTTACCTGGACCTGCTCTGAGCAGGGGCTGGACCAGAGACCTCTGCAGGCCACTTCCAATCTTACATATGGATGTGTGAGGCTTACATATGGATGCTCCTCGTGATATTCATGTTTAAGAAAAGGTCTTTATTCACTGTGGTATTTGTCTTGCATCCTTACATCATAACAAGAAAACTTCGAGACAGTGTAACCAAAACTGCCTGTATGTTCAGACTTTCTCCATGTCACTGCTACTAGACTAAATTAAAGCACTCTAGTTTTCCTGATGGAGAATTTCAACTTCAGCCCTGCATTTCCTGATTGGCTAATATATGAATTATAAAACAATCTAGCAATAGAAACCTTGTCCATGAATTAAAGTAACAGCTCAAATATTTTTGAAAATTTGGTATGTATGTACAAAACCATCATGCTCATTTGACCAAAGCAATTTTTGAAATTTGAGTAGCTTTTAAAGACACAGAATATGAGAAAAATCCCTCTATGAAGCTGCATTACTGTGAATGTTTAAATATAATAAATAAATGAATCTCTCCCTTCCAGAACAGAGGTGGTCAGGTTGGACTGGAGCACCCGGGAGGACAGGGTAACAGTTCTTTCCTCTCACCATCACAGCAAGAAGAGATCCCGTCTGTAGGCATCAAATGTCACAACCCCCAAAGCATTTCGAAGAGAAAAGAATGGCAGAGAAGGGAATGCAAGCACTGCTGCACTGGATCGGTTCAGAGTTTTTTCCAGTACATTGTCCCACCACTGGCCATCAACAGATCCTCTGAGAAAGGCAGCATGAAAATAACATGTATACATATATCTTTCTGCTGGAATGCCTCCTCTGCTTCCAGTGACCACAACTTTTTGGCAACTTCCTGTCCATGTAGGTGCAGTCATGCCATCTTTTTAAAAGACTTAATTAATTTGTCCTATCCATGTTTGAACCCATCCACATGCTGGCATCCTCACCATGCTGTGGCAATGAGTTCTAGGATATAAACTGTGCACTTCTATTGAACTCTCAAACTTGATGGCTACTAATTTTGCCTTAGATCTTGTAAAAATATCACTCCATTTTTATTTTCTTTATGCTGCTCAGAAAGATCCTCCTCTTGGGAGAGCTTTCAAGCTTCCTCATGGAGACACCTTCCTTTATGTACAACTATCCAGAAATCAGGAGGGAGGACAGCAGCCTACAGCAGCAGTACTCAACCAGCTAACATCTGTGTGGTCAGGAGCACTGAAAGCAGGACTAATGACTGACATCAGCTCTGGACAAGCTGCGAGAGCACCCTGACATCTGCAACCAACCTGACAGTAAAAACTGGTTCATCTAGGAAAAGGCTACCTGAATGACTGTTCTTACTATTGTCAATGCAGATCTTGCAGGACTGTTGGGGAAGCACAAGAAAATCCTCATGACCACAGAAGGAAGAGTGCATTGAGGCTCATCTCTTCCCAGAAGCAAACACAATAGCACTTGCTACTTCACTGCCAGGGACTGGTCTGCAGGAGGGGCTCCCTCATAACAGAGCACAACAAAGCCTAGGAGTGATGTTCAGAGCACCCAGCTGCACCTAGGTATCACGTTCTGGTTCAGAAAGTCCACTGCACCCGGGTGGACCCTTGGAATAAATAAAGCATGACCTCGCATGGTGAACTCCAGTGTTTGGTGGCTAACAGGAAAAGGAAAGCATCCTTCCCCTCTCTTGTTTATGATATGCATTTGGTCTTGTATCCTGTGAGGCCCAGTGCTCGGGACTGCCACAGAACCAGCAGGAAGATGATATTGGGTCACCTGGGTTCTGAGTTCCAGGAAGTGCACACATACCTTAAGATTGTTACAGGCCTGACTGGCCTGTACCTAGATGTGATTTGCAGAGGGCACTACTTTGGTGTCAGTGAGAAAAGAAACTGAGTTCTTTTCTCGTGTTCATCAGTTACCCTTGCTATGAGAAAGCTTGATGAGGAAGCCAATCTGACTCATATAAGAAAGACATTTTTTTGCCAAAAAGACCTGTCTGTTTTGCCCTTGCAACTGAATCCATGGAATTTGATTTCCTCCCAAACACATCCAAGTGCTTGAACTTTTTGTCCTTTGGCATACTTTGCTTGTAAACATCAATTCTTCTTGTATAGCCGACGCTTCAACAGCATTAAGGTTGGAGCATGTGCAAAAGCACTCATACTCTGATCGTGTCATGTGGTTTTCTCAACTCATTCAGTGGCTCATGGTGTAACGACCAGACTCTACCAAACAATCCTAGCTGTGTCCAGTTCTGGTTTTAGAGAATGGCAATTTTAGCTAACCCCCCAAATAAGACTTTATTATCATTTTTAGATGTCTGTTGCTTCAAAAGCCACTTTGTGAATAATTGAAAAATTTTGAAATTAGCTTGGTGCTGATTCACCAAAGCTGAGGCCGTTGTTTAATCCAGCACCAGAGGGGATTTTCTGAGACAATGAAAAAATGGTAACAACTGTGGTTGTGCCACAGACTTTCATTGCTCTTCCAGGCCAAAATTATAGTCAGAACAAAAATATCTGCCCTTACTTGTACAGATGCTGGGAAGATTTGTGGTAGAATTCACACTAAAATAGTCTATGCATTTTTCCCCTACTGCTCCACTGCTTGCAGGGCTGGTAACTATTTGTGGAAGAACAGCTTCCTAAACCATACCCACCTACAACCACCCAACATCTGCACCAGGCGGGGAGTTCAGTCTTACGGCTCCCTAAGGTTGGAGGCTCCCCACTGACAGCATCTGTCCAGAAGGAAAAGCAGATGGCCAACTTCTCTGGACTTTTCTCCCACCTGACCTGGTGCTCTTTACACCAGCCACCTGGGCAGATTTAAAGCAGGTTGATAAAATCCCTTAGGTAAATTAAAGAGTTAATTATGTGACTACTTTTTGGACCTAAACATTGGATTAATCACTGTGGCTCTGTATACAGTTTCATTAAAAGAGCAGACCATCAGAAAATGTATTACACCCTTAAGATACTACATTTGCTAATTTGCTGTATAATTCCAGAGTTACTTGACAACTTCTTGCCATTTCTGAAAGCAGTTTGACAGATTTTCCAGGTGCTCCAACACTGCCTACAGCAAATCTATGCCAGGTACAATAATATCTACTGCCCACAAATAAAAAGAAAAAGCTCTCAGCTCTGCAAGAATTATGTTTCTTAAAAATAAAAAAAAAATACAAA
Source organism: Anseranas semipalmata (assembly GCA_013399115.1). Classification (NCBI taxonomy): domain Eukaryota; kingdom Metazoa; phylum Chordata; class Aves; order Anseriformes; family Anseranatidae; genus Anseranas; species Anseranas semipalmata. Next base: position 402,106 of record VXAA01002967.1, on the reverse strand, counting down.
AATCTTACAGGCTGGTGCATAGGATCTTCTGTACAAATCGACATTTACAGACTACTATTTCTCACCTTGTTGCAAGCTCACAATCCAATCAATAGTTACGTTAAAATATATCAGCAAGGAAAAAAAAATACAAGTAACAGCAGGAAGTAGAGTATGCTTAACCCTAGGGTGTCTTCCAATTAGGAATTTCTTTAAACCACAAGCATCCAAGTCAAGTTTAACTAATAAGTTAAAATTTTCTAATCTTGATTTTTGAAGATTTACATTCTCAGCTCCATAAACTCATTCTTTAACTGCATAATCAGTTATAGACAAACTCTTTCAAGTGATATTTAATCTATTTTCCCAAGCCTGGTAGGCTTTTATGGTTACACTGTCTGCATTTCTGCTGGCAATAACTTCTGAAGCTGCCAACTCACTTTTACAATAGAGTAGAGATATTAAGTTGTCACAAGTTCCTAAAGATACTAGCGACTACCTACAGGAGAAACCCAAATTAATAGTCTCTCTGGAGGAAAGGCTACAGCACAAGTGCAGCTCTCTCTGGTTAGGCACCAGAGAATCAGTCTGGGAGAGAGAGAAGTTGTAAATGTTTCAGCTAGAGGGTAAGCTTAAGGAAGACCTCTGAAGGTCTCATGAGAGAATCATGATAATTGAGCCATGAGACCCAACAACATAGAAAAACAGATTTCGTAAATTCACATGTTCACAAAGTCTCTTTTTAAACTCCAGCCCCTGGTGCAGTGACTGGGTACTTCACCCCCTTTCATTACTGGCCCCCGCTTTCAGTGCTGGCTAACACTACCATCTGCTCGACACGGGGCAAGAGCTACACACAACAGCCTCAAACTGTGGCCACTCATCTCCTGCAAAGTCCTTCTGTAGCTTGTCCCACAGCATGGTAAACACCCACCCAGCTCCCTAAGTTTAGATACAAGCTCTTGAACATCTGTAAATAGGAAGCACCTAGCACAGGAGCTGAAGATGCTGCGTTGGTGTTATGGGACATAAGTTCAATTTCTTTCAGTCACAGAGGAAAATGTTAACTTGTTAAAGGACACTGTACGAGACAGACTAAAACTTGCCCTAATAACTACAGCCTGCCTGAGTCAATATGCAAGCGTTGGAAAACTCCACATGCTGACTGAGGAAGTTGCTCTTACAAACAAGAATGATAAATACCGTGCTTGCATCAAAAAATGCTTTTCCTTCAAACTTCCAACTAGACAATAACAACGTACACACCATTGGAGGGAGAAGCTTTCTCAGGAAATATACTGGTAACTCATTTAATGTTTTCTGTGGCTCAAATGGTATTTGGCACAGTTCCTCCTCAGATCCTCCTGTCCCGCTGCCCACCCAAACCCTGACACCCTGGTTCTACAAGGATGCCAAGTCTCCTTTCAGCACAGAGGGTATGAGGAACACAGCAGCTCTTTAAGCAGTGGTCTAGCTAAAAAAGCATAGAGAGAAAGAGTCCGAGCACATGCAATGTTTGCTTTGGCCCAAATCTGATTACTGAGTTTTTCTACTTCAAACATGGAAAGTGAATACATTTATTTTGGGTATTTCTTCTCTTCTACTCTCCTTTACAGAAACATGCAGCCCCTTTACATGATGCAGGCTGAAGTAAACCTGCCGAAGAGGTATCACTCATACGTAATGGAGCTTAAGCAGTTTATTCATGCAAGAAACCACTCCAGAAGGAAAGCAAATCAGGTCACCCTGGCTCTGACGGGACCCTCGGTCCTTGAGCAGGTGTTTATAAAGCAAAAGTCAGTCAAATGTGTAGAATAAAATGGTGTTCAGCAGTGTCCAGTGTCCCCCCTGTAGTCATCAGTTTCACGGTAAGGGAACTGGGGGAAGACAAAGTATTTCCTGAGGTGACCGCACATTGCCACTTACAGGTCTGCTCAGTAACACCCACTGACAAGGCCAGCAGCAAGCAGCAGTGTGCCACAGCTAACACAGACAAATAAAACAAGACACTGCCCAGTGTCAGACAAGGAGAAACCATCTTTTGAGGGGTAAAAAGATACTGGCAAAAACTGGCAATAAATTAAAACGATCCATTATTTTTGTAAGTGGCAGGAACTTCCATTCCAACTATTCCAAAACAAAGCAAGACCCTTTGAAGTCAGACACCACTTATTGCTAAGTTAAATGCTAGGGAAGAAAATACTCCGATGAGCACCCAGAATATTAACACACTGTATTTCCTTTTACATCCATGAATGACAATCTCTCCACAGTTAAACACTGAGAACATCAAATTTTTAGACGTGTTTTGCTTCTGCTGTAAAAAAATATAAGAAGGAAAGTCCGTGGCCTAGACTTTGTGCCAATAATGCCAGTCAATATTAGCACATAAGTTTTTAATGATTCACTATACTGTTTGATTATCTGCTCCTCAAAAACACCTTAATTAGCAGAAATATTGATTTTACACTGTTCAAGCCAAACAAACTTAAGAAATATGAGCTGAAAAAACTAGTACTGAATAATAAAAGATTAAACTGATACAGTAATAAAATTGTAACAAAAGGAAAGCGTTCTTCTGGATCTAAACTGAGTTGCAGTAGATAGCATTTTAAATAATTTTAGTTTGAATCCTGCTGAGGCAATCACTTATACATCACTGCATTGCCAAGCAAGTCACCAAGTGCTCCTTGAGACGACATGGTTGCACTGCTGTCACGATGTCCTGTCTGGTTCAAAATATTCTCCCTGAAGTATAATAGAGTCACAGCACAAAGCAAATGGTGCCAAAGGTCTAGCTGACAATCTTTTCATATGAAGGAGAAAAGCCACCTGGTCCAAATCCAGATTTTAAAAAGAATGACAGAAGGTTAGTGTTTATTCATTCAGCATACATTTTTTTTTCCCTTGCAGATTTTTATCTATTAAAAATAATCTTACCCCTCCTTTTTATGTGTATAAGAAATTCTGAGGACTTTTTCAGTCTTAGAAACCATAGCATAGTTAAAGTAAATGGACACGTTTTAAAATAGAAAAAAAGAACTCCAGTCTTCATAACTAACTCAACTAGATAGAATTTGAAGTCTGACGGGACAAGTGAACAAGTCAGTCTTACTTTCAGTTTTAAGTATCACCAGTGATCCCCGAGATAAGCCTGTGACTATTTAAGCTACAGGACTTCCACTTTTTAAAATTCTCCATTTGCACAAGTGTATTTGAAATAAAATAGTAGCCTTCTTCTACAATAAAAGATTAAACATTCTCATTAAGCACCCAGAAAGATCATTTAGTTGAAGAACCTTGTCATTTCCTATGTTTCAGTAAAAACAAACAAAAAAATCCTTACTTCTTGAAAGGCCCAGCCTACATCACTAGGACAGTACTCACAGACAAGGAGGGTGCAAACAGATTTTAAGTAAAAAGAACACATTTTAATCCATTCTTCCCTGACAGTAAATGTATCTTTCAGAAAAGATAAAAAGCATGTCTTAGCTTTAAGTCCTTATGTAAAGAGCCAAGGTAAATAACTAAATCCTGGCTAATATTTGACAGTTGCTGCCTTATGGAAACACAGAGGTCTGCAAGGATAGCAGCAGAATGATTAAACTGTAAAACTGTCAGCTGTTGAAGAGATTAAAAACCAGCAGTCTGTATAACAGCAACAACAACAAAGATGAACAGGAGAACAGTGAGTGGTGGTGGTGGCATCTGCATTACCAGAAATGTGCATGTAAAACAGGCTTGAGTTCTTACTTCAGCTTCTAAGTGAGTGCCTCAATCTGCAAGTGTCCTGAAGTGTGGAAGGCAGCGAGACCTACTAAGGTTGAGCCCATTTAACAAATTATGCCTGTTTAAATGTGAACCTGGCACCTGACCAGTTGGAATCGTACATACAATGCAACACGGGCAGGACTTCAAAATGGTATCTCAGGCCAGAGTGTACACCAGCACATTTCTTTGCTGTTTGCAAGCACCAAGGCTCTAGATTCTGACTCCAGAAAAATGTATCACAAACAGTCAGAAACAACTAGTGGAGCAGGCCATGGAAGGTATTTAAACCCTCTCATGGATCTGTATGTGAAAGACATGGTCCAAGGAAATTTTCTTACTGCTGCCAGTGCTCATTCAGTTCCACATATGTTAGAAAAGCTGTTCTGGGTCCTAACGCAAAATGAAAACTGGGGGGGAACTAGTGCTAGTATAAGCACTACCCCCAGCAAACCACCCTAAATGATAGTTCATGAAGAGCTGTACAGAATGTCAGCATTAGTCAAGAGTCAATACACCCTCTTATCAACAACAAGCGACTGAGAGAACGGCAGCTGATTTTGGGATTCCAGACTAGACTGGGTACAACTGCAGTCACCCTGCGGGCTTCAGAGGAACAGTGGTTAGCGACATGTTGCAAGCAAGAATAACGTAACAGCTCATGCTTTCAACAAGCTATTTCCAAATTTTTCTTTTCTTCACATTGTTTTGGCTTTAGCTATGTTCTTGTTTTCCTTTCATTGACTTTACTGAGAAGATTAATGATGAAAAGGAGATCCATTGGAACTTGCTTCTGGATGTGAATTGTACCTTCAAAGTTCATCTAGGCAATGGAGTCCTTAAGGCTGCTTAAAAAGCTCCTAATTGCCGTATTTCAATGGATGCAGCACTTTGCTTGTACTGATCTTAAGCTACTTACCAGTAAAACCTTTACTCATGTTCCTTTATTAGTAGAATTTACCAAGGCATTCATACGCAGGACAGGTAGATGCATGGACTTAATGAGGTGGCAAACAATGCAAACAGAAATAAAGTATTACCTGTTTAAAAATAATCAGGTAAATAGATTCGTATAAAGAAAGCAGTTGTATATGTCATAATCAACACAATTTTAACAACTGAAATGGACTTGGTGCTTATTTCTACCTGTTACTACAGCTTCCAATTCTCACTTTTTAACGTTCTGTACCAGCTTCAGCACTGCAAGCTTGTAATTTGAAAAAAAAACCAAACATATTCATTTATGTAACAGCACATTTCATCATAGGTATTCAAAACATTTTGCCAAATGGATCAGTTAAATTTCACAAGTTTTCTGTGATGTAATGCAATATACCAACTTTCTGGTAGAAAACTTGAATATTTGCATGTAAACAAAAAATTTTTCAGCAGTCAGGTCCACTTGACATTGAGAAGAATGTTGTCTGCAATCACAAGCTACTTTCACTTTCTGCTGATCAAGTGCATGCTGCTGTCTCTGTCTCAGGATACATAGGGCAAACTGATACAATTTGAGAAAAGTGAACCAGAGGACCCAAACAGCACACAAACGAAGCTGAAACGTTAGTAGTTTGTCTGAAATATTTATTACCAATTATAACTTTTGTCCTTACAATTTTTTCTGTTGAAATAAGTTCCTGATCAAAGGGAGCAAGAGAACAAGGTAGAGGTTGATAATTTCTAATGTGTGATGATTTACAACCAGTCAAGGACAGTGATCTGTTCACTATTCCCTTGTCATTGTCCTGTTATTGAGAGTTATAAGAAGACAGATATATTTAGGGGACCTTTTAAGAATGCCAGCAAGAAGCTTCCTGAACAGTATTTTCTTGCAACCACAGAGCAACTTAGAAATGTCCTCTTGTAGTTCAACCATGACTGCAATAACAAATACAAAGGTCTTGCAAAAACAAACACCAAGTAAAAAAAGCTGGTGGAGTCTGCAAGAAGGACACAGCTTAGATATGGACCTTCCAGGCACACTGCCTTGTCAGATCTCCTCATCTAACCATGAAAGAAGTTAAAATATGCAAAACAATGCATATATGTCAGATGTCTCAAGACTTGAAGCATGGTTCCTGACTTATGCACCTACACTGTGAGCTAAGCCTTCCCAAAATCTGAAAACTTCCAGCTCCCATAGAAGATGAGAGGCTGTTGATGAACAATGCCAGAGGCTGTACACGTACAGGGAGATGATGTAACTCACTTAGTTCTCCAAACTACAACTATTAAAGGATAGTATTTGGGGGACGTGAAATGGGGAAACAAATGCATCTGGTATGAGAAATCTCTGGCCTTTCAAAGCATGCATTGTTCCAAATAGCATTATCACAGGTGAGCAGGTAGGTGGTGTCTAATGACTAGACTTTCTTCCATGCTCAAGTTCTTAGGCATGAGACTGATGGTTCAAAAACACAACTTAGAGGCCAAGTGGAACTATTGTCACCATTTACCACAGAAATCAAAATCTGCATCTCTCAGTGATAATATACTGATACAGCCTTTCAGCAGCCTCTCAGATACCAACTGACTGCCACAGAAGTGAACAGAAGCATGTTACTTTCCCTACAATCTCTGGTGTTCGAGTATGGTCAGGAACATGACCAACAGGCAGTGGAAGAAACCCCTCCTGCCTCCATTGGTTCCTGTAGTGTCAACTCGCCGCACGGCGCAAGCAGCTTTGGGTATCAAGGAAAACATGCTGGAGAACAAGGACACCTGAAGTGTTTCATGCTTCTGGTTTACAGAATCACTGCATGATTTGCTGTTATCCAGCATCAATCCAAATTATAATAAAGTTGATATACAGTTATTCAGTCATAAAATTAAAAACTGACAACATGCAAACATGTACTAAAGACACAGGTGTGGAAATAAAAGGAAAACTACAACTAGCCTATCTACACAGACTGGGAATACACCTCCCCGCTCCCAACCTCCTTGTGATGAATGATATTCTACCTCTCTCTCTTCAACAAACCATAACTTAATATATCACTGTTATGTTTCGTATGTCAAACGTATGACAAATGTTGGTGGGCTGAAATCTAGCAGCACTTTATTAGGCAAAACAAAACAAAACAAAATTCACCCTGTAAAATACTAGTATTGTATGCCTAATATATTAAGAATAATTTCATATTGATGAATACAATAATCTTCTTAACCTTTATAAACAATGTTTTCCACTAAATGATCATAAAGCCATTTGTAAGTACCTATCATGTTTTACTTCTCATCATTGCTACAACATAGGCGTCCTCCTTGTACCACAAACAGGAAAAATATACAAGTTTCTCAGGCTAGAGCAGAAGAAAAGGAAATGCAGGATTCTGACTCCATTAGGTCCCCTCACCTTATTGACCATTCTCTATAGCCATGAAACTGTTGCTGCAGAAAGTACAGATACCTGTCGTTCTCTGCTCACATACACTAAGATGCAAAACACTATCACCAATCTACTTTAAATTCTTATATATTTTAATTTATTAACAAGAAGCAGGTTACATTTAATAGGTGTTTTTAACACACAACTCAAATTCCTTTGTGCTATTTTCCTGGTGTATTTTCTGAATAAGCATACAATGGCCTTGAAACAATAAAAATAAATTAAAAAAAATCAGGAAAGCAATGGAACACAGAACCATGCAGTATATCTGATAAAGGGACTCTAATTCAGCCTCGAAGGAGAAGTAAGGAATAAGCAACGAACATTTCTTTTTTTTTTTTTTTTGATCAAATAAATAAATAAAATAAAAATCAAATTCACAAGTTAGAGCAGAACTTAGGCAGGTTTAAATTGACATTTTCTGCAGCAGAAATATTGCCTAAGCCCTTTCAGAACTTGCTTGCATGCCAGAGCAAATATTTTCATTTCATTGAACTTGCTAGGCAACTCACCAACGTAAAGTATATGGTAAAAACACTCTCCAGCAATATCAAGACTGGGATATTTATTAAAAACATTTGCAGTCCATGAAAACAAATGCTAATTCTGCACATATTCAAACTATGAACTCCACTTTGTGTATTAAATAGCACAACAGAACCTCATCAAAAACAGATTTTCATATCTGAGGAGAAGAGGTGGTGGCGAGTGGGCGCTCTTCTACACATTATTGCTTAGATTTGACCTTCTGAGCCACCCCGGACTAAAATTAGCAGGCTTCATTTTGAGCTTGTTTGGATGCACACTGTGCTATGTTCCAGTCCTCTACAGCAGAATTAGCAGCAGGATTTAGAAGCATTCTGAGGTATTTTCTTACGGGAACGTGAAGGGACATAACTTGGGGCAGAAGCTGCCATCCATCTATATTTTTCTCTCTGATATACCTAACATTGTGCAGGCCTAAATAGTTGCACCTTTCCACCTGCACCACCAAAAATTATATTTGCCTACCACTGTAGCCTCTAAATAATAGAAATATTAGTGTAGATGAAAGTCTATTATCATGCTCATATATAAGACAGCTTATATAATAATACATTACCTTCAAGGTCCTACTACCCTGGAATAAGTAGTCAATTTAGAAAAAAACTTGTTCTTGCATAATATGATTCTTTAAATCCATCAAGATCACATCTTGTTCTTCTCTGACTCTATGGTTGCCCCTCTTCTGATAAGTGAAGGAAACAAGAGCTGAATTTTATATGACTGAACAAAGATTTCTTATCCAGTTTCACAAAATGGTTGAATGTAATGTTCAAGCGTATTTATATAAGCCAGAAACACCTTTCTGAAATGAACTGAATTCATAATATCTGCTGTTGTTTTAGTTTTTTGATGGGAAATTTCACCCATTTTTTTTGAGAGACGTGAATTTAATATGAAGACTTGCTTCTGGTTTTGTGTGTAGTAGAAAATTTATTAGCGTAACAATGGAAGGCAGCATGAAATGTGCCTCCCCTTTGGAGGCCGATTTCTGGGATTTCTGGTGCTGAGCCTTTGTATTCTACACAAAGTTGACAGCCTTCATATTGAAAGCCTGGCTCTTGCAAAGACAGAGCACTTGCTGATGTGGGTTGCTATTTGCTGGGCTCTGATCCACATTTCAGTGGAAACCCACCTCTGCAAAAGTGCTCTGAGTTTTATTCCTGTTCTTGAAAGGATTAGGCAGGAAATGTACACAGACAGGCTGGTTTTTGAATACTTGACATTTCTGACCAAGAGTTACAGCAAACAGGAAAAAAACAAAGGACAAAATCACAGTCACCATCTTAATATTGCACAAAAAGAAAGGTTAGACAGAAAGATCAAGCACCTTGCATCTTTAAAAATGATCTACTGGAGTTTGAGGTCATCTTACAGTTTCATAAGCTTTTCCAAAAAAAACCAACAAAACCAAAACATAACCAACCAAACAAAAAAAAACCAAACCAAAACAACACAACAATGCCAAAAACACCCCAAAGAGAAAGAATCCCAACGAACCAACCCCCACTGACCCCAATTCCCTGCTTTGTTTTTTACCTTCTTTTATAACAGTACCCAACTATCAGGTTGTAAACACTGTGCAAACAGAAAAATTACAATGCTATTCATGTTGTTTTTTACTGCTCTTTGGACTGAAACCATCCAGGACCACAAAAAAAAAAAAAAAAAAAAAGAAAAAAGGGGGGAAAAGGGCCTGGGTGGGGATGGAATTCACTGTTGCCCTTCCCTTCTGGCCAATTTCTGTAAACTTCTGTAAATAAAGCACAGAAATAGGTTGTCCATTTTGGAGTGTCACAGCAGAAAGCAAAAACTGAGTAACAGGTGAGAATCTATCAGATGAGCATCAGAAAGCAAGGACTAGGTGATACAGGTTGGTTTAGAACTAGAACAGGCAGGGTGGACTTTCACAGGAGGCTATTTTCACAGCCATAAACTAGCAGAAGATACTTAGAAAGATAAGACTAGAACAATGGGAGTTGAAAAATGTATTGATGTAATATCTAGACTTAAAAAGCTTCTGATAGAAGATTAAGAAGTGACATGCAGAAGGTCACACAGACAAGGGAGAAGAAAAATACTGTGGGAACTGTAATATGTTCTCTGGACAACTTGTTGGTATTCATTGCTTTGTCTTTAAGAAGCAGTTTTCTGGGGCGAAAGGGGAAAGAAACAAGTTGGTTGTCTTTTTGTTTACCATTTCTATGCCACTTGAAATATTTTGCAAGTATCCACTGGAAAATTTCCCCCTTAGTTATGTGAACAACAACTTGTGAACTGTGCAGAGTTAAGAGTATCTAGAGAAAAAGGTTGTAAGAAAAAATGAAAGACACATAAATGTTATTGGAAGAAGTACAGAGAATCTCGGATTATCCGGAAGTATGACATTATCAACTATCACTGACTGCTCATAGTTTTGTTTACACATCTCTCCAGCTATGACGAAGACACCCAGTTTGCTGGAGTCCAAGAAGCTTCTGAAAGCAGGGATGGTGGCCCTACACTTGGTCCTAACAAAACTCCACAGCTAAAGAGCTGACAGACACACGCTGCATACAGGACTGAACAGAGACACAGACAGAGCTGGGAGTTCAGCTGTATCCCTGCACAAACTTCACAAGTCCTGGGGGTTTATTGGCCTAGCCTGCATCCCTGGTTTTGAGAAAATGTAGTTGCTGGTGGCAAGACATGAGTCACGCCTGAGCTGCTTGCGAGTGCTGTGGAGTTCAAAATGACGGGCTCTCCGCCGCTGCTCCTCAGAAAGCATATTCATTCGTCTAGGGTGTTTACAGTGTGAATTGGCTGCACAAAGTGTTTTTTTTCTTGTTTTGACTACCCAGGAAATGTAGATGCTGCTAGTGAAATGAGATGAAATGATGAAACAAACTATTTATTTCCAGGTGGACCGCTACATAAAACTTTCACTTGTGAATATGGAAAAGCAGAGTGAGGAGAGGGAGTAGAGAGGAAGGTACTTGGCAAACCCACAAGTTAATCCATATAAAAACTACAGGTACCATTTTAAGCTCTTCACTTACCATATAAATCCCCTATCCAGAACAAAGTTAAAATAAAAAAAAAAAAGTTGCTGGACAATAGTGCACAGAATCTGTTAGAATCTGACACTCCCAAAACAGCAATGTTCTAGTTACTGATTGCCAGTGCATGCCCGTATAACCTCAGCTTCACTACTGCACAAAAGTAAGCAACTTAAAGTACTGAAGTACCTCCCATGGATCTGCTCTTTAAAGAGATTTAAAACCATCAATTTTCAACTGCAACTCGGTTGTTTTAACTATAGGGAAAAAAGCTATGGTTTGTTTGAAGCTCATACTAGTTAACAAATCCCCAGGATGATTTGAATTTTTATTTTTATTTTTTTTTCTGATTATTATTATTATTTTTTTTTTTAGTCTTGCAAAGGCAACAATAAGTAGTAAAAATAGAAATTACTTCATACTGGAGGATGAATACACATATTTCTGAAAGATGAATAACTGTAAAAGAGTCTTGTCATAAGAAAGTACATTCCTCAGCAGTGGTACTGACACTCTCCAAAGTATGTGTGTAAGGTGTCCAGGGCAAACTGGTGATGATACTTTCCAAAATCCTCTAAAAATATTAGAAATTTACCACTTGCTGAGATAAATGACAGTAACTGAAATGGATGACAGGGCTTTTCAGGTACAATCATTTTGAAATTCTGATGTTCCTCTCTCAAAGCATTCCTTATTTAAAATTCCTGAGAAAGCATCAACAAGCAAGGGTCCTCCGGAGCAATGTAAATACTCAGCTTCAGCCTGCCTTTACTACCACAAACCTTTCTCTCAAACTCCTAAGACTACTGAAGAAAATTGCTCACATTTTCATCCATTAGGAAGAGACCGAAATTCAGACCAAATACGAGTAAGCCTTTGACTGCAACCCAGCACGTATTTTACACAAGGCCTATACAGAGGCACTGACACGCAAACCTCTTCCAGGAGCTCTTATTTTTCTTTCTCCTAGTATATTTTTTTTATGAAACGAGAAACACACAATGCATTCATCCAAACTGAAAAAACCACTGCCTTTCTGTCCTAGGACGTACGAGGAGCAGTCTTGGCTCAGTTTATGTCTAGTTACCAGGGTCTCATCACACAGCCGCTGGTTCTGAAACCTGCCAGATATAAATGGAGCTGTGTGCTGCCAAGAATCCAAAGCACTGATCATGGACAAAAATAACAGCGGTACAGCTTAGTAGGAAAAGCATGTGGGGAGACAGCATTTTATAGGACAAATAAGAACACTTAACAGTGGTGTTTTAGCCCCATTAAACCCTTAATTTATGGATCTGTTTGTTTGTTTATAAAGAATGTACTTTTCAGGAAATATCTTATTCTATAAACTTAATGGGAGAAAAGCTAGAAGTTAAATCCTGTTCTCACTGAATCCATTAACAAAATTCCCACTTGCTTTAAGCGGGATCGAGCTTTGTTTATGGGTTAGAGTTACTTTTTATTTGGTTGCATGATGTTTGGATTAAATTTGAGATATATAAAGGAATAAAAAAAGAGATGATTCCAACTGTTTTGGCTATCTTAGATTTTCTAGAAACAGAGGCTGCTTCAGCTCATGACAAACTGTCTGCATCAGCAAGCTCAGAAGTATCCACATAGCCAGAAAATAAATTTAATTGGAGAGACTGAATTCACATGGAAATTTTCAGATGTACAAACTTACCTATTCACATCTGTTTACCTCCCTGCCATTGAAGAACGAGGAAATACACCTATAAAACAAACAGAAACTACCAAACTGTACTAATAAAAAGGGGTTTTAAGACAGAGGTTTGTAAATGGTAGATGAATCAATAAGATTGCAGTTCTTCATGGAGACTAAAAATCAATAAATGACCCTGTATTATTCCAGTGATGCTTGTAAAGGGTTTTGTTAGCATTCCAGAGAAGGGGTGATTACAGAGCTGATCACTGCCACGCAACGCTGTCCCACAATGCAATAAAGCCATGCTTTTCAACTCTGCACCCAAAAAGGCTGAGAGATTTTGCTTCTTGTTTCTTACAGTAATGTAAGAAGCATTCAGCAACCACAACAAAACAGCAGCAAATCACCGAGCTCTAAAAATGGTCTTGATGGAAGTGCTGTACAACACAGAGTCTCCCTGAGCTCTGCAGAAAGTTCCAGAGGCTCACCCACTACAGAATGTCGCAGTTAGCTAGTTGTGCATTACAGTGTGTCGTGGTAAACTGATCTTCTGTTTTACTATATATGCATTCTCATCTTGGTTTACCGTTAGCAACAAATCAACTACTTTTGTGATAATTCCATACGGCTGATAAGATTGAATTTTGGCAATGGTGGACAGAAAACAACAGCCATGCTACTGCTTGCCTTACTGTGCTGAGCTGGCAAAAGTAAAAGAGAAGCCACTGAGAGAATCTGCATCTTCTTTACTGTTGATAAATCCATTTCATGACTGTAGAGAAACACGTCTGCACTTGGCAATGGCTCCACTTAAAAACAAAAATAGAAGAACAGAAATCATTGTTTTAGTGCACATTATAGAAACATAACTCCCCAAGTGAGTCTGATGCATTAAAAACACCTCTTTAACCACTGTCTAATGATTTCTGCAGACATGAAATGGAATATTTTACTACTATTTTCAGCCATCTGTGCTGCTTTTTCTTTCAGCTCAGGTTTGCCAAAACTGTAATGAAATTCTCTGTGCTTTATACCATTACATGCTTCTTAGTATCAATACACCAATTAAACATATCACTGGTGTCACAGATACTAACTGCTGAACTCGTACATTGACGGAAGCACAATTTTGTTCCACATATAGCTAGGACCTTCTAATTATTAAGCCATCCTCCTAATCTACTTTAAGGTTTCTCTCAATAATAAAGGGAATGCAGAATGAAACTTGCCTTCAAGTTGCAACACAATGAGAGGATTCAAAAGACCATCACCTAACTCCTTGTTCTACCACAGGCTTTTGTGACTGCGGACAAGTCATTTTGAGTGCATCTGTGCTGACATTTTACTTTTTACCAGGAGTACACTTATGAAGCGAATTTCTTCATCTTCCATGCTTTGCTCCGTGTTGTGAAACACTGTCTCAGCATGCACGGACTGGATTCAGCTCAGACTAAATCATCTGAGAGATCTTCTCCAGAACCACATCAGATGTGCTCCAGCAGTAAGTGAGTATTAAACTGTTGGGACTGGACAGGAGCAACTCCACAGTAAAAACAAACAAAAGATCCCCCAAAGAAAGAAATAAACAACAACAACAAAAAATAAATAAAAACAAAGCCCGCAAAGCATACATAACGCAGCCACTGGGTTCTTCAAAGTATTTTGCTTTATTAATCTGGTTTCCATACATCTGCTCTTGGGGCTTAATGTGGACATCGTCTCAATTTCCTCACCTCACCAGACAGATGCTTCTTTGGGGATGGTGATGTTTAGGATACAGAAATTGATATCACACTGATACGGTGGCTACATGGCTTGTACCAGCTTCAGTGGGTCCTTCTATCACCATCCATTGTTCCTTATTCATTACGATTAATATTTTCATGGCCATGAGGTGAACAAGATAACTTTCTAACCAAGATTACACACCTCTCCTCTACAACAATAAAACACAAGTTACTTTTCAGCTGGATCAGTGTTGTTGATCTAGGTCACTGGCTTGACTTCACAAACTGAGACACTATTACAAGAAGGGGGAAGAGTTGCTTATTTTGACACTCACAACATGGTAACCAAACTATGGCCTGAAGCACAGACATAAAAAGACCCCAAAACCATCTTAAACAGGCAGGAAAATGACACGTTATATTTACAATATTTAAACTATTTACAATAGAGACTACTCTAATTACTACCACAAAAAGAAGGGGCGTGATAGACAACCTGCAAATTCAGAGTGCTTTCAGAAAGATTCATAAAACCTTGTAAAGGTTTCTCTTTGGAACAGGTCCGTGTGATTGAAAGTTATTCTTCTCTGTTCATGTGTAACCTGCTGTCAACTCTTGTTCTACTTAGCAGACATGCTGCAATTCTCCCTCTCTCTGCTGCATTCCTCAGCAGTTGAGCAAAATGAATACCACGTAAACTAAATAAGGGAAACATTAGAAAGCAAACATCTTTATCCAGGTAAGTAGTATTGGATGAGGTAGTGCACCCAAATTTATTTCCATACATAACTAGAGAAAGGCTGCTGTGAATTGAGAAGTCAAAAGAAGGCTAACTCACAGGTAGCAGTAATGGGATTGTACTTACCATTTACAAGTTTTTCACTGCAGTAAAAAAAGATTACTGAAGAGAAGACTTAAAGGTATGTATGGAAAATACATATCTTTTTCATGCTGTTCCTTAAAAGAATGGTGAGCTTCAAGCCTCACTGCAGACCAGGTTTCATCAATCCCTCTTATTTTTAAGGCAAAGTAGCTTTTCAAAAATTTCTGGCTTTGACAACTAAGAAATATTTTCTTATCACCTACACAGCAAGATTTTTCATGTTTTATCCAAAACATGCAGTGTTTATGTGATCTAAATTAAAATTACTAAAAGAGAAGAAAGGAAAAACTTACAGTGAGTGAAATGAGGGTGCTAGGGAAAGAAAACTAGGGAGGAAGGCAAGTGTAAAAAAGGAATAAGAGAACTTGGTTCAAAAATTGTCCACTATGGCAGAAAAATATACAACTCTATTAAGTGACAAGGTTAAAAATTGCCATTTCATCTAAAATTACTCAATTAAACCAAGACATATCTATGCCTTCTAGAAGTTCTTACTCATTGTGGAGAAGTTAGACAAAAGCAATAATCTTAGGTTCAGTAGACTATGATCTATGGTAACATTCAGCTATCGGCTTGCAGGGGCAGATCAAAAAGAAATTTCACAAAGTATTCCTGTACCCATGCTAATATGATTGACAAAAAAGACATTTTGGCAGCACCTACCAATAAATAAACTGAAGCTGCAGATATATATTTGACATGCAATGTTATCTTTTCTCATGCTGTGAGCTTGCTGAGAATGGTCAGCACGAGAGGAAAATCTGAATGCTGCAAGAAAGGGTTCCAATGATTTAATATGCAGCATCACTTATTTCAAGTTCATCCTGGCAGAATTATTACTCACAAACACTGGGGACCACTTGCCTGTTGCTGTCTTTGAACCCTCAGAAGCGATGGCCCTGAAGTTGTCCTCAGTTGTGTAGTTTCTGTAGTAGCGCAGTCTAAATGTGGGCTCCCCCTCTGTTGTGCGACTGCCATGACCAGCCTGCACCGGATTGATGCCCTGGTCTGGGGGCTGCTTAGAAATCTGCACTGGGAAACCAACCTCCTGTTTTTTCCAAGGCGGAACTGCTTAATACCAACACTGCTGCTGAAAGACCTTTTCACACCTTTTATTAAGCTCCAGTTGCATCTTCCAGAAGATGAGGGATGCTATTCCCAACCTGCTAAAAATCAGTGGTTGCCATTTGACTACAGACTCATGGCCGCAGTCTATCTCCAAGAAATTCTTCTTTGATTTAAAACACATATCCTGCATTTTCTTCCCTGAGCCGTTCAGTGACTTGGCTTAATCCTCCAGCACAGGCACATCTCAGCGAGGTGTCTAATTGATCTCTCTGAAGTGTTCAAGTTTCTGCTCAAGTGCCAATAAAATTCTCTGGAATATCTCAGTATCAAAGGTGCTACACAAGATCTTGTTTTTAATTGGATACAAACTGCAAGAAGAAAATATGCAGCAAAGCAACAGTTTTAGGCTATTGAAAAGCAATTAAAGCAACAGCTACACTACACTAAAGAGTAAGTTACTCCTAATACAGAAAAGTGCTTTCTAAGGAAAAAAAGTGCAGCAGTTCTATAGAAACTATAGCCAGCATGTTTTGCAAATACTGATAAAGAAAACAAAATTTGTGCCCTTGGTGACCGCTGTTCATTTGACAGTTGCAGGAGTATTTTTACTAGTACCAGTTTGTATCAAATACATTTATTGGAACAGCAACGTTCTCTGTCTGTCTTAACCGAGGAAAGCACTATTGTGTAACAACATTAGATCCTTGCTGTGCATTTTTGTAGGGGTTTCTTCAGATCACTACAGGCCATTAACCTCTCACTTCAGGTAAGTAATGAACAATGACTTTTCCAACAAAGGGAATCAGCTGGGTTACCAATGGCAACTCCACTTTTAAATACACGTACCAACCCCCTGTGCATGCACTTATTATTTATTTATTTATTTTCAATCAATTCGGGTATGAAATAAGAAAGGTTCCCTTTGGCTTCACCTTGAGCTGATAATGAACAAGCCCTCCGTGAAGTCTGCTCCAAGGAAGTCTTCCTTAATAGCACTGATTAAAAATAAAATGAAGTTTGTACTTCGGAAGCAAGATTTATTGCTTCCTGCTCTCTTTCACCGGGATATCTTGTAATTGGACCAGTGCTAATTGGACACTTTGGCCAAACAATTTAATTTCAAAGGGGAAAAAAAAGATTCCAATTTCCCTTGATTTCCAACTGAGCCAGTGTCATTGGCTAACACCACGATGCTGAACTGTGAAATCAGCACAAGACCCTAATTACACTGGGGAAAGCAAAGGAAAACCCTGGTGGTGTCTGTCTTTCCCCCATCTCAATTTATGTACCAGATTAACATACATCTTCAAGAAGAACCGCAAAAATGTTTCTTAAAGTACCTCCTCTGATTTCATGGGTCTTATACAATGGCAGGATGCGCAGAATAGGTGCACAGGTGCACTGCTGACTGCCACAGGTTGACAGCAGGGCATATCATTTACAGAGGAAGTGGTAAAAGCTGTCAGATTCAGGACAACAAGCTAGAAGAAAGAGACACAATTAAAAAGGAGGCAGACACTAACTGGGAAAGACTTGCACCTCTCTGTTTTTTGCTTATACACATAATGGTGGTCAAAACCACATAAATAGCAGGGAGCTGAAAATCTTAAGCAGCTGGGGGAATGCAGTAACAACAAAAAACATAATGCTTATTTTTCCTTTCCCACCCTGCTTTATTCTGTCTGTTAATTCATTCTTAACCCCTATGCCCTTAAGTCTTCTCTTCCTTTCATCATTTCTCCTATTAGCAGGGCCTTCTCCTCTCCAAAAGCAGCAGATGTGAACTATTTCCTTTTAACCTCTCTTTCCAAAACCAACTTCCTGCATGAAGCAGGCACGCAAGAGCCTATCTCAGCAGAACACAAGAGCCTATGAGAGGTGTTGGAGAACAAAGGAGAACCACGGAAGAATCTACCCTGCATCTTCTAATGTGTGCTTTCTCTTTGTGCTTTTTTTCTATGGCAAAAACACTAAAAAGGGAGCACGGAAAAACTGCATCCTACTACTTCCTTCCTTTAATTCCATACATTGGCATTCATAATCAGATTTTGTTTATGAATTTTAAGACAGATTTTATTCTACATTGTTTAATAGGATGTTATACTTCATTTTTTTAAATAAAATACTTGTAATATTCTCGAGGCAACAGTATACAGTTGTATAATGCCTTGATGTATTTCATTAAACTTTATTCATACTTCCTTAATATTCTGCATGCAGAAACTAGAATCAGGAGAACTGCTGATGGACTGTATTTCTAAATTCTGTATTGCCTCAAATACTAGCTCAGTAAAAAATTAAAAAAAAAATCATAGTTAAAAGCCTCTAGAGATCAGAGAAACTGCTACTTCAATTTGTTATGGAAAGACAGATTCAGGAGAGATTACTGATTCTAGCAGAATAAAATCCACAAGTCCAGAAAGTCCCTCTTTTTTTTCATAGAATAAAATACATAATGTCAACATGTAAAAACAATGTTATAATGCATAACCAAAGACACATAAGATGACTTGACATTTATCTGCTGTATTAGACAGGGCTTATAGCACATTTTGTATTTTTAGACCTTATGTCATGTGAATATAATTAATTCAGCTTCAATCAATCACTTCTATATAAACATAAAAGAAACAGTTCCACACTGTACCTTTGGATTCCACATTAATCATTGCCCTGAAAGATCATTTAATTGCAGCAAGAATTAAATACATCAGAATATTTCCCCCAAATTCTTGTGCATTCTCCACAGAATTTTCTGCTATGCTCTGTCTTTTTATGAGACCTCTTTCCCCTTGTAATTTTTAGGGAAGCTCTGCCCCCAAAATAAGATATGAATACAGATTTCTGCTGTTCAGGCTGCCTGGTAACTGTATGCACTGGTTACTTCCCCTTCCTAACTTCTCCAAAGTGGTTTGCAGGAGAAGTTTATAGAAGCATGATAATGTCCAAATATTTGCATATGCAAGATTTTGAAGATTCCTTCAATTTCCTTCTTCCGTATGCCCAGTTCATCATCTTTCAACCCAGTATGAAGATGTTGATTGGGCTGCCCTCAGCTTTCAAATATTATGATTTCCCCCAAAAGTTTAACACTGAGATGTCACAGACCTGAGAGTAAATTTTCAGCAATGAAAGACCAAAAGAGACCCAGCCACAAATGGTGGGCTTCAGCAACGTACTTTCAGTGGATTAAAGAAAAATAAATCTAGTACAACAGGTATATTAGTTATTCCTGCTGTTTACCTATGTATTTGGAAAAGAAAGCATCCTGACCAGCTTTTATTGTTGCTTAATTAAAAAAAAAGAGCATAAGTCACCTACAAAAATAAATGCATCAAGTAGGGTTTCACGTACACAGTGTCCAATAACTATTGGACTGAGTCTTTCTCTTAGGCTACTTCTCTGCCTACTTCTTTGGTCCTCAGGGGGGT
Organism: Anseranas semipalmata; assembly: GCA_013399115.1. NCBI lineage: Eukaryota > Metazoa > Chordata > Aves > Anseriformes > Anseranatidae > Anseranas > Anseranas semipalmata. The sequence goes on along the minus strand of VXAA01002967.1, from coordinate 382,612 downwards.
GTTTCCAGACCGAAACCATGGAGTACTTACACAGCAATGGCAGAGTGCTGTTAGACAAGCAGTTTCATTCGCTGAGGATGTTTTGGTTGGATTGTGCAGCTGTAATCATCCTCCTGATGTAACATTTTCGTTCTTAAAAGCCACAATTCACTGCTACAGCAGCTGCTGTGCCAACATGATGACCATTAGTCATCATGTTTGGTGCCCAGTGCCAGGACAAGAGGCAACAGGCACAAACTGGAACACAGGAGGTTCCATCTAAACATCAGGAAGCACGTCTTTACTGTGTGGGTGACAGAGCACTGGCACTGGTTGCCCGGAGAGGTTGTGGAGTCTCCCTCCTTGGAGATCCTCAAAAGCCATCTGGACACGGTCCTGGGCGACCTGCTCTGGGTGGCCCTGCTTGAGCAGGGGTGCTGCACCAAATAGCCTCCAGAGGCCCCTTCCCAACTCAACCCTTCTGTGATTATTGTGAAGAATTCTCCATTAATTTACATTCAGAAACAATCATAGGCTTCACTATAGGCTTCTTACCATGCCATGCCAGATCTCCAAACTTGCTCCCGTTGAAGTTTGAAGCATATTTTACTTCAGTGTGGAAAAATCTTTTTGCATCAGTTGCTAAGAACTCTACTATAGCTCTCCCTTTTGCCTCATCCATTAACAGGCATTTTCTCCAAATCATTAAGTGTTAATCAACTCTACCGCAGAAGGTAAAGCTGACCAGCCCATATGGATTCATTGGGCTACAATACTTTCAGATTTCGTTTGTAATAGTGAAGAGAATAGGGCAGATAAGAAGTTTTCAATAAAAACTGCTGTTTGTTTCCAGGCACACCCTCTAAAGTAAAAGGCCACCATTTAGCAATTTACTATGTGTAGAAGGATGCAGGAGGTTCTCTAAGCAAACCTGAGACTTAAAAACAGTAGATGCAGGCCTAGCAATCTGTGAAGGGAAACAAATGTTCCTGCAGTACTACAAAATAATAATGCACACACACAACAACCAACTGCAAAAGATATGTTTGTGTGGGAAAGAGACCCTACTTCTGTTAGGGTGCCTGCGGATATACGTGGTTGGGGCAGATACTGCAACATCAATACCTGTGGATAATAACTGTAGATGGCACACACCCCTATTAAAAACTTGGGTGATCACTAGCTAATAGCTCAGTGTTGCCAGTGGTTTTCATGGATGCCAGCTAACAGAAATGAACAAGAGGCTGGTGAAGGAGCACATGGCTCTCTCTGCTGTTCAAAGCATTTTCCACCCAAAAGGTGATGCAACAGCCTGGTCTTTTATTAAGAATAATGGCATATGTGGACATGAACTATGTGACAATTATTCCACAGATAATAAATACAATAAATCTCCCTTATACAAGCATTGTCACATGATCAGCAAGCATTTGTCAGGAATCACTGAAAAAACTATAACCTGTGTTATTTTCCGACTCTTCCTTATTCTACATCAAACAGCTTTCTGGAGAGGGGTGCAGAACTAGCTAACTTTCTTGTGTACAGGAACAAACAGCTACGCTTTCTGCGCATACAAAGAACAATACTGTGCTTCTTGTCAGAAGTGCAAAAATAGACTTGAAGTCATCTTTCAGGGAATTGCCTAATGCAAAGGAGGCACCCTTCAAGCCCAGTTTTTTGAAAACAAAGGCACGGCTGTGATTATTTTCCTCATGTGGTAATGACATAGGCTCTTCTTCACATTCTCCTCTATGTGTTTATTTTCGAATGTGACTTCTTTTTCCACTTCAGCTTTTAGTGGCTTCCTGCATGACGAACGGTGAGCTGTGGGGAAAGGAGCTTTACACTAGATGAAGAACCTCAGCCAGCTTCCCCCTGCCCTGCCTTGCTGTACTTACAGCCACACCTGACATTACTGAGTCCTGAGCAAGCTCAAGGTGCCTGCAGAAGTGCTGCTGGTTCAGAATTCTTCACCCGCAGCAAGGCAGCCTGCTGCACCCTCTTACACCCACTTCAGAAGATGCCTGGTGACCGCGTAAGATGCGCAGAGGGGTAGCAGCAAGCTCTTGTTATAATTTTTGTTCTGGGTTTGGGATTTGCTTAAAGCAAACAAAAAAGCCCACAAGATGTTAATAAGCCAAAGGGTGTTCCCCTGCCCCCGAGAACAGTCACTCATAGGTAGTGCGATTACCCACTTGAATCAACCCTAATGCTCCGACATGTCCTTCCCTAACTGAAATGTCACCTGTACTACATACTCTACAACTGAGCATAACGATCGAGAGGAATTTTTGTGCAGCATTAAGGAAAATGCTGCACGTGTGACTGAGATTAAAAAGCAAAGCGATGAAATTCTGAAGCCGTTTTCTGTGCTGAGCACTGGCAAAATGCTGTAACTTCAAGGGACATCACTCTTCCACCCAAATACCAGATTGCAAAGGTATGAATGATGATTGATGTTTCCTCACTAGGGGATCCGCTTAAAAGATTGTGGAGTGAGGACACAATCACAGGTTTATGTGACTGAGCAACAAAAATGACACAAAATGTTTGAAGTCCCCCTAGCAAGCACTGTCTGAAGGCAGGCATGGGAGTGTAACTAGTATCGTATGTACAGGAAGCTATTCTGTCTGTTCTTCCTTCCCATCAAAAGCAGCCATCTTCTGCTCTACTACAGGTACTTAGAACTACAGGGGATTCAGGAAACTAAATGTAACTGCACAAATGCAGCACTGGCCATTATTTCTGCTGAACAGATTATCCTCCCTACAAAGCATAAGGCAGTGCAGATCATAAATGCTTGCTGGAAACTCAGGACAGGGTAACACTGACTGGTAAAGGGTTATCTTACCAGCTCTACTACCTGTTGCCATTAGACTTATCAGTATGGTATTTTATGTTCAACTCTCAAGATTAAAAGCTAGAAAACATTTGAGAGGAAAACTGAAGACATAAATAAGCAAAGAAGAAAGCAAAACCAAGCAAGGAATTAGAAGTCACAAAATGGCTGAGGATGTTAAGTCTATACTGAGTATGTAACGGTTTTACTCTTTCACCTTCTGAAGGTGAAGGTAAAGGATTATTTCTTAGAATGTAAAAGCACTTGGAAAGTGCATTTATAGGGCTATTTTTAAAATTTAAAAACAAACCAAAATCCATCCACATAGCAAATCATATATGCACAGTTATTAATTCCACTACTGTAATATTGTGAAACAAGTTACCACTCAAAATGTCTGAAAGAATTATTCAGTCATTATGTGAAATGCATGACACTTGGCTTTTTGGATAAACTTTAAAGAGATGCAAGATGCATTCAGTTGCATCTACTTATAAATAATTTCTTTGTTTTTAAAAACATGTATAAGTAACAATACTTCATAGAGCTAACATTTATTTTCTTAGTTGAGATAACTACCTGAAATAACTGGAAACTTTTTGTCCTTTGGAGAGAAGACTAGTTCCACAATATGACTGAAATGCCTGCTACAGGTTCTCAGAGGAACAGAGGAATGAGGGTGGGCTACAAATTTATTTATGGACACCACATCTCTACAAACACCAAACACTGATAAAACAATGTTTTTCTTTTCAAGAACTTGTCCTACATGCATTTGCACAGCGACCTGAGGAAGCAGCTTATGCAGAAGAGGGATCTTGGAGTTTTCAGGCAAACAGCATCTGTAGAACAAGCCTGCTAAATGCGACACACCCCACAGACAGCCCCGCGATGCTGTAGAGGTTTGATTCCTGTGGTCTCTGAACAGGGAACCAACAGGTCCTGTGGTTGCTTCAGCCATTCCCCCCAAGCAGCCAGGTGATCTCGTCTGCTACAAGAAGCAGAGGAAAAACTCACGCTGGCACCCCAGGGAGGAGGGAAGAAGTCACGAGGCCACACATTGCAACACCAGGGAGGGAATTCTGGAAAAGGATCGTGTTTTGAGCGCTGACAGAGAAATCATCTGCGAAATGAAAAACTGGAGCAAACCGCTGCAGCTATAATAGGGTAGATCAACATTTTGTGCGCTGATGGTGCAACGGTTTGCACTAATGGTAAGTCCAGCAGGACCGGCGACAGAAGTTCGAAGTGCTCTATCTCCTACGGAGATGACAGAGTTATTCAGCACCAGCTGGCAAGAACAAAGGGGGAGAACGGGGCTGACAGATGAAAGAAAGGAACCAGACCCAGCGGTGTTCGTGGTCCTGCCCATAAAAGCAGAAGTGAGCTGGAGTACTGCCAAGGCCTTGAGTTTCCTTATTAGACTGACTAGGCTTGGGTAAGATCTCAATTTGCCTCCAGGCTTATGAGCCTCAGAAGGCAACTCGCAGGACCATGAAGTCTCAAAGCAAAGCCCAGAAGGGAAAACAAATTCTTGGGATCAGTCTCACCAGACCAAGTCTCACTCTAGCACAGGAGAATACAAGGTCACTTAAGAAACACCAACCCTATCATCTTGGTAACCAGGATGAACATGTTCAAGAATGAGTCTGGAGAAGGTACCTCTGCAAGGGAGTTGTACTTGGTGCAGAGACCTAATGTCAGATACATAGTAGGAGTAGGAGGACAGAATTGCTCCTTGACTCCAAGAAATGGCTGAAAAGGAGTAGAAAAGGAATGAATAGAGGAGAAAAAAAATCAAAACAGAAAGAAAACAGGAGCCCTCCTGCCCCCAAACTCCAGCTTAAACCCAGGGCACTTAAGAGGAACTGCGGAGCCATAAAAATCTTGCTTTATATCAACTACATATATTCATTATTATAGTTATCAACAGGACGTTGCTGGGGACTATTTCCCATGGATGACTGCTTTTAATAGTACATATAACAGAGTATCTAGAATGCCAGGTTTTGTAGTGCCTGTAACAAGCATTTTATGTAGAAACTGAAGAGTAAAAAAAATAGTTGGCTAAAATGCTTGTAATTCTACTAACACTCTCCCGCAAATACTCACACATCACAGACAATATATCAGCGAGAAAGCTTCAAGCTTGGAATGAAAGAACACTGACAGGAGAAAATAAATGGAAAAAGATGTCCACTTGCTTTTCTTTCCTTCACTGCTCTGGATGTACACCTTGTTAGACCTTGGAGCTTTGTTTAGTTATTTTGTGCAGTGGATTGGAATTCTCTGTTTTTGTGTGTTTAAGAGTATGAACACATGGCAAAACTCAATAGCTACACAAAAAAGTTAACAGGACTTTTAAACTACTGTACTGTATCTCAGCTTCCGTTGTTTCCAATCCTTGTTCCTTAAAATGCAACACCAAACCATTAAGTAATTCTGCATCTGCTTCAAAAAACATCTGACTGATGAGAAGAATGACACATGATGGTACACCCAAGAAGCCCCTTGTTGCAGGGTAATATACTTCATCCTTCTTACTGGGAAAAAAAATATTGCTATAATGACAACAGCACCTTCAAGCAATGGCAGACCCTCAGAGTGGAAGTTCTGGGATGCCATTACTGTATTTGCGACCCGTTTGAGTGCTGCACAGATCTGCTGTTTTTTATCTCCCCCAAGTGGTCAAGAGAGTTTTAAGTCTGCCTTAGAGAAGCAGCTTCCTCTCTAGAACATCTACAGAGTCAGATGAAAAGGCTAGTGGTGGACTAGAAAAACTGTAAAGCTAAACAAAACAAAAATCATTAAATGAGTAGAAAGCCCAGGAAACACTCAGTCTCAGAAGTAACACAGTTAATTCACATATCCCCATATAACCCCTAAATTTAATTCCTGACTTCCTTTCCAATGTATAACAGACTAAACTACAACTTGAAATAGTACCTATGTTTGACAGTTTACAAGTGGGTTTAATCACCTTGGTACAGATTTACTAATTATTTATAATCCAATTTGTCTTTGAAAAAACTAATATTTCAAGTACCTGACATCAGAGGTATCTGAACTAGAATAATCTCATCGCAATTAATAGCCTCAAACCATTCAATTGCAATCTATCACTACTTCTCAAACAGCACTGATTACAGTTACATTCCAATTTTTCTTTAATGTCTCCTGTAAATTTTACTAAGTAAGCAACTATCCTTCACCCTTTCAGTTACATGTATTTGTTTAAAAAGTGTAAGGAAAAGGGTACAGAAGAGGAAATCCTTACTGTTATTTTAGCTATACTCTAAATCTGTTACAAACATTAATGTGGCTGTAGGCCAGTTTAGACAGGATATAAACGACTGTCCTCCAGTTTGCTCTTTCCTTCAGTCATTAAAGTTTACTTAATACTCATGAAAAATACTTTACGTTCCTGGAAGCTAAAATCCTCTCTTTATTCACAGCACAATTACACCTCTGGTTGTATCATAAATTACCTACATTCTCAGGACAACATACTCATTATAAACTTCATCTGGAGGACCAATCCTAGATATGAAAGAATAAATTTGTTTTTATGCCTGATAATTACCAAAAATGCCTGGCTGTTACTCTTGATACATGGTTGTCAAAGCTTACTAGGATCACTAAGAAATCTTTCAGTCAGTGAAAAATTTGAAATAGGGAATTTCCACTGGTGTTTGTCCTTACTACTCACACACACTGAATTTCCCAAGAGAGATATATGCAATTTTGTGATTGATCTTCCCAAAGAAAGGTCCAGCTGGAGGCAGCTGGCTTCAGCTGGGAAAAAGCAGTCATCAAACAGGCATCTTTCTCATTATGACAGGCAAGGGTGGCATTGAAAATGATATTAAAACAATTTTCTTGCCTTGTCAAAGCTGTCCAGCAACTGTGGTGAAACACGCACAACTTTCCACAAACTGAAGTTCAAAAGTACGTCTTGACTTCTGCTTCCATTGGAGAAAAACAAGCACAATTTTGTGGAAACAAGTTATGAATTACAACTTTGGCTTTAGATGTAAGCTGATGGATCCACTACTGTTTCATGCCCACTTTACTTTTGATTATTTTATCGTAAGTGCTGGATTCTACTATAGCTAAGACTGAGGAGTTGTTTTAGTCAGACTCTTGTTCTCATCCTGCAGAACTTTAGAGAAAAATTCACCATTCCCATTCACCATTTACACGTTGATTGAAATTTTCCAGCATTTATCTATCCCCAAAGCAGTATTTTCTTCCAGGAAGTACGTGCAATATCCTTCCTAGATCCAGTAGGGAATACAGAAAAGAAAGACCCATAAAGAAAAACAACCTTCTGATTAAAAATATTTCTTAAATATTTTCATCTGAAGAAATTAGGCTAAAACACATATACTTAAAATCTGAAAGTTGAACTAGATAGAAATCTCTGCTAACTACTACTTAAATGTCACTTTCTACACCAAAAATCATCTGTAGCATGTATACCAGAGAGTAGTGGTGTGACCGCTTTTAAGAATGAACAATGGAAATTGCAGGCTTGACAAGTATATACTATGATCAAATTAGTCACTGCTTTTCTCCCCTGAGTAATTTACATATAAATAATTTGCTTTATATAAACAGGTTCTAAATACCAATATTGTCTATAACGTGAAAAATATGCAATGTTACTCCTGCTTAAGTTCCCTAGCTCTTTGTGCATCTATACAAGAATGTTATCCTTAGTTCGTTGCTATAGTTTTTTTTAAAGTCTCTCTGTAACCTCCTCCTGTGCAAGAGGACGGAGTCCATCAGTAAAAGAACAAAATCAAAACAAAAGTACTAACACACTACTGTTAAGAGTAGGTTTTAGTTCTGTAAACTAAATGAAGTCACTGCTGATGCTCGTTAATATAGTAGTAGAAATAGCATTGGCAATAACAACTCAGGATAGGCTCGAAATCTCTGCAATTCCATGCCAACTGTCCTCCTGGCTTTCAGCCTTAAGAAAAAACAGCAATGCTCAAATACAACGAAAAGAGAACTGTCACTGGATCTCACTTTGTTCACGCTGTGACTAACAGCTGCCCTTCGTGCTTGTCCTTTTGTGTATAAGATACTTTTTGCAAGAAAGACCTAAATCTTAGCCAGCTACAAGCATGCCTCAGTATGCGTTATACAGGGGGACTTCATGCCCACCATACGACAAATACTGGGCCATGGAATTGGCTGCACAAAACAGTAAGTAGGGTAAGTGGCTTTTTAATATTATTATATTGCACATTTCTATCACAAATTTTACAACGTATCTGTGTACTGAGTGTGTGTAACTTAAAAGCTGGGCAATATAATAAAGAAAAATGCCACTTACCTGACTTTCCATAATTTGGTCTACAAGAATTCAGAGGACTGTGTCTCACTAGTATGCTAAACATTGGGATGTCATAGTACAGCAAAGAGTCAGTCTTTTGACAACGAAGAATGTCATGTAGCCTAAGGAAAAAAAATTACAAAGAGTTTTTGCTTCTCTAAAGAAAAAAAAATATAGACTGACAAGTTTGTGGAACATGCACCGCATAGGATGAACTGAGAGAGTTTCTGTAAAATTACTCACAGTTCAGCTATATTATTTTCTTCTGTTAAACCAATCCTCTCTTTAAGTTTTCCTTTCAGTGAAACAGAAAAAGGGGTGTTTGTCTCTCCACATACCACTTCTATATTCTTTCAGAAGAGATCCACTATTTTTTCCCCAAATGTTTTTCCCAGACACGATTTTTCTGTTGCTAAAGATACTTCTAATACATGCACGACTTTCTAAATCTCTCTGTACTGTTGTTTGGGGGAAGGAATAAGGGTAGGACAATTGAAGGAATTTCACAGCCAGACACAGAAAATTGCTGTCAGTTACCAAAATAACTGTTTCTAAAGCTACAATTTACTGCAGCTTTATACTACCGTTTAAGTGTTCAGTCAGGTTCATATAGCAGGAATAAAACCAAAAACCAACAACAAACAAAATCCAACAACAAATTTATTTAGAAATTGCACCAGGCCTAAAGGTGTCTTGGTAGACCATGATAAGTAAAATTAATGAAAACATGACAAGAACAAAAACCAAACAAATAAACAAAACTAAAAAGCCCTACCCAATTCCAGAAGACTGAACTGCAGTGTGCTATAAATAAAATTTAGGCATTAATTAAAAAAAAAAAGTCACCCTTTATATACAAACACAATACAAAGAGATATCCTGAAATACTGATATATAAAATAACTCTATAGACTATAGAACTATAAATACAAAAAGCACTCTAGGATCCTCTTACTGCAATGAAAGCAGAACTGCTGGGAAAAAGCAGGCTCAATTTCCTGCAGAGGTATAACATAGTTTACCTGTATCCAGTAATCAGGCTAGACAGATGCCTAATGCCCAAGTCTATGGCATCATTTGATAAGGCGTAAAGAAACCTCTGCTACAGAACATTTTATGGAGGCAAAGTTCAGCCACCTTCTGACTGTGGTCAGCTAAAAGCCAGCTTTATATCTGAAATCGATAAGAAAATGATTAACATTTCTAGCCTGACACTATCTGCATGTTGGTGATTGTAAGATACTGTGGATTCTTCAAAAATAACAATATGGTTTACAATACTCTATTTTTCTTCCTCTTCCCAATACCTCCATTCAGATAAATATAACTCTATCACGTAAAAGCTGGATTAGTTGTTTTTGTCAGGGTAACCTATAGCAATACATTTTCCTGCGACATTACTTATGATTCCAGTTAACACTTCTCCACTTCTGCATTAAGTCCAGTTTTGATTTTGCAAAGATACGTGCCAGTGAAATAACAAAGGCCAGACTTTCGGTTCATATACAATTCTACACAAATTCACATCAGAATTGAGAATAAAATATTTTTCAGTATTAAGCAAGCAATCACAAAAAACCCAACATGACTCTAACGCTTGGTCAAAATCCTTCTGCATTTGGTGCTTTTAAAGGAGAACCAGGAAATTCATTACCAATACTCACAAGTTCTTGTAGAATGATTTCCTATGTGTCTATAGCTTATTATGGTTTCCAGCTTTTTATACGGTTTCCAGAAGCTAACTTGGATCAGGGGAAGGAAAAAGTAAACTTGAACTTCTTCGCAGATTACATAGGAACTAAACCAACCCTTTTTAGGACCCTTGAGAACAAATTCAAAACTTGCATGAACTTTAAATGCAACGATTGTAAACTCTCTAAAGCAAAACTGAAAAATCTGAAAGACATTTCCTAAAAGGAAAATATACTCACAGCACCCAACACCAAAAAGTGTCTTCATATTATGCGAGCCTTAAAACACCTGTCATACATGCAAGCCGAGAATTGCCTGTTTTAAAAAGGGAGAATCCAAGACAACAGGTAAAGACAAAAAGGGTGAATAATGTTCTACATCACTGAGGTTTGTGGCAAAACCTTAAGTAAAAGGTAATATTGTATACTGTTGTTTCTTGAGACTAAATACTTGGTTATCTCACATCCATTTCAAGTATCTTAGGTATCCAAAAAGGAACATGCATAAGTATACACCACGCTTCCACTCAGCTACAGGGCAAAGGGATGATATTAATTTTACACTTCTGAAATTTAATTAATACTACTGAAATGTTTTTCTTTTATCTAAGGAGAGACCTTCCTTCTAGTGTTATGTTCTTCACATTCTTTCTTTAGCCATGGAATTGCTCTCCACGCATTCTGTTTTTGGTGAGTACCATCTAATAAAGGTTACTGCAGAAATATCTATAGATCAGTAAAAATTTCTGTCACAAGAGTATGGTCCTTACATGTGGGTTTTAATCTTTCAAATAAAAAGACTATGTCAGAAACTATTTTTTACCACAGGGGAAAAATCTGATATTGGTTATTAAGAGACATGTTACAACAGCGCCTTTTTGTTGCCTTACAGTAAGTGCTCAAAGACAGCTTTGAAAAAAATAGGTTCCCATGAGAAAGGGCTACACAGCAAACACATAACTCTCTCTTACAACACCTCTGAAAATTCTGCGGAGAAGAATACAAGAAGAAAAACAAAAATACAAAAACTAGCAGTAATAATTTGCAAAGATATTACAGAAAAAAAAACACAAAAGACTGAAAACAAACGAACAAAATCATACCTACCATTTCAGATAGAAAAGATCATCTGCCCCCTCCATAATACTACTACCAAAAATAAATCTATCATGAAATCTCTAAATACCACAGAATTATTCAGTGTTTTGGACGCATGGTTCTAGGTCGCAAGGAAGCTGCAAGGTGGAGGTGCCAGGACTGGGAATTTCCTTCTTCCCTCTGAAGCGCTCACTGTGGGAGCCAGGAGTTCATCTCCCAGCGAGTCAAGGAAGAGCAGTACCTCTGCAAAATGCAAGGTGGTACTAGCATCCTTCCCACCAGTGCGTGGTACAGGACTTCTGTATCCCATGCCCAAGCCCTGGGACATAGAGATCCTCACTGATTCCAAACCTGGAGCAACTCCATGCTCCTCCTTCCCTCCAGAGAAGTGCTGGAGGTGGGGGACAAGGGCTGCAGCGCAGCCTCCCACAGGACAGGCAAGCAGAAACACGGAGGTGGGCTGAGCAGCACCGTGAACTGTGCAGAGCCACTGCCTAGCCCCTTGGGTATCGTTCAGTATCACATCAACTTGGAACTGGTTTGCTGCCCATCTTGGTGGTCTGTCTTTCTGCTACAGCACTGTCAGCCTCTTGCTTTTCCTTCAGTCAGTAACAAGTGGTAGAAACGAGCCAAAGTAACTGTCTGGTTACCTACAACACAGACAGGCAGTATGCTAACAACTAAATGTTCCTAGGAACCAGAAGTTTGGTACATTTTTGTAATTACTACATTACTAATGAAATGCTCAACTCTAAATATACAGTATCACAATCCAGACAAGTTTTTTTTTTTTAAAGTGATTCTTCCACACCTGCTATCTCTCTATGCTTTCACAACCACAGGTAAACGATGATAGTGAATTTTCAAACAGACCATTACTCCCAAACCTGAATCTCAGCTCAAAACCCAATGGAAATGTTTTGCAATGAACACGTTTCTAAAAACCGCCTAATGTATCAGCATAACACAGCACAGATTTTAACAAAGAGCACAGGTTTTTCCTCAATGAGATATTGAAAACAGCATTTCAGCATGATTTTAAACACAGCCTCCTAAGTGTGATAATAGGGAGGAGGAATATTAATGCAAGAAATGTCATCAACTCCTTCTCCTTCTCTCAGGTCTTCAGGCTCTTGAAGTGCATTGCTGCCTTACTTGATCCCAAACCTATAGAAACGCAACCTGGAGACACAGACTGGCAGAGCAGACAGGTGGATCAGGGCAGATAGGGCTTCATATTTCAGTACCTGCAGCCCTCTGCCTCTTACAGAGGCCTTCTTTTGACTATAAGCTCTTCTACTGTTTTTTCCCCCCGCTGAAGATTTGATTTGAAGGATAATAAGACTTAATTAAGGTTTAAATTTGGAGGTGAATGATCACACAGAGCACAGAGAACAGAGCACAGCACAGTGCAAAATAAGGACAGACTACACAGACGGGAACAGAACTGCAAAGGCAACTCCAGTGCAGGCAAAACCTCTGTATCCACAGTTGTCTTCATAATGAGTGCCGAGAGCAGAAAAAGCATGTGAAATATTTACAGCTTCGTTTGCATTTTACCTTCAGATGGATCTGGGATGAACAATTATGCCAGGAAAGCAGAGGTAAAAGTCCAGTTGATCATCTGATAGACACCAGGTCTTGATAGTCTTCCCGCATCTGCCCAAAACACTAGCATTTCCCAATCAGAAATATCTGCACTTGATTCTTTTAATTATAGGATTACTTCCAGATCTTATTATTGCTTAAATGGATCTTAGTGATATAGAATTTAAAATGTCCCCCTCGGTGTGATTCCTACCAATTGCCCTGCTTGTCCAATACTAAAAACAACCAAACAGAAAAAAAACAGCACACACACAAACAAACAAAAACAAAACAAAAAAAAAAGAATAGAAATCTGAAATGTCCCCATTATAACTATGAAGACATGGCAAATGACATTGAAAGACAGATCATATGCGTTAAATTAGGAAATCAAGCTCTTAGTTCTTCCAAAAATTATAGATGGTGCTGGGAAGTATTTCATGCTTTTTACTGCAAAAGAACTATTCTGATCTCCAGGGATCACAGTAGTAAGCTGTTCAACAGTATTCTCATGAGACAGTGAGCACTGAAGAGAAGAAAATTTGCAAATATGTGTAACAATACCACAGGTTAAAATAGCAGGTTGAAACACCAAGTCTTCCTAATAACATTCTCAAACCTACTCTCTGTACAAGGACAAGAGATGAAACTTTGCAATGACTAGAAATCAAAAACAAATTAAATTTCTGTCTCTGTAGTTCTAAACAAACAAACAAACAAAAACAGATGTTAACTTCAGTGTGCTTCCTTAACTATTACATCCATATCCCACGTTGCACACTTTGATGTGTAATTGTAAAATGTATGGTAAAATCGTTATGTGGAATTGAAATTTGTTGCAAGAGTGGATGAGGTCTTAAAATGTTGTATTTAGGCTAACAAAATAAGTGCTAAATATATGCTATTTGACAGATGTAAAAGCAGACTGTTTCACAAATGCTATTACAATTTGTACAGCACTTTAGAAACTTCAGGCTAATAGCAATATACACAAAAATCGCCAAGAACTGGCAAGAATACCAGGTTTTATTTTTACTTGTTTACCCAAATCCTTCAAAGAAACTCACCCAAACACTGCTGAGATCCACAGGAGAACCAAGGGAAAGGTGATTCCAGCCACAGGACCTTTTCTCTAAATAGCTCAAGCGAGATTACTAGTTTAGTTGGAAAAGAGTCATGCTACACAAAGGACTATCTGATTATTCACTCATGTTTCTACAGTTAATACACAAAGTATTATAAATTAAACATGGATTCTGACAGACTTTTCTCTATGACAAAGTTTGGAAAACAAGTTTCAGATCCTACCATCGCGTGATCTAGATTCTGATCTTTTTAAAGCACAGGCTAACTACTAATTATAGTACGAACTTTCACACACAAATGTTTCATTATTTAATTTACAAAGCAACGATGTGATCATGTGTCACAATGATTCAGAGCAATGTTAACCTATCTCAGAAACTGCAAGGTCAAACCACAGCAGGACTCTGAAACAAGTTTCTTGAAGTGTTTCAGGTCAGTAACATCATTTAATCTCAGGAACGTACTGCTTTAGAGTAGCTGTGTTGCATCTCTGGTGCCAGGAAAGAGTTCCCTCAGAGAGCAGCAGGAAATATAAATTAAAATGCTTATGTCATAAATAAATAGCAATGAGCGGTTATTAATCAGGAATGACCTCCACATGCCTGCATGTTGGGTAGGAGAAGCTCCACACATGGCAGAAGCGACAGTTTTCATCACGGAAGTTCACGAAAAGCATGCTGGCACTATGGTATACATCCTACCATCACCACATGATGCATGGCTAAGAACAGACAGCATGAGCAATTAAAATAAATAAATAAAAGAAATGATGAGCAATAAAAAAAACTGGGTGAAATGTTATGACTGAAGATCATCATCCATTGTTCAACTACTAATGCAGACAGTTCAGAACTGGAATTACTTTTGTAAAACATCCCTTGTTACTTCTCATTTCCAATCAATTGCATGGGGACAACAGGTCACGTCCAACTGTACATATACAGTCAGTGAGCCAAGTATGCAAATAAGCAGCTGAATGCCAGCAGTTTTCTACTGTACAGAGACTGGCTTTTTTGACAGCAATGGATGCCATGTGCAGTGAAGTGCAAATGCCTCCATGTGGTCGGAGATGCACAAAAAATACTCTGTGCATGACACAGACCAAGAGCAAAAGGAAGATGATGGGCCAGAAGATGAAGATGGGTAAGCGTAAAGCCAGTTAGGGTACAGGAAGGCAGATGTGGATGCCAGGCAGGAGCATTCAGCTATGACCAGGCTGGTCCTTTGAAACTGCAAAGGTCTGAGCTAGTGGTTATGTTGACGTAGGAGAACAAATTATGTTGATGTATTATTGCATCTGCTGCACTGACCAAGTCTCTCAGTTGCACAGAATTATACGGAGAACCACGATCACAGCACTCTGTATTTGCATTTATTTACTGTGCTGATCTACTCACAATACAGACAACAGTCACAGATCTACTAAGCATAAATTTGCATTTTGTACAAGAAATAACACATTAACAATTCTGTTCTGAAAGTCATGTTGCATAAGGAGATCTGGTATTAATTTACAAGGGCAGGACCCCAAATACGCATGCCTTATTGCGAAGAACTGCAATTTGTCAGTTATTTATGAAACATAGGGTAGTGGGTATTTGGTGCCTCTCCCCACATGCCTAACAGACACTCCTTTAGCTGTACACCTATTCCATAACCCTAAAAGCACCAAGCCAAAATGAATGGAGCACTGCATGTTTAGGAACATCAACTTTAAGAACACATAGGGTGAATTTAATGCACAAAGGTTGGATCAGAATTAAGGGAGGGATACACAAGCCTCCAATTATTCTGCAATATGTCAGGCCACGCTTTTATTCCCTTTGCTGAGAGACAGAGGAAAGCATTAGTATAAAAACATTTTAAAATGAGAATCAAATGGCATTTAAAACAGCTTCATTTCCTACTTAGAGCAGACTTGAGAGCAAGGGGAGCAAGCATGTAGGAAGGAGAGTGCTTGAAGAAAGAAAGAAAAGCACAGTAACTGGCACTTCTCTGCAATAATATTATCAGCCTGCTGAGAGCAATTACAATAGCACAGACAGCACTTGCTTTATTGTGACCTTATTGAATTAAATCTGAGGAAAAAACCTGAGATTCAGCAGGGAATTTCTTAGAAAATTTTAATGCCAACTTAAATTTGATCCAAAGGCCTCAATATTAAAGGTCATAGCCATTACTGTACAGTGGGAAACCTTAGATCTCTCTGTTCCTATGTTCCACCCTTTCTCAGTTTTGTTTTCTTTTGTAAGAGCAGGTCAGAGATTCTCCTTCTCTTAGCTTCACAGCGCTCTGTATCAGAGGTACAAGACTGCTATTTACATTTTAAAAAGCATTAGCCAGCAAGCCAAATAAGGAACTCCAATCTCACTTTAAAAGAAAAGCTGAACACAAAACCCCCAATCAAACAGCCATGATGAAACTAATGCACTATACAGCCTGATCTTACCACCGTATGTAGATGTATAAAACACGTAACTTGATCTTCATTGAATTATCTGCCACAGTACTTCCAGATCAAGTATCATCATGATGGGAGTCAGGCGTAAACTGACCACTGACTTCCACAGGATGGTAAAAGCTGTAGTGTTTGTAGAAATCAAATTCTTAACTCTTGATCATGCCAAACCTTTGAAATTGGGAGCACCTTCACAGAAGTCTGATCAGCTGAGCCTTCAAATGGTTCCTTCTTTGTACATCAGCAAGCACAACAGTGAGAATGGTTTCTGGGTGCTTCTTCAAGCCCCAACATTCCCCTACCCACAGCTTTCAGCTTTACAACAGGAGACGCACATGCTAAGCAGCTATGAAAAACAAAGCGCACTGTACAGCATACATTGTACTGCTCATGAACTCCTTTCTGAAGGAGCTATTGCTCCCAGATTTGCAGGATATCTCCATGAAGTTACTCTGCTTTTTAGCTAAAGAGTTAGGAAAGAACTAGAAACATATACGGCCTGCACTTTATCAAAAAGACGGAAAAAACAGGAATTCTACTTTTGCACTATATTAATTTTTTTCAAATATGAAAGTATATGAGAGAAAAAAAGCTCATGTTCCTGAATGCTTATGTAATTATTTTTTGAGCTTTCAGTGCAGTGACTTCCAGTGCAGCCTGAGCTCCTAAGTGCCCAAATTACTCAGCATAAATATGCAAAGAGAAGTCCAAATCCTTGCTATCGCTCTGCTCAGGTGCACTCTGAACAAAAGGGGCCATCCGTTCTTTTCAGCCTATGAATATTCATTATGGATACTCCTTACAGTTCTTAGTTTCTCAGTAGCCTCAGTATTCACTTGATGTAGGATGTCTGATGAAAGGAAAAAGGTTAATAGACGAGTTTCCTATACCAAGTTCACCTTGGTTTCGGAATGTATCCCACTTGATGACCTGGCAGCAACAACTTCAGTCTTCCCCAAATGTACTGGAAAACCTGGCAGCTGAACTAGTTCAACCTACCATTCAGTCTATGCTGGCATTTTTGGAGGACAGTGCATGAAAATAATCTTTTCTGAACTTAATTCATACGAGATTTTACATTCTTCATGCTAACAGCCAAACTACATTTAATTTCATGCATGTCTCAGGTACCTTAGCAGGTTTGAAACCACAACTGCAAATACAATTTGAATGCCAGAACTTCTTAAACTAAAGACATACATCCACACATCAGTATGCTGATCCAAACTTACCCTTCTACATCTGCATGCAAACTACCCCTAGCTCAGAACCTGTGCAGCAGTGTCCAAGCAAAGATGCTGTATCAGCCATACACCAGGGTGTCTGTTTTTGAAACTAAATATAATTTACTGAAGCACTCTACTGCAAATCCCTCTATATACAACATAAATGTACTTAATCTGCCACACTAAAGCAAGCATCAATGGTTTTGTCTTCTGAATTGCTTTCCCCTTCACAGAGATCGATTATGCATCATTGCATTAATGTGATTTGACTTGGTAACCAGTGTAATTTTGTTCCTTAGACATCTGTGTCTTATTCAAAAAAAAAAAAAAAAGGGGGGAGAGGCTTCACTAATTACTTTTAATTTTTGCAAAAAGTCAACAAAATTG